>JAQQZU010000020.1:14560624-14571122 GCA_030068025.1 Parauchenoglanis punctatus
TTAATTTAAAAATTATATCATGGTATAAATCTAAAAAGCTTTTACCTTTATCACCTGTGTGTGTGTGTGTGTGTGTGTGTGTGTGTGTGTGTGTGTGTGTGTGTGTGCGCGTTACTGTATCACCACTTCAGTGACTATATGAGTCTTGAATGTTTACACTTATCAGTCCATGTGATTTCAACCAGAGTCCATGGAGAGACGCAAAACAATTGAGTGTGTTTGTGTCTGTATGTCTGTGTGTGTGTGTGTGTCTGTATGTCTGTGTCTGTGTGTGTGTCTGTGTGTGTGTGTGTGTGTGTGTGCGCGCATGCACCACCCTGAATGCCCTTCGGGTTTCCTGCACTATTTCCCAGGCTCTGAAGCGGAATGGGAACGTAGTAGAGGGGCAGGAATTCGAGGACTCGTGTTTTTATTTCCACAGAAGAGCTCTGGCATACTTTTGTCCTGTGTGTGTGTGTATGTGTGTGTATGTGTGTGTGTGTGTGTGTGTGTGTGGTGATCAAGGTCTGGTATCATGTTTTGAACTGAAGTAACCCTTTACACTATGGCTACTCTCTATTCTACATACCCCAGTGTTTAACATTAACTCAGAACCGAGACAAGAAATTAGTATTTATTTTGGCTAGACCTGTTTGTTTGTTTGTATGTGTGTGTGTGTGTGTGTGTGTGTGTGTGTGTGTGTGTGTGTGTGTGTGTGCGCACATCAAATGAGTTATTAATGTGAACAAATTGGCTAGTTGTATGTTTGTGTTAAAAGACATGAAAAGAAGAAGTAAGTGCACACTGGTATGTTAAAGAGGCGCCGAGGGAGAAATTCTTCATCTCCGCTCCGTTTATGAAGACCTCAGAGGATGAAACTAAACACACAAAAACCCTGAGCAACACAACCCCACTGTTATAAAGCTTTTCCTTATCTAGAAGGGAGGGATGAATTCTTGGCCTTGACCACAACAGCTGTGTGTGTGTGTGTGTGTGTGTGTGTGTGTGTGTGTGTGTGTGTGTGTGTGTGTGGTTTTTTTAGTAGAAAGTGGGTTTTGGCACCGTGTCGTCCGAACGCAAGGCTCGCCGCAGGACTCAGCACCGAGTCACGCCGTTAACAAAGCAGAAAATACGGCGGTTTAGCAGGAATTTCCCCAGATTCACTTTCCGCACACTCCAGAGGACGTTTATTAACTGTCCCGTTTTGCTTTCCAATCAGGCCACAAACTCAATTTCGTTCATTACGGACTGGAAGAAATCACTCAGTGTTGTGCTGTGATGGGAAAATAATTGACGACAAGATGATGACGAAGATACGGTTCTAACCCACAGCTTGATGATTTTCCCGAAGCAGCACGTCTTGTAGTGTTTAACCCTCTATACAACAATGTGCTGCTACAAGATGTAATATTATCGGTTTATAGGTACGTTTAATGTCGTGGAAAGTCCACGAAACAAGCCATTTCCTGTTCTCGCGCACGTTATAGCAGCTATAAAAGGCTGCCCTCTTCAATAGCTTTTATTCCTCCGTCGAAGGTAATCAGATCATGCTACGGGTTTAAAAAACAAACAAACAAAAAAACAACAAGGCACGACGGAGGAGGCTTTTTTTGTACAGGCTCATTAATGCTCACGTACAGAGCGTTAAATTCTAAAGCGATTTTTTAAAAAGGAAGTTTTGAAACGGAGATATTTATTACTGTTGATCAGCAATTTCTGTTTACTTCAATGTAGCAAGTCTGTGCAAAATCTGACCGGCATTTTATGCATCAAGGAAGAACTGTGATTTAATTTTTTTTTTTTAATTATCTGTCCATTACAAATAATCACACGCCGAGTGTTCATCACACCGGAACTGTGACTTCTCTATAAAGTCAGAATCAGCTGTTCACACTTTCAAAAACAAAATACCCGAGCATCAGGTAACACACACACACGCTCCTTTATCTCCTTCTACAGTTATACTGCGAAATTCGAACTCGAGTCCTCACAATCCTGCTGTCTGTCAAAGCTCACGGTGCGAGAAATGCCTGAGCTCCAAACCTCGAAAGCGGCTCGGTTTACACCGTTTGCCCACTTACTCCAAACGCAGTCAATCAGCCGAGACGCATTTGCAGTCTGAAGTTTCCTCCTGCAGCTTTGTGAGCTACGTGGGAAACGTGGCTAAAAACGAAAGCCTTTAAAGCACGTCTAGTTCTGAATCGCAAACACAGTGTCATCTGCTGGCCATGTGACAAAAAATAGACCATATCATGATGTCTACGTGAAATGATCGCAGTATACGTATGACGATATACAGGTTACAGGTTATACAGATATACAGGTTTTTTTATTTTGAAACATCGTAGTAGTAATTAAGAAATTGCTTTCTTAAAGGAAAAGCATAAAAAAATGTTTTTATAAATTGTAATTAGTATTAAAAATGAGCAGTACAAAAGGTCTACCACCAAATCAGAGCTTGTAAATGATATTAAGAAAAAATCATTTGGAAAAAATAATGATGCGTACGATATCTCAGTAAAGTGTATTGCGACATGGTGTATCACGATACCGATACTGTAGTCATATCGCCCGGCCCGGTCAACTATAAACATGAATAAAACCTCACCGTGTAGCTGAACGCTGGATCGTTATAGAGGCGGCCATCTTGGATTTCAGACAGTTGTATTTTTTTGCCCTAGGCTAACGTGAAATCAAACAGTTAGACCATATCATTCATGGCGAACTTAATTTCCGTCCGTTTATTAACGCAGAGTAGAAAAACCTAAGCCGTGATGGTGTCTGATAAAGAGGAATAAACCAAGAGTCTATGTTTAGAGAGTATATAGAGTGAATATGTACATAAAATGAGTAAAAATGGCAACAATTATGTTTCATGGTGGTATATTCTTTATAATAATCTCTTAATGAGAAATATTATAACTCCCCCTTTATTCACTTGCTGAGATATCTTTTTTTTTTTTGCAGCCCTGACAGCACCAGGATCCTTATCTTTCCTTTGTGTGTTTGCTTTATCCGTGTCTGAGTTCATGCGAGTGTTGTGAACTCTCCCTCACCCACATAACCGTCCTCTCCGACCAGTTTGAGAGCCAGTTGGTCCGCCAGCACTGACGAGTTTCCGTGGGCGATGTTGGCGAACGGGCCGGCATGTACAAACACCGGCGTGCCCTGAAACACCAAACAAAAACACATGAGCACAAAAACAAAAAGGCAAACCTTATCGTTCAACATGAATGCAAAAACAAATCACTTCCTGAAACATGTAAAACATATTTATGTTTCAATATTCGTGATGTGTTTAGTGACTATGGCGAAGAGACTCGATTCGGCTAGTTAGCGATGAGCGTGATGGCGGAATTAGCATAAAAGTGCTTTGGAAGCTGATCTGTTTGAGCACTGAAGATAGATGAGAGAGCTGTGACAGACTAGAGGACTAAAGTGCCGCCGCATCACCAGAGATGAGGTGAAGGCTAAATCCCACTGCACCACTATCAGCAGGTAGAACAGCACTGTGGGTATTGTAGGAAACCGTTAACCCATAAACTCATTAGGGAATAAATCTTGCATGCCGTTAAAGATCATGTGTTAATTATAAAAATCAACACGCAGGCCACTTAGAGTGGATTTCTCCTTTAATTCTTTGGAATATGCATCCGTGTTGCTCAATCGTCCAGCTGTAGAGCCTCAAAACATGGAAAACCTGGTCCCGTCCAAACAGCCAGTCGCAGTCTGAACATCTGGGACTTGAACCAAGAGCCCTGTGGGTTAGAGTTCACTTCCACAAAGCAGCAGGTCGCCGAAGTCACGGCGCATGAAGAGAGGACAGGAAGGACAAAGAGAGGACGGGAGGATGGAAAAGCACGCCGACGGGACGTGAAGTCACATGAATTAAGGAAGAGGACAGGAACTCAGTCGGATAACTGGGGAGACGAGTTCGCCTCAATCCAGGATGGAGACACAAACAAACGTCATCTTAAATTTAAAAATCATTGTTTTCCTGTAATAAAAAAAATATTTGACTGGTCATTGCGGGTTTTTTTTGTTTGTTTTTAAAGAAAAAAGAAACGGAGAGGCAAAAATTCTACAGGAAAAGCATTGCCGAAGCAAGAGTTGTTACATCATTAAAAAAACAGCGAATCAGGATTAAATATGCAAATGAAGGCCTTCGAAAATGTTGCTCACATCGTTTACCAGATTTCCAGAAGAAAGGGGCAGGGCATATAGGGGCAAGGGGCGGGGCATGTTGGACGGGAAATGAACTCCAAATTAATTATTCTGTTTTCTTTTTTAAAAAATCCATTTTCGCCGAGGGGCGGGGCACGTAAGACTGCGGCTTTTCCAACATGTTCTTGAAAAAAATCCAGCTTATTATCCAGCACTGGGGATGTCTTCGATTTCTAAATTGAAATTGAAAATGAAAATGATCATGGACAGGTTTCTAATGCTAGAATATTCCAGATCACAGATTTCCTAACAGGTTTAAAGGTATTTGAAATTTGCATATTCATAAAATCCAAACATAAGCCCTTTGATGAGGAGTGCAGACTTGGGGGTTTCTGATTTGCGAATGCGGAGGACAGATGCGTGTATAGTATGTTTCACATTTGTATATTCGTAAAATCGTCGGTTATGGACGAAGCTGTGACGCGTCCCCAATTCTAGATGATTCTAAAAAAAAAAAAAAAGTTTTCTTGATAACAACAATAGTATTTGTATATTTGCATATTTATATTTTTTCAGCTGGATGTTTGCATTTTAGGGAAGTTTCCAATTTAAATATTAAGTATTGCCTAATATTCTTTATGCGAGATGTGGGGTGTATAGGTTAAGGGGAGTTTAACAATTTGTAACACACACACACACACACACACACACACACACACACACACACACACACACACACGAGTTTGTTTTGTCTTTGTGGGGACCTCCCTTTAATTTTTATGGGCATAACCCTAACCCTGACTAAGACAACCCTAACCCTTACCCAGCCCGAACCTAAACCATAATACACGGCTTTTGGCTATTTCAGTTGTTTGCGATTGTATTCACAGATTTTTGTAAACTTGAGTTTGCACTTGTGGGGACCGGAAAAATGTCCCCACAATGTAAAAATAACAGGTTTTTATCACATTGTGGGGACATTTGGTTACGTAAACATGCTCCACACACATTGTTCTGTCACACCGAATTAATCTAAGCTGTCCGAAAGCATTTGATTATTTTGTCTGTTGCCCTTAGATTATCAGTTACAGCATTATTTGGCACAATTCTTAATCTTCTCATATAAATATTTTTTTATTTATTTTATCCAGGAAAAAGTTGTGCCATTTTTTTGGCCGCACTTGGAGGTCAGCATAAGGACAGCGTTTTCTCACGTACCATTTTGGAGGAGAAAAAAAAAAGGTAGCGTGGGATGGGTCCTTCTCTGAGAAGACAGTGCCGGAATTCTGCACGATGAACACGAAATGTTCGGTTTTGGATTTTTTTCCCCCCCTCGCAAAACAAGTAAATAAAAAAGATGAGATTCTCAGTGGAAAGATAGTGACACGGTTTCCATTTCAGTTAAAATGACCTCCTGGAAAAGTGAGTACAGGAAGTTAGAAAAAAAAAACCACACACACACACACACACACACACACACACACACACACACACACACACACACACACACACACACACACACACACACAAACGGCATGTTAAACAGGAAATAAAGTTAGGCCACCTCTGCTCTGTGAGGAGAAAAGACGAGAACGCACAGTCAGAGAAAACAGGAAGACGGAGACGAGCAGATGTGATTGCTTTTCACTGTTTAAAAAAAACCCCCCCAAAAAAACCAGTGTTCACACAGCCTCACACTTATCTTTCAGCTCTCTCTCTCACACACACACACGCACGTCCCTTTTCCTTTCTGTCCGTCACACACACACACACGGATCCATCTGAGAAAACACAACAGACACTCCAATCCCCAACATGCCAAGCAAACAAAATATTCCCATGATCCTTTGCTGCATGGTTCATGCTGATACGAGTCCAGGCAGGAAAGATTTCAAACAACAGGACTGAAGGCTTTCCTCTCCGAACACACACACACACAACAAACATTTCACTTACACCACAGAGCTGCTGAAATCAGGATTCTGATTGGTCAGAAGGTGTTGATTAGTTTTCTATAACAGCAGCTCTGACACAGCTTTAATGTCAATGTGCTTGTTTTAAGACTTTATCGTTGCTATAGCAACAGATCATTACAAGGTCACGGTGAAGTTTACGGAAGGAGTCTCCAGTATCAGTGCTTTAGACTTGGCCTCATCTGCGTCTGATGAACCTGTAAAACTGATCAAATCAGCTGTAAAATTATAGCTTAATTAATCTTTAAATTTCAAATGCAACTTCCAAAGGAACAGCTCAGGTCATTACAGATAAATTCTTTTCTAAACTATATTTCCAGTTCTCCAATTCGATATGGACGGCGACACACACTCACACAGCTGTAAGATGAAAGCCAGATGTGTCTAAGTGTGTGTGTGTGTGCTGTATTCCCATCACTCATATAACTTCAACACCAATGAGACTATCAGGTTTTGCAGTTACTTTCATAACCACACCTTTACAGGTCATACGTGAGGTGTGTGTGTGCGCGCGCGTGTGTGTGAGAGAACGTAAAGACGGAGACAGAACAGGAAAGTCAAACCTCGAGCGTCTGCATCAGGGTGGGTTTGATGGCATCTTTCATCAGTACAGCCAGAGCTCCAGTTACACCCTACAGCAGGAAAACCGAGGATGAAGACTCGTCAAAATACTGTACATGGGAGAAATCTCTCACACACACACACACACACACACACAATCCACTTCACATACGAGATCATCAGCCGTTACTGGCTGCCCTCTCCTGCTGCTGCCCACCAGCATGCGGCCCAGACGGGTCTTCATGTCAGCCAGGCCGTCAGTCAGAGCCAGAATCGCCATGATCTCACTGGCCACCGCGATGTCGAACTGAGTCTGAGAGAGAAAAACACACACACACACACACGTCATTTCTGTACAATACAATACAATATAATGAAGTAAAAAAGACTCACAGTTCCTCAACGTTATTATCTCATTTTACGTTTGTAGTCATTTGTAAAGATTCATGAAATATTACACCACACCGCTACTGAATTCTCTAATCCTACTGGTCAGAAGTTGTTGATTAATTTTCCATAACAGCAGCTTGGTTTATACTAAACCAGCCGGCTCACCCTTCCCAGAATGCAATGCATTGTTTTCCTGTTTGTTTGGCTAACAGTCAGAGGTGAAGCTGTAACCTTGGATTCCGACATCTTCAGGACACGGGACGCTTTATCGGTTTCTCTGTAACATGGCAAGTGTTTTTCATCTTATTAACTTCAAGACAGGTTGGTGAAGGAACGACCGTTTATAGCTGCTATAACATCAAAGAGAACAAAAACTAACTTGCTTCTAACAAAGTAACTACAAAGCGTATTCTCGGCTTCAGGGCTCGTAACAGTGACTCATCAGGTCATTGATTATTTTACTCTAACTGCACGACTCCACGTGCTTTAAAAAAAGCACTTTAAATAGCGATTTAAACCCTAACCCTATCCCACAAACCTCTTTTTCACTTCCCCTTGACACAGAAAATGCAGTATGTGCGAGCCACACGCCTGCAGGCGGGCTGCCAGGGTTTTATCGGATCTTTATCATATACAGTAAACAGCTCAGACTTTTCTGATGCAGCTCGCCTCCAATAAACATCGGACTCGTAAAGCTGCCGAAGCAGAGAGGCTGCCCCCGGACCACCTTAACGACTGTCCCGGGAACGTGACGCTTATCGGAGTTCAACTATGGCTAGGTATTAATCTTTTTGTTTTTAAGACTGTTAAACAGACGTTGTTTATATTCGTGCATCTCCATCTTACCAAATTAGGAGTTCGGACTCGAGCCTGTAATTTCTAAACGCACAGATTCTGTCAAATTGTAATGGAACGCCAAGATAATACACTTTCTCACAAACACACTGCATTTCAACTCTTCTCTCTAGCGTGTGTGCGCTTCAGGCGACTGCAGTGAAGAGTTGCTAAACGTAAGCATGTGCTTGGCCAGAGACAAGTGTTTGCAAGCAAACCGCAGCCCCTTTTTTCCCTCCATTTTAAACATTTGCTTTCACTCGGGCTGGTTCCCATTGAGGCGCGCACTGTTTATTTGCAGGATTTGGCTTAGGGGCCGTTATTTCTGACAGCCTCTGACGTGCTGCCAAGACACAGAGAAAGCGAGAACAAGCTGAGAGAGTGATCCTGCTGTACGCAGTTCAGCGAATTCAAGATGTTTCACAGGGACCGGGTGGAGTCGTGGCGCGAGCACGTACCTGCCGGCTGTGGCCTTTCTCCGTGTTCGCCTGGCCGACTGTGATCTTCCTCAGGAAGCGATCGTTGGTGTCCACCACTGCGGAAACAAGACGGGAAAAATGGGCTTGGAATGTTGACAAAGTTCAACAGAAATACAAGTCAACATAACTGTGGAGAGCTACTGTACGTTACTGAAAAAAAAAAAGCTTCAGACATCCAATTTATTCATCTGGTGGTCACGTTTGGGAGGTTTCCTGTCATCTCGGAGAAACTGGTGCTTCTCAAAGTCATGTCCGCAAACCGCAAGGAGGTCTACGGTTTCATTATTGCTTTAAATGACTTTACCATTGTCGAGATCGAAAGTGATTACGGTCATTATAAATATTATTACCGTTAAAAGCCTAACAGACTGAGTGCTTGAAGGCTTAATAACACAACAAAGCTCATATTACTGAAGTTTGTGTGAACGATTAGTTGAATCGTTCTGACCGGAGTCACATGACCTCAACATCTCTAACGACCACCCTGCCGAGACAAATTACACTCACTGTCCGAAAATGTGACTCTGCCTGCAGGAGACGTTCCACCAAAAGTCAGTAAATGTTTAAGGAGGGCGTTAATCAGAAAACCATCCAAGATGGCAAGGGTGCTACCACCACCGTGCTCCACTGTAATGAGTTTCAGCATTGTGCTGTGAAAACTGTATAGACTACTTCGTGTAGAGTCGTGAAATTCAAAACCATAAACCAAGTTACGAAGAAAGATTCCCCTTATTGCCTTCTTTTTCATTTGCAGAACGTTGAACTCTGCTCACTCTTTACAATTTTCACAAATGGCCTCTGGCTGTTTTTGTCGCACCGCATCATTGCCAGTTAGAGGTTGAAAATGAAGCGATCTTTACTGAGAACATCAACAAACTTGCGTTTGAACCCAGCAGATGAAAGTTAAGTGGTTTGCTCAGGCGAGAAGCTCATAGCCTCTTCCTCATACAACGACTTGAACCTACACGATCACTTGCCCAAAGATAGATTTAGATACATTTCAGAGACATCACATGAATTCCAAGCACGGCTTTAAAACAGACAGCTTTCCGATCACGATTGTGCGCAACTCCCTTCTGAGTGATGGAGTGTTAAAGTTTCCTTAGTCTAAACTAACAGAGTAACAGAACAGACGGTATCAAAGAGCTTCTAGCAACGTCTGTCCAATTGGCGGCCATATTGGCAACCCTCCCATGCCGTTATTTCCAGTCATACAAGACTGCCAGACGTCCTCCTACTCGAATGGAGAGAGATCTATAAACCAGAAATGGACTGATAAGATGATGTCTCAAACACAAATCTGAGAAAACCGCTACTGAGCGACACAGTCGTCCTCTCGTCAGGAGACTGCACGTTCAAACCCCGATAATGCCAAGCAGAACTGGTGGTGCTCTCTGGGTGGGAGAGCCACACTCTCTCTCCCCTGTCAATCAGAGCGACACTAGTCCATCAGGATAACATATGTGGAAGAGATTACTACTTTCCTCCGAGTGCGTCACACTGCCTTGTTATGCAGCATGAGCAGCAGTTCGAAAACGCTGACTTCGCATGTCTCAACTTAGCTAGTGGGTGAGAACTGGACAGATCAAACTGGGGAGAAAATGAGGAGGGGAAAAAAAATCCAAAACAAAAAGACAAAACACGCGAATAATGCGAGGTCTCCAATAACACGCTCCAGCTACTACGCATGTACACGTCTCCATAACTAATGAAGCAACGTGATTTAAATCTTTACATGCGTCAGTGTAAGAACCCGATAGACCCGGCTTTTTCTGTTAATGTCTTGACCAAAAAGGTGATTGGCTCTTTCTCCTGGAGGGGTGGGACTTAATGTAACATGATACAGCTGCCATGTTCAGCGTTATGCGCTGCCTCATTCATAATTTCAGCGCTGTAATGCGCTTCATAATGGCTGAATTAAATAATCCTTTATTAACGGATTTTTCAACGAGAACATTTAGACTTGTCATGAGTGAGTTTAGCGTAAAGATCATTTCTGTACAGTGAATTGTTAAAATTCTTGCCAGTGGTAATCACACTAACAGGTGGTGCGGTGGTTAGCACTGTCGCCTCACAGCAAGAAGGTCCTGGGTTCGATCCCCGGGTCACCCAGGGTGC
>JAQQZU010000020.1:14587841-14616184 GCA_030068025.1 Parauchenoglanis punctatus
CACACACACACACACACACACACACACACACACACACACACACACACACACACACACACACACACACACACACCTTACTAGGCATTCCATAGCCACTATACTTCATAAGTGTAGAATTAATGAGTGATACCAAGTGATTTGCACTGAGCAAATATTAACTACATGGTTTATTGTCAAAACAGCAACAGCATTGATATAGTAGCGCATGCGTGTGTGCGCGTGTGTGTGTGTGCGCGTGTGTGTGTAGGTAAAAGTGGATTAGCTACTGCAGTGGTTCTATAGTGGACTCTTAACGCTGATGTATGGACTAAAGGGGGCCAATACTTTATGCAGCACAAGTCAGGTGGCATCATTTATCAAGGTGGATAGGAATGAGTTTGCTGGCAAGTTGTCCGAGGTTTGAGGGAGTGCTCGTGTCCTAAGTTTCACGCCAGAATTGGTGCAAATTTACGTATAAATGGTGTACAAATTTACGTGAAATTACATATTTACGTTTTTAAATATGTACTATGCTGTCATGGATAAAACACTTATTTATTTGAGTGAAACTCATTCAGAGAAAGAACGCAATTCCAAAACAATTCCATAAATTAAGACAAATACGTCTAGGTATTTATTTAGAACAAAAAGTAATGGCTCCCTATAAAAGGAAGAAGAGTTGGCGTGTGCGTATGTGGCAGCCGACACGCTGCGATGGGTGGGCTGCATTCTGGGGGCTTAGGAGGCGCACTTTCACCTATTAGTTTGCCATTTTATTGTTTTCAGGTCCCTGTGAGCTTTGTCTTTTATGGAGTTTTGTAGGCGTGGCTAAATGGAAATTAGCTGTGCCATGAAAACCCTTGGAAATTAACAGCATGGAATGCTGCATGCGAGTATGAGACAATCCATCAAACGTTTGCCTATTTTCAGATTGGTTTGACCATGAGAACATTTACACACGACTTTATTAAAAGATTTATAAATGAGATGCGGTAATCATACATCTATATGGAAGGTGGAGCTGATAAGCTGAGACTCGTGTGGTAATATACAACACAATACACAAGTTATGAGGTTATAAAATACCCGTCCACATCTTTCTCAGGTTTGATGGAGTTGAGTACTCTGCGGGACAGGAGTGAAGGAGGAAGACACAGGAACAGCCCATGAACATTCGGATCTTCGTTCTGCCTCAGCACCTCCTCTATGACCTACACAACAACACAATATTACCAAAAACTGTAATTGTCAGTTCCGTTGCTGTGACGGTTTATATTTATGTTTCTCTTGATTAGTGGGCACTATACAGCATTGTATATCTTAGACGCGCTGTGCTGCTCACACTACATGATGCATTAAGAAGCCTGTGAATCTGGATGTTGTTTCTGCACATTTTTGTTTTAAAAAAAAAAAAAAAAAAAATGAAAGAGAGAGAGAGAGAACCATGAGGATCCTATGAAAAAAGGATTAGTTGGGGAGACATGGCCAGTGATGATCGACTCTTCGGCATAGAGAACTGGAGTGAAGCTTAGCTAATTTTATACAAAGCGTTGACCTTAATCGTGTCATGATTGTTTTATTTTTGCTGTTTCTAACAACAATTTTGGTTTTGACATGCTGAATTAATAAAAAAAACTATGCCTTTACGTCTGACATTGAATGTGTCATTTATAGAAGCTTCCTGAACATGATTTCAATGATCGATGTTTATAAAATGTTCATATGTGTACGTCGAAAATACATTTAGATCTGCGATTAGAGTCTCGAGTAAAACATAATCCACTCTGAAACCTTTACGACTGATCCCGTAAAAACTTCCCAAATGAGCTTAATCACTCCTCTGGCTGTTACTATGGCAACAAGCACTGATTTAGTCACTTGTGATTTGCAGTGTGGACGCTTGGCCTAAACACCAGTTTAAAAGGAATTCGTCCTGCTGTGTTTTTCAGTAACACACCTCCTCCTGGGTGCAGTGGCTCGGCAGACAGATCTGCATCACATTCAGGCCGACCTGTGAGAACAAGAAACACGGAATATCAATCGACCTAAAACTCTTCAGGTTCCGTGTTATGTGTATAAGCATTAGGTACACGTATTCATTTGGTTCAGGTGTAATAAAATAACACACACTTTTCCTGCCATCTTCTTATTGATGTCCAGTAAAGCGTCATCTTCACCTGCCTGTCACACACACACACACACGAACCATGAAATATTATGCATAACAGTAAATAAAATTCAGCACCTTATTTACATTTCAAATTCAGCTGAAAGTGTTGTACAGTGTGAAGTAAATAGAATTATGAACAATAATCTTTAAAAAAAAAAAAAAAAAGTAAATGCAACAAATAATAGCAGTGACAGAAAAATATATTTAAAAAAGTAATTACATCTAATTAGTTATATATAACTACTTATATAATGATTAATTATATATGACTTTTTTGTTCTTTATTTTAAACAGAAAGCTACTAAAGCTTGACAATGTCAAAAAGTCTAGAAAGTTTATGTTCATTGGCACCCTCCTTCCTTTTCATCTTCATCTGATGAGCTTTCATATTTCAAGTCAGAAGTTAGATTCCTAAAAAAAAAAAAAAATACAGTTTGTCGTGTCCACTGGTGATGTCGCACCTCTTCCATAGTAATGATTTCGACCTAGGAAGTGGAACTTTACGTGATGAGCGCTGACGAGCGGAGTGATACACACAGTGAAACGCCCCAGTGAGGGTACAGGATATACAGGCACTCTTGGAACAGCATTCGAAAAATCAGATGAGTGAACCTGTTGTATAATCCGTGCTGTTTGGTGCTTTTAGTACCGTACCTGTATGATGGCCAGGGTGGGTTTGATACCTGGGTGGGTTTTTACTACTGCAGAGAGCTCGTCTCTGCTCCTCTGGGTGATCTCCCTGTTACAGAGACGCACAAAAACACAGTGATGTTTCATCAGTCCACATATTGAACACACATTCTCCTTAATAAATCCACAATCTAGATTATTTAAATTCCCAAAAGCAAGCCATGATGTTACCATGTGTTTTAACAGGTGGAAAAAAGAAAAAAAAAAAAAAAAAAGATTACGGGTGTTCTGAATCTCTGTGCAGTCAGTTAATACACAAGGCAGTCAGGAATTAGTGACTTATTTACTCACACACACCTTCAACTACTTACAACTACATGATAGCACCTCTCCTGAAGTGAACATATGGACCCTAATCTGGAGAATGCTAATTGTCCTACCAAGTAGCTACGTAGCTAAGTTTACTTCTATTGAGGTGTAGCTAAATATTTTAGCTAGCTAGCAAGCAAGCAAGCTGAGCAGTTCGTAGACATGAGATTTATGTTCTGATGTCCATAGGATCAAGTTTAACCTTATTAATGAAACATTAGGACAATCAATGCTAGTCCTTACGTATGTAGCTAACTAGCTATATTACTTAGCTATTTTCCTCACCGTTTTGCATTGTTCCTATGCTAACTCCTTCACAGCATTTGTTTGATACCGAAAATGTTTTCGGCCCTCAAAATAAAGGCTTTTTAACTACACACGAGTGCTTGATTCTGGAATCTTTGCTCTGACAACGGTGGGATGAGCCAATTTTTTTGTTTGTTTGTTTTTGCTAAATAGCTAGCTAGCCGGCATGTTCATTTTGCTAGCTAGCCAATAACTGAATTCAACTTTACAGCCCCTTTGTGACGAATTCTGACAGGAAAACTCTCTGCTGTAACGTTCTGCGAACAATATTTATGGGTCCCCTTAAAGAGATAACCAAAACACGTTTTCTAATCATTTTTATAGTTTTTAGAAGCTAATATTCTTTAGCTTCTTCACCAGTTTCACGCGTTTTAAGGAGAAACTTTTAAATTTAGTGCCAATTTAAAAACTTTTATTGATAAGATTTTTTTGATAAATAGTACCGAGTTGGAAGTGTTTTCAGTTTCTTATACAATGATTTATAGAATATCCACCTAGCAATATTTATAATATTAATTGATGTAAAATAGGATGTGTCTGAAGGACACGGCCCTGATAATCATACATTCCTCCGGTCACTTTGATAAAAACCCTCATTTGATTTCTATTCATTAACAAATTTTCTTAAGGACTTTGTGGTCCAACGTCCACGCTGACATCCTGACCAGTGAGTGAAAAAATGAACAGGAGAGCAGAACGTGGGGAATTATCTGAGAGAGATAAGCATGCGGACAAGTAAAGCAGCACGATAATGGCTAAAGCGATAATCACAGTTACTCTTTTTATTCAAATATAAATTTAAATATATATCTGAAATGTTTTAAATGAATATTACGGATGAGCAACAAGGCAAAAAAACATCGTATCATGATATACAATGAAATTATGTCAAATGTAAAAAGCTTTTCAAAAAAATGTGATGACATTCTTATTTAAGATCTGCAAAAAGCAGGAACTAATCAATCAAAACAGTAGATATTTAACATTCAATAAGCTAGGCTTTACTGCTGGCAGAGGTGAAGGGTTACACCAGGTCATGTGATACACACGTGATTACTTGCAGAGACACGTCTGCCCGCAGGCTGCTGATTACGAAAGCTGTTCTGGGAGCAGTACAGAGTTTCGTAACTTTGATCGGGAAATGTTATCATCAGAAAAACACTTACTCCAGCTCTTCAGTTCATTATCAAGCTGGAGAGGTGTGTGTGAACATTAAAATCTGAAAGTATAATCTATTATTAATATAGGTAATAAGCAGTTTTTCCACCATGGAATGCAGTGTGTACACAGCAAGCTTTGGTTGCTAAGCAACATAACTAGCAACGTTTCAGCAATTCTAATGATTATAGTTAGTGTTTATTTATATATATCACTGACAAAAATATATTTTTTAAATTATTGATTTTTTAAATTTATTATTAGTTTGTCATTACCAAATCTTCCTTTTCTAATGCGTCACAACTAGAAGCGGATGAAAAATTCAGTCACAAAAATGAATCTTTTTTTTTTTAATGAACGATAGTTCATTTATTGAAATTTTATTTAAATGAACTATTTTTTAAATGAACTAACTCACTGTTGTGATGTCTACAAAAATAAACTGACCATGAAAATTAATTTTTTAAAAACATTTTATCATTTAAAATATACCCACAATCGCAGAAGTGTATTGCGATATAATTTAACATGATTCTGATATTACATCATATATCATATCATCCAGTTCTAATTTGAAGTACAAAAAAAGTTAAAAACAAAAAACAACAACAACAAAAAAAAACACCCTAGACTGTGTGTGTGTGTGTGTGTGTGTGTGTGTGTGTGTGTATGTGTGTCATTTGTTACATTAATTACTTCTTGTGGAAGTTTAACCAAACTTTACTTTTGTAAAACATCACACATCCAAAAGTTTCGGGGGGTTTTGAGCAGTGTGGCGAATCTGGCAACCCTGGCACAGTTGCATCACTAAAAGCCGGCAGCACGTGGAGCTGATTTAAGTAAAATTTTATTTAAAAAAGAGAAAAACGAGATGAAAAACGACATGTCATATCATGTTCTGTTCACAGTCTCGAGATGAAAGAGTCTCTAAGTCATGATGGAAACATGACAAACTTTACAGCGCCTGAATTCTGCTTCCTGTTGTTGCTGTCACAAGTTAAAAAGTTAGCTCGTGCGAATAAACACGTCGTTCTTACCGGATGATGTTTTCTCTAGCAGTCTCGCAGCCGGCTTTCTCGCGCGGTGTGTGAAAGCTGAGAGCCGGTGAAAGTTCCGAAGCTCCGGTACCGCCGATGCTGCTGGACGCCGCGCGCAACCAGAACCCCGTCCTGTTCCCCGGTACCGAGCCTTTCCGGGGGCTGAACGTTCTCCGTGGATTCACGGCTCGTGAACACACGTGGCGGAAAACCGGGGAGAGTTTCATGATGTCCAACACAAAGAGAGAAAGAGCTCTCCGGTTATGGAAGGAGCAAACAGAAGAGAGAACGCGCACGCTCACACTCGCTCTAATGACTCACTTCACTGAATCGATTCGTTGTGTCGATTCTTACACATTTGTACCTACAACAGATTTTGATGTAAGAAGCAGGATGTTCTTTAGCAGGGCTGAGATAAAAACACTCCTCAGTCTTGGGTTTCATTTTGGCACCGAATCAGATTATTTGCTCTTAACAAATGTCTTCCTAAAGCGGGTTGTTTTGGATTTTTGTGGAACCTGAACGCAACAGAAACACCAACGGTTCACTATGGTGTGAAGTCATTTCATTTCATTTATTTATTTTCATTCATTTATGTCATTTGGCAGACGCCCTTATCCAGAGCGACTTACATTCTTCTTATTTTTTATACAAGGTTAAAGGGCCTTGCTCAAGGGCCCAGCAGTGGCAGCTTGGGGGTGCTGGGATTTGAACTCGCAACCTTCTGATCACTAGTCCAACATCTTAACCACTGAGCTACCCAAGTGAAGTGAAGCTGGGGCTGATTTCTTTCTAGCCCAGAATGTAGATTCTCGAAGCCTAAAGGCTGTATACAGAGCCTGTGTTGTCGCCTACGTCATCGTGAGCATTTAAACTTCTACTGAAATTACTTCAACGCAGAAAAGAAAGATGTCAGAGGAGATGTGTGCGACCTAATAATCATAAGTTTGATGTATTAACTTTCTGAAATCAGCGAAATATATATTCAGTGTTATAGATTTAACTACCTGTTAAGTGATCTAAAGTAAATTCTATGATAAGATCATTTAAAGCAGTGATGTGAAGAGCTTGCGTGCTTTAGTGGAACACAGGTTGTCAAATAAAAGTACAGATTACACTACTAAGTGTAGTGTTTTTTGGTTGGAATAAAAGCGCCACAGTGGTTATTTTATCGTGTTTGGTATTCAGAGGAAACACCAAATAAAGCATTACAGACAAAAAATAATTCTAAAATCACACACACAGTCTTTAAGTGTGTAAAACTTCGCCCCATCGTGGTTTAATGCATTGTGTGATGGAGTCGTTGTCGAGGTTTTTATAGGTATTAGATTTAAGCCTCCTGTCTATTATCACCACCAGCCCTCAGAGGTAAACAACAGTTCCTGTTGCTGGAATAAGAACTTGCCTAGCCCGATAATCCACTTTAAAGGAACACTTCGATCAGAAATGAAATTTGCACGAATTAAATTTTAACCTTGGGATATTTCTTGTCTTTATTTTTGCAGTAGAGCTTAAATCATGTAAAGGCATTTCTTGACTTCATAATACCTTCTATATAAACCGTTTCGTTGAATAAAACGATGTCCTATCAACTCCGAATCACTTCTATCACACAGTTCTTCTCTCAAACTTTAGGCCACGCCTCCTCGCCTGCGCAGAGTGACATCAGATACTTAGGAAGAAGCTGATTGGTTTTCAAGATGGAGCTGTGAAGTTCTGTTCGTTTTATAGATAAAGGTAAGTCAGAAAGCACATCAGCAGGTCTGATGGAGAAGCTGAACAAAGTGTGATGATTAAGTGTGCTTTCACACCGGTAGTGTTTAGTCAGTTTGTACAGAACCCTGGTGTGTTCTGTGCCTCAGTGTGGTTCCGTTAGGCAGGCGAGAACTCTGCAATCACGCTCAGGTCCGAGAGGCGAGTGGGTACCAAGTGAACTCTGACGAGAAAATGATTCGGCTCTGAATCGACTCGACTGCAGGAAGCGAATCGAACATGCCATGTAGAAGTTTGTAGATGTGAGCTGATAACCTGAGCTGAAACACAGCGCTGTAGTGCTGCAGAAATGCTACATGTTCTGAATATTTAAAACAACCCGAAATGATCTATTTTTGTTCTGGTTCAGATTCGGCAGACAGACTGGAGGCTGTACGCTTCACTTGTTCATGACCTTAGCCTCGAGCCTTTAATGCAAAGCTGCAAACTTCTAATCTAGACATTTCTGGGATGTTTGGCTACAAGCGGATTAATTCTAAAATGATATTTTCTACTGAAATTTCTCTTCAATATCTACTAACAGCATTATATTCGGTATTTGTGTCTGTAACCGTTTTATTTAATCAGGGCTGAAAATCGATTCAGATGATTCACTTAAGAGAAGTGATTCGATCATGCTTTCCCTTTTCTGTTTAGTGCAGGGCTTTAAATACAATAATAACCTATTAAATGTGTTAGGTTGAAATGTATTTATAATGGTGATATTAAAGGAAAGTGTGTATCTGTGTGTTGGAATAATAAACTCCACATGATTCATGTGAGCCCACTTTAATTGGAGTAAAAAACTCCACATGATTCTACTGTGAATCTTTCAGCTGATGTGAGCCTACTTAATTGGAGTCACTATGTAGAGCTGTGGTCTAGTCACATTTCACATTTTAATCATGTGTGTGTGTGTGTGTGTGTGTGTGTGTGTGTGTGTGGAGTGAACATCAAATGTCAGTTTTATCCATCCTCCATGCTGTTTTGTCAGCCGTGTGCTTTGTATATTGTAAACTTTTCTTCATAATCAGTTACATTGGTTCAGCACAAAATGAACTCCATAGTAAGTACCATAGGTGATGTTTTATATATGAAGTTAATGCTCATGTATACATTGATTTCTGAATCCACAGGTGTTTTTTTTCCCCCTTAAAACAAATCAAACCGATTTCATTTAGAGCTTTAGAGAAGCAGCGAGGAGCTCGGCCTGTGTGTGAACTTCCAGGAAAGCGTCCTGGGTGAAGCGCATCATAAAGCTGGTTGAGAAAACCAAGTTGAGAGTGTGTGAAGCTTCATCAGGAATACTGCTGAAAATGTAATCATATAACATACTTTTGATTTGTTTAACACTTTTAACACGGCTTAATTCCATATGCGTTAGTTCATAGTGCTTTCGTTATTATTGATAGAAACACAGATTCATTTTACATTTTATTTTACAGAATGGAAACCCAGTGACAAAACAGTGAAGCATTAGCAAGGAACTGAGACTCTGAGCAAATTGTTGAGCAAAAGAGAACCTGAGCAAAATGTTCTGGCTAAACACTTTAAAGCTCTGCAAGTTCCTCCAAGATAATCGAACCTAAAACTGAGCCGGTAGTGCCACAGTGACTTTACTTCAGACTTTAACACACAGGCTTTAATAAACAAGAGGAAGTGACATCATGTTTCCGTTCCAGCCCAGTCATGTGATCATGAACTGGAGTCATTTACGAGATTCACTGCGACGCAGAAAGGAGACGTTCACTTTGCAACACTTACTAAATGTATAATTTATAGAGATACATGATCAATCAATCAATTCAAATGAATTACTGTAGAGATTTATTGCAAACACAATTGATCATCTTGTTGTCTGTAGAGTCAGCTTCGTGTCAAAAGTAGCTTTAAAAATGTAGCTTTAATTTAGAGGTCATACCTAAATAACCAAAATTAAATAGATTTAAATGTTTTTAAAAAATAAGCTTGATATGGTGACTTTCTTTCATTCCTCCCTAAAAATGTCTCTCACTTGGTAGATTTTTGTTTACGCTGTATTTTTGGAATTCTGGCACTTTTCCTTATTTCAGATGTCCGGGTTTTAAAAGAAGGCGCAAAATCTCTTCGCTAACCAGAATTTGGAGGAAGACGTCCTCTGACCTTTAGCCACACCCACTAGACAAATCCTGACATGTTTCCCAGTGTACGGTAGAGCACAAGGTTCTTCTGTAAGAGCCATCCACAGAAAAATACACACAGGGGCAAAATTGTAAAAAAATAAAATAAAATACATAATAATAATAATAATAATTATAATAAAAAAAGGAAAATAGAGATTTTTGTAAAATATGGATTCGAATTCTAGATGTTTTAAAAATTCTGCTAATGTTGGAGTTTGGCTGAATTTCCATCAGTCTTCAGAATTTCATACTGAATTGTGGAATAATGATTTCTAAAGCGCACCGCAGAGAACGCTTGCGATTTTAATCCACTACAGGAGATCAGAGTATTAATTTGCTGTGAATATATTTATCCGCACTTTCTGAGGCAAGACAGAAAATGAACAACATGTAGATTAGAAGTGATTTATTTAAACAGACATTTGTGGCTCAGCAGTTAATAGTCTGAGCAAATGTTTGGAATTTTTATTTATTTATTTATTTTTTTTTATTATAAACAAACAACCAAGCAAAAGAAACCAATCCACTATTTAAAAAAAAAAAATATATATAGATTTCCCAGAGAGCTTGTTGCTTCATATCTGAAATGTAAATTATTGCATATTTTATATTCAACTGCTATTATTTTCAATAATGTGTCTAATGTTCTATTTAAATAGGAATAGTGAGTAAAGTGGACCCTTTAGGGTTCTTCAGTTCTCCCTCATGTGGAACTATATGAAGCTCTACACCACAGTGTTTTCCTATCAGAAACAGTACTGTGAAAAACTTTTCATTATTCAAAGAATCCTTGGATTTTTTTCTGTACCGTGAATGAAGATGTTTAGCTAAATGTTAAATGCCTGACTGGTTTTAGGTGCTGAAAAGAAAATAATGACCAACCATGTGGAGTTTAAATAAAATATATATATATATATATATATATATATATATATATATATATTTTGTGATAAATGATTGTGCAGTACTGCTAATGCTCGGTTTGATGCTGTTTGTTTTAGACATTCAAGTCCAAATCATATCTAAGGTCATGTGTGATGGTGTATGTGATATTATATTGTTTATGCAAAAGTACAGTGAAGTCTGACAGCATAGTGAAATGCTTCTATTTTGCATTCTTTTCTAAATGAATACAACATTTTTCAGTACAAATTATATTATTGACGACAACTTGAGTGAAAAGTCGAACCTCAGAGTTTCTTAGTATTTGGTTCGTCTCCTTTTTGCTTTAATGACCGTATGCACTCGAGCTGGCATGGACTCCACACGTTTGTGCAAAACCTTACGATCCATTTTAAACCAAACCCATCGCAGCGTCGTCTGATCCGACGCTTCCGTAGAAGAAATTAGACGTGAGGAATATCTGACCTTTTGTACAAAAGTTAACATGGTCAATATCACACATTTGCTTACATTTAAATAGGGACCTAGAAATAGTACAGAATCCTCAATATTAAATATCCAAGATGTTGAACATTTGCTTTCTTTTGTTTTAAATATTTCAAAATTCAGAAACCTGCTGTTTATTCCCAATTTAAAAATAAAAAATCCCAGTCTCAGACTTTTGAACCCCACTGTGAATGAAAATGTGTTTAAAAGCATTTGTCATTTGATTTCACTACGTATTCGTTTTTGTTCCTCGTGAGTAAGTGTTATTTCCTAATTCCTTATGCCTCGAAAGTGTAGAAAATGGCTATTAATCCCTTCAATCTTTGCTTTGACATTGGTATTTTGAACTTTACCAACTGTCCTTGAGAAACCAGAAGAATTTGCATCTTTTCGTTCATGTAAAATCAGAACAAAACAGGTTAATTTCAAAATATGCTTTTTTTTTTTTTTTTTTTTTTTTTTAACCTCAAAGAGGATTAAAATGGACAATATTACGTGTCCATAAATATCATCTCCAGGTCTGTTTTAGTAAATGCACACCTTCTCATGCGAGCTGGATTCAGACTCAACGCTGTACAAGGAGAGATGGTGATCGCTGTCGAACAAATGAGTGGAAAAGTTTGCAGCTGCCCTCTGCTGGACACATTTATAATCACACATTTTCACGTTTTATCAGGTGAGAACATCATGATCAGGTGATATCCATCACATCTATCATTCAGCTATAACGGAGTGAATCAGGAACACAAAAGTCGGCCAAGTAGATTAGAGATTATTAGACTGTCTTGTTTTTTGGCAATACTCCTTCTGATAAAGATCCTCTAGATGTAGATCCCATAATCCTTCAATGTTTCAATCATTCATCAAAACTAGAAAGGATCTGGTGTGTAGCGTATTTGGGAAACTTCATGATTCTGTTCTGACTTCTGACTGTAATAACAATAAAATGTGAAGTGTAAAAAGATAAGCGTTACACAATCAACATCATACGTCCAACAATCGACATCAACACTTCAGAGGAAGTGGAGAGGAAAGGAACATTTTTAGCAGGGGAGTCGGGACACGATACGGCGGTTGACACATTGTTTTGATGAACGCTGGGAACTTCATTCACGTGCGTTGATGGTCAAAAACACATTATGCAAGTAGCCATGATAAGATGAACACATTTAGCACAGATAGTGTTCACAACATGGTAGCACCCAGACAACCGTCCCTCCATCACACTGTCTCTGCATGACAGTAGTTCAGAGCTCAAACAGCAAGCTGCAAAATGGACAAAAGTCCAAGTTACTGACAAGACGTGTGGACCAGATGGAACATTTCTCTGGAGATGATAAAGTATGTGTAGAGAAACCAACAACAAGTGAGAGCTACACTGGTTCTACAGGCAACCAACGTGGACATGACGACAACAACGGTTCAGCTGGAGAAAGAGCAGGAGATGGAGACCGTCATGCACAGAATATTCCGGGTGGAAAAGTAAAAGACAATATTCCCACTAAGCTGTTTACATGGCGAATGAAAATGAATATTCCACTAAGATTCCTGTTTACATGCAGCCATACATACTCCCAGCCTCACCAAATGTAGAGGCAAATCTGTCTCTCCAGCATTGGAAATGTAAAAGCCTTTGAGTTTCCTTTTTTTTTTTTGCATTGAAATTTGTATCTGGATTTTTAGCCTCTAAACACATCTTTTCAATTTTTTTGGTAAGTCATTTTCACTTTTATTTTTCAGATTTCTCCGAAATCCAAAATTCAAGTATTAAACATGCTCATAATAAATACATTCAAGTTGCTCAAATTCAACAGGCCGAAATTCATTGCTAAAAATTCAAAGGCAAAAAAAAAAAAATCCGGATACATCATTGACCAAAAAAAAAAAAAAATTCAGTGCTAGAAATTCTTTTTAAAGGGCTTTTAAATGTCAAAATCTGGTGAGACAGATTTGCTTCCGTACAGATCCCATGTCTTAATTGGAAAATACTAAATTAATATCAGAACATAAGATGCTGCTCACATGACTCCTACCAAATTTGGAATATTATCATTTCTGGAATAATAGTGAATATTAGGCAAATTACTATTGGTTTTATGGATAATCTGTGTTTCTCATTCAAAGTGGGTTTTTCTCAGAAGTGTATGTGTGTGTGTGTGTGTGTGTATATATGTCTGTGTGTGTGAGAGAGAGAGAGAGAGAGAGATTAGTGGTCAGGTGATTACTGTGATGCGGATTGAGTTAAAGCAGTACGTGAATGCAGCTCGGTTGTGTTCAGGGTTGTAGTTTAGTGTGAAGGACTGTTTTTTTCTTCACCTGTGTTCATCTTGCTGATGTTCAGCACCACTCAGCTCTCGTGTGAGTGAATGTAAGAAGCTAGAAACTGAAGTCTCTATTATTGCAGGTACATGACTGAACTTCTTTCTTGGAGGAGAAAGGTTTGTGCCATCTATCGCAGGAGAACATGACCCAGCCTACATGGTAAAATTCAGGAAAACGTTGATCCTAGCACTTGATCCTGGGTTTAAGGACCTCGAAAGTCTGCACAGAGCTGCGAGGCTGAGAGATATGGGGTTCAATCAATGCAATATTCTGTCTATTCGATTCTTCTTTAGTTTCGTGCTCTCTTTATATACAGTATTTATGTATGGATTATTTATTTATTTTATAAATAAATAAATCCTGTTTTGATACCATATAGCACAGGGGATATTTTAATGAGGATTTATGCTCTTTTCCCTGATGTAAGGTTGGACATAATTACTCCACCTGATTTGCTTGAGAAGTGTGAGCGATCCAGGAAGTGATCTTTATTCTGTACTGGTGTAATGGAAAACTGGTCCCGTGTGAGTTCCTGGAACATCTTTGTCTTGTAATTATTGAGCTTGAGCTTGAGTTATGATTTGATTTTCAGCACATTTTTGTGGTAAGATGGTTTCTGGACAATCTTGTGACTTTGGATCAATCTTCTGGACAATGACTTTCGTGTTAATAAATACACACATAAAGCATAAAGAAGGCATAGCTTGTCCACTCCCGTGTTATAACAGTATTACACTTGGGGTAAGGAAATCTCCATTTAGGGTAAATTTGCGAATAAAAATAATGTGCGATTAAAAATAATGCATTGAGAGCCCTAATTGAAATATATGTTGTCTTGTTACAGAATTGGCTCTTAAGTGGTGTACGCAATTATCTCATGGACTTTGTAAAAAGGAGAGACAATTTGCTGGTAAGAAAAAAGCATCGTGCAATTTGTCATTGTCACTGTGAATTTGTCATTATGTAGCCCATGGGCTTAAATTAACACCTGAGTGCTGATGGCTTCCTGGAAGTGTGTAACATGCAGCAAACAGAAACGAGGACAAACGAGCGACACTAGCGAGGAGCAGGTTGCCATGGTGATTCATTTTCTTTTTCCATTCATCAGTAAATGTGCTGTCTTTCTCTGTCTCGGTTTCTCTCTCCCACACACACACACACACACACACACACACACACACACATTCACACTCTCTCTGTCTTTCATACTCACTGAGAAAGACTCGGGAGTGCTCTTTGATTGCGGCTCACAGGCGTCCGAATTACTATCATTACACAGTTGTTCTCTCATGTGGCCTGACCCACCACTCCATTACATAACACAATATCAGGAGAATTAAACCTCAAGCAGCATTTTTTTTTTAGTTCATATCCTGGATGAAATGAAATCTGACCCTGTCGTTTAGCTCGGACTGCATCAAATACATTTGCATTGTTTTAGACTCAAGTATTAGGATTAAACAAGGATTAGTAACAGGATCAAATCTAAAGACCAATCCCTCTCTCTCTTTCTCTCCCTCTCTCTCTCTCCATTAGCAATGTGTTTATGAAAGCTCTAAGCACATCAAGAGGAACGATTTGAAAGAACTACATATGCTTATTGCCTAATTTAAAATGACTGGACGCCTGTGTTTATGTTAGGGTGGATTAGGGGGGCTATTATTTCTGAGAAGTAAATCCCTGGATAGCCACAAGCATTGTTACACATAAGCCCAAGCTTCCTTTACCTTTGTATTACTAATTATTAAACCCAAATGACCCATAAACCCATAGTCATGTAAATAGTGTCTAACTGAAAGATCCCACCATCTGTTGTGGTGGAACATGTTCACAGAAATTAGTAGTAGTAGGAGCAGTAGTAGTGGTAAGAGTAGTATTACTACTAATAATGGTAGTAATAGTACTAACAAAAGCAGTACTACTAGTAGCAGTAGCCGCAGTAGCAGTAGTAGTAACCTTAGTAACAGCAGTAGTAGTAATAATAGCAGTAGTATTAGTAGTGGTAGTAACCCATCATGCGATTGTTTAATCACTCTTTTATTGGCTATCACCTGCCATGTTGAAGATTAGCCAATCAGGATCGAGCATTTTCGCCGTTTCTGTTTGAAAGCTATTAGGCAGCTAGCTCCACTCTGGAGAGGAATATGGAGAGGAAAGATATGGAGAGGAAAGTCGACGGAGTACCGGAGTCTACTTCCTGTTATCGTTGTTAATGTCAACTTAAATAATTAACTCTGTCACCACCACTTTCACTACTGCCTAACATCCACCCAAAATGTTTCATTTCGCATTGTCTTTATTTAATAACGCAATGTCTTTATTTAATGTCTTTATCTAAGTTTAAAGGTGCACTATGGAGGATTTAGCAGCATCTAGCGGTGCAGATTGCAACCAGCTGAAAGCCCCTCCGCTTACCCTTCCCTTTCCAAGCGTGCATTCGAACCTGCGATGGCGTCAGGTGCAGTAATATCTGTCTGCAGAGCTGTAGCAGCGCATGCACAGCCACTTTTTTTGGTTCATCTTAGGGACTGTTAGGTTAATCAACATTTCAGTAGTTTTAGATGAGTTTCTGATCAATTTGGATATAAAACTAAAATAAAACAACACTAGTGTCATAAACGCTTTCGAATCTTTTCTTCCAGAAACGAAAAGCCTGGTATGTGTTAAAAATCAATAAAATTAAAAATCAATCAAATTAGTGTTTGTACACTGAAACGTTTAGTATGTATATAAAATGCCCTCCCTTGCTTTTTCTGCACTGATAGTATGAAGTATGATTCTCCATTTTTCCATGTTTTGTTATCCAGCACCAGAAAACACTGCTTCCTCTTCTTTCTTCTTCCTCGTCTTTCTTTCTTCTTCTTCTTTGTCGCCATTCCAGTGCTTCCTTCTGGATTCACGCTGCCGCATGTAAAAGCGGGAAACACAGAATGCGCTCTCTAGAGGTTTGGCCGTTCTGGGCTACTGTAGCGGCACAACATGGCGGCTCCGTAGCGGTGGACCCGCTCCCTATGCAGATATAAATGGCTCATTCTAAGCTTACAAAAACACAACGATTCGTAGTTACAGGTAATTATACACTAATGATAACATACTTATGGATATTACATTCCATTTCTGCTAATAGATCCCCATCAATCCTACACAGTGCACCTTTAATGTATTTTAATGCATCATTGTTAGGTGACTATGTTTTTCAAAGCATAGCAAAGCACTGTAACTAGATTTCAGAAATGTGTTGTACCAATAAAGAACACATACTTACTAGCTTCTTGTTTTCTGGTCTCCAGGATTTGCTTTTATCCACATAAGGTACATGAATCAGGTTTAAACAGCTTTTCTATAAGCGGCTTTGGTCATTAGAGCAACAGCAACAAGTAAGAGGCACACTTAAATAAGTATGATTAATATAATTATAAATAATATGATTATAATTATACGAGATAATTAATAAATGTACGATTGTCCATCATGTGCTACCTTTCCCCACAAATTAAATGCAGTTACAGTATAATAACAACACCGGGTTAAAGCTGAAGCACTTTAAGTCACTGTAAAATAGGTTGTGTGATGAATGAGCAGCCTTTAAAGGGTATTTGAAGGCCATACTGAATGTGTTTAAAATAAGAAAATCAGTAAAAGCTCTGAATTAAGTATTGCATTATGCATGATGCTGGCTTTGATGAAACTCTTTGGTTGCCAAGCAACCTCATTGCTAATGAAACAAACCTTTCCACTTTGGCACTAAAAGTTAACACACAGTCCCACGTTCTTAATTCATGAAGTGAAAATCTACTTCAACGTAGACAAATCTCAGCACTTAAATAAATCGGCACTAAAAAAACGCTGTAAACGAAAGACAAATGTTAAAACAATACTTAAGTATTGCTTAAGTGAATATCCTGATGCTTTTATTTATATTTGTCAATCATATGATTATGTGAGTACGTGAATGATGACTATGCATATAATCATGCGAGACTGTGATCACTACAAAGTGCAATCAGCAGCGAGCATGCAATGTTCAATAATAATACTTACCATTTCCTTATAGGTTTCTGATTTTGTTGTTGTGTTTTCTGATTTCTTCCTACTGCATTTTTCTACTTACGGGCCACTGTATTAATTATGGTCCATTAATTAGCAAAAGTACAAAGAATTTCTCATCGATTTGAGATTGATTCTATCTGCATTATGTGTAAAATAGCATGTAAGACAAGACATGTACAAAAACGTATGATAGCTAAGACTCTTCCACAGGACTACTGTATACACATCTGTCTATAAGCTTTTAATCCTGCTCTCTCAAATAAATAAACAGAGCTGTTAAGACTAGCATCTCAATGGCAGTAATTAAGACTCTCAGCAAGCTGTTCACACAGCTCTGTCACAAGGTCAGGGCTTCTGAAGCCTTTGATTTAATGAATATGAACTAACGCTGGAGAAGTGTGACACTGAATACTAACCAGCTTTGCTCTCTTTATAGATGTTCATCAAGGACGGGAATGTTTTCCTGCAAGCTGGCTTTAAAAGCCATAGGCCGTGTATTAATTGTAAGGGTGCCATTAATTAAAAAAAAAAAAAAAAAAGGTTTTAAAGAACGTAACAAAATTTCATTTAAATAAATCTTTTCATCTTACAAATGTGTTTAAGCTCATTGCATATGTTATTCATTTTGCTTATTTTTATGAAGGCCAATATTGTGTGCCAATAGTTCTGTTGTCGACTGTAGGATACGTGGAGAGATATTTATGTTCCTATGAAACTGCAAATCGGGGTGTTTTGGGGGAAAATCCAGAGGAGTTTAGAGAGGAAAGCAAATATATAAACAGAGCCCAAATCTCTTCTTCAGGCCGAGCTCAGTTATTCATCAACAAACCCAATCCAGGAAATACGAATCATTTGACACAATCATATAAGAAATGGTACGAGTTTTCACACGTTCCCCCCCCACAAACATCACCTATACACAGTGATGTGAATCAATAGAATTGATTCAATTTACTGAATCAATTCAATGAATTAAACATCCAAAACATTCAACCGATTTTTTACTTTTGTTCGTTACATAAAATTTCAGCCTGTGAAGATCATTCAGTTTGCACCTACTATAAAGCAATCTATGTACAACCTAGCTAAACAACTCCCAATCCTAAAAGCCTTACCATTTTTGATGTGAATCTTTATCAACTGCAATGAACTTACCCCCTTTGATTCATGTTTAGGAATTTAAAAATGCTAGCTTGCATGATTAACAATGAAAAAAGCAATAACAGTCTGTGAAATGCAATTACATTAAATGAATTGTTACAGAGGTCTGGATTAACGACTAACATGACATTTACCTTTCAATTTTTACATAAGACAACAATAAAAACTAAATGTGCATTTCCTGAAGGAAATATTAGTGTTGCAAAGCAAAAATTTTAAATATAAAGATAGACAGAGAGAGAATGAGTGAGTGAGTGAGTGAGTGAGTGAGTGACAGAGACAAAGAAATAAAGTGAAATAGATAGGGAAGTTAGATATGAACATAAAAAGAAAGAGATAGATAGACAGTGAGGGAAGAAGGGATAAAGAAATAAAATAGATGGGAAAGCTAGATATTAACATTAGATGTTAGGCCTTGAAAAATGTATTGAGGTCAATGGGGGAAAAGAGAGGGATGAAAAAAATAGAACATAGGAGTGATAGAGGGACATGACAAAATGGGAGCAGTTTGAAAAGTGTTCCTATTCAAAGTCTATGGGAAAAAATGAAAGGCACTGGGGATAAAAAATGCGGGAGGGATGCAAGTGCAATATCAAAAACGATAAGTCAACTGCGGAACCAGTAACAAGACCTGCGAAAGTAAGTGAAAATGAAGTTTCTATATTAAGTGGAAATTGAGTTATTAATCCTGGAATAACACATAAGATAATAATAAGAAGAAGCCAAGGGCTGAGAGTATAGTGCTTTCCTTTGCAAGCACTATGAATATATTTGCTATTACTCCTGACTAGTGCCACAGACTCTGAATTTGTTTTAAACTGTACATGAGGAGAATAAACACGCATTTACCTGTCCATTTGTCTTTAAACAGTTTTTTTTTCGTCATCGCGTCATTAACGCGAGCCATGTCGTCAGCCCGCTAATCAAACCAGAGAGAGGAAATAAAAAAAGTCTATAAATGTCTGTGTGCTGCTGCATAAGAAAACAGAAACCCCATCAGCGTCTCATTATAACGAGAATAGATGATGGGAGAGCTATTTCTAGCAAGGACTATATAAGAAAGCACTGTTTATTATTTCTACACAGAGCTGGGCATACAGCTGAATTCATTCAGTAATTCACCATTTCCATATCAGGGCAACTCTGGCATCATTGTGATTAGTCTCTGTCCTGTTCTCTGCATGCATCATTCACAGGGAGGCTTTTTGGGCTGTAAAAAAAAAACCCATGACATCTGCTATCTTATCTCCCTGCTCCAGAAAAGTCAGCTCACATCTGTGTCTACGGATGTGACATGGGTAAGGAATGAGATTTGGACTGGCTGGTGTCTGGTCTGGCTCTGCACCTGAGTCCTCGCAGAAAACAAAGCGTAATTTACACAAGAGTATTAGTAAGCTGTGCACATGACTTGTACTGAGAACACACCAGATTACTGATTTTATAGAGCAGAAACTATGATGGTGGAAGGAGGGGTTACTGAAAGCCAGAGCTTCTTTCAGAGTTTCATTAATAAATAAGAACTTCTGCAGTACATTGTACTTGACAGACTAACTCCTGCTTATGCAATGGAGATTGTACAAATAAAAAAGGAAACGCAATATGGTGAACCACAAGGCTCTGTGTCAAGCCTGCTTTAGTTCTACACTTTATATCTACACTCACTTTAATAGAAACAAATTTATACCATCTCATCCATGCAATTATCCGGTCATACGCATATACAGATCAAGAGCTTCAGTTAATGCTCACGTTAAACAACTGAATGTGGAAACAAATATCATCTCAGTGACACACGGTATGGCTGTGTGGTTCCAGACAGGCTGGTTTAAGTATTTCAGAAAAACCTCAACTGATCTTTCTCCATTCTTCAAAATTTCCACCTGATCTTGTGCTGTTTCAGTACCCATGATACCTCAGATTCCTTTTCTTGGCTGACAGGACTGGAACCCGATGCGGTCTTCCGTTGTTGTAGCCAAGTGGTCACCAACCCTGTTCCTGGAAATCTATCTCCCTGAAGACTTGAGCTCCAACCATAATTGTGCCCACCTTACCATCAAATCAATGCCATAAGAATTTCTTGAATAACTAAAAGAGGTGTGTTAGATTTTGGTTGGAGATGAAACCTGCAGGAAAGTAGATCTCCAGGAATAGCATTGGTGACCATTATTGCTGTAGCCTATCCTCTTCAACATTAAACCTTTTTTTGCATTTTGAGATGCTTTTCTGCTCACCGTGGCTGTAAAGAGTGATTATTTGAGTTACTGCAGCCTTCTCATCATCTTGAACCTGTCTAATGGCTACCCAGAGAACTGCCCACATCCCTGGATGTGTTTTGTTTTTGCACCATTCTGTGTAAACTCTAGAGCCTTGTATGTGAAAATCATAAGAGATCAGCAGTTTCCGAAATACTCAAACCAGCCCACCTGGCACAAACAAACATGTAATACAAACTTTGAAGAAAGCTTGATGTTACATTTAGGAATCTTGGTGTAGCTTTGGATTCTAGTTCATCAGTTACTTCAATTATCATAGAAGTACCATCTATAAAACAGTTTTATCATCAGAGAAGCATAGCCAGAGTAACACAGATGTTAACCCTACATGATACTGAAAATGGGACATGGTTTAATAACCTTTAGACTACAGCATGTTGCTGGCTGGTTGCCCTATTGCCTCTTTAAGTAAATTCCTCACCAGGAAAAACACCAGGAGAAAAAAATGTCAGAGCACATTAACTCAATTGTATTCAAGCTACATTGGATGCTTATTAAGTTCAATTTATTAGGTATAATTTGTTATGGTGCCTTACTGCTAACTAATTTGGATTAAAGGTACAGTCTGCATATAAAGCCACCTCTCCACATTTTTTCTCCAAAACTAAGGCGCTAAAACGGCTTTTATGCTGGAAAACCTGAATGTTAATACAAGAGGCCGTTTTATGAATTGACAGACATATAAGGCATCACTTTGTCCTCATGGGTTGGATATTGGTGGTTCATATTGTTTGTTTTTTCATGTGTTTACAGAGTATGACGTGTAAGAGACCAGGGTTTCATCTCTGAGTTGATTTTATTGACTGTGAGGTGCTGAATATTTCAAATGTGTTCTGACTTAACAATTGCTTTCCCCAACTTTAATCCCATTTAAATGTGAATTCTTGAAAAGCTCATTCAGACTTTTGTCTTTAATGCGATGTAACCGTTTTCAGGTCATTTTTATTTTCAAATACAGTGAGTTTAATTCTATACAATTCATTAGAAACTGTCTCATTTCTGTAAAAGAGCAACTCATTCCCTTAACAGTTGTCCGGGGCCTGAGATTAGCTAACGACTAGCTACATACAACACAATCAAAAGATTCCTCTCCTGCTGGCAAAGAATGGCATTTTTTTTTTTAAATGAGTTTTTTTTTTTGTTTGTTTTTCTTTATTACTTTACATTTTGTCTAGATTTGGTCATGGTGCTTGGTGAGAGTCTCAGGGGTCCACGGTGGGAAAGGTGCTGACCTTGTTGTTTCTGCTGATGCGCCTCTCGGGTCGCGCTCTGGACTGTTTGGTCTGGATCAGCTCCTCTGGAGTGTTTCCCAGTGGAGGCAGCAGTCGTTTCTTGCTGTTCCTGGTTTCAGGAAGCCACTGAGGGGGCAGCTCGAATGGACCGAACCCGAACTGGGAGGCATCTTCAGGGTCGGTTGGTGTGGCAGGAGCCACCTGTGAGGATGAGTATGCACAGTATTGAACAGGGGAATGTTTTGGCACCACTAAACCCTCTTCCTTTCCTCCTTCTCCTGCCACACTGCCTGAAGCTACAGCCCCTTGTTCAGGTCTGGGCTGGAAATTGGCTACTGCTGCGATTTCGTTCACCTCTTCTTCATCCTCCTCTTCGTTTTGCCTGAAGATCTGGCGTTGGCCAATGTTGAACATTTCAAGCAGTTGACTGCCTGAACGGGCGAGCGCTTCCCCACCAAGTGCTCCAGCCTCGGGTGCGGCTCCCACGCCAATTGAATTGTTCCTCCGGCTGTAGCGACGCTGAACGTGAGCCAGTGCGTCCAGCAGGCGGCGCCGTGCTGACCGGTTCACCATCACTAAAAACATCGGGTTGGTGAGTAGAGACACTTTAGGCAGCCAGATGGCAGTTAAATGCAGCCACTGTGAGGCCTGGCCAATGATCGGAAGTGCTCGGTATGCCAACAGCACAATGTACGGTGTGCTACAGAGCACAAAGGCCAGGACAATTGCAAGCAACGTGGCGTGAAGCTCGGCCTCACGCTGTGACACATACGGGATGGAGACGCTGCTTTGCGGTGTCCGCAGTGCCGCGATGATCACCTTCTTCTTTTGACTTGTGCTCAGCGCCCGCCGGATCAGAGCCATGGTTACAAACACAGCCACTAGGGGTAAGATCACAGTGGTCACGTTGTAGAGCACCATGTAAACAAGGTGACCTAAAGAGTACCCTTCAGAGCAGGTGGAGGTGGCGTAGACATCGGTGATGTTACTGATAGCGAATACAGGAATGCTAGCCACGAGGGCATGAACCCACACATATATAATCAAGTCTCTGGATTTGGCGTCTGATATTTTTCTCTCTAGTGGATACAGCACAGAATAGTACCTACAAGAAAAGGAAAACAGGCTTTTTCATTACGGAAACAACATGAAGGCACAGAAACACCTACATTACCCTGATTATTCAATAAAAATAGAAATCGGAAATGCCTTTTATTTTTAACGCTCCTGGTAAGCTCTGCAGCATGGTCTATATTTGCATACTGAAACCTGATTGGCTCTCATATCTTATGATGCATTAAAACTCAAAAGTTCATCAAAAGTGATTTTCCAATAAGATTATCAAGGTTTTCATCCTCATTTCATTTCATTTTATGTTTGGGCCAAATTTGTCAAATGTATCTCAGACTTTATTTCTAACTAATTTGGGAAGAAATTCAGTTTGTGATAAGATAGACAAACCTACTTACCTTATCCAATTTGTACATTATTAGAATTTTAGTTGCAGGACCTGTTTTAATAGATAGCTAGCTCCAAAATTTAGCTTTTGTTAGCACTTGACTATATTGAGGTTTTTATAGCAACATTATATATAGACAGGTTAATCTGCTGTTCTTTAATTCACTGAGAAAAGGATGATGTAATTTCAAATACAGTGGCATTTAAATCCTACTTGATGTCACATCACCTCTGCTACCTGTCTCCATGTCCCAGCATATCACAGCTCTGTTTCCCAGCAGACTTCCAACTTCCAGCACTCCTCTGCACATCCTTTGTACTGTGTTTCCATTGCAAAGTGTTATTCTGTTCTCACAGTTTATTCCAAGCCTTTTGTTTATGTTCTTGTCTACCAGGTTTTTCGAATATTGCTTTCGGACTTTGATCTTGCCGTACTTTTGCCTTTGACATACCTGTTTGACCATTGCCTGTTTTTGACCTTGCCTTTTGCTCCGCTGCCTGCCTGCTTACCTGACACTTGACTCATTCTCTGATGGCGCACTTGCCATTAGCTAGCTGGCTGTCGCATCTGATTTCGAATCTGATTCATTTTATATATATTTTAAATATTAGGAACTATATTCACAATACTTTCAAATGTATTTGAGTAATTAGGAAAAAATTTTTTTTAAGCTACCACACGAAATATTTTTGATGTAGAACAGAAGCTGGTAAGCTGATCTTTACCCAAACTGGCATGTTACACTTGCTTTTTTTATTTTATTTTTTGAACAATGTTTGACTTTTGTGTCTGCCCTTGATTTTTATCAAAATTAATCTTGCCCTTGCATCCACCTGTCTCGGCTTCACGACCCAGCTTTGAATGTCTACATTTGTATAATGGCTTGAGGGTGTTTCCTAATGAACATTTTTGTATATTATTTATATATATATATATATATATCTGATATTTTTATGAGGGTAAAAGTGTAAAGATGTTGCTACATAATTCTATTCTACATAATTGGCCATTAAAAATATATTCAAGAATTTATAACCTTCACATGTATGAATGTTGGAAAAAAAAAATTATTATTAAAAAAAAAAAAAAAAAAAACTCCCTCTAGAATCCAGAGTTATAAATTATTCATTTAATGAACGAGGGCTGTGGTGAGGTGTGTTGCCATGGCAGCATAATCCTGAGCCTGAAGCCGAGCAGGAGACAAGTGTGAGAGCGATCTCACCTGTCCAGAGCGATGGCAGCAAAGCTGAGCACAGTGACCGAGCAGAAGAGCCTGTGCAGGAACTTGATGGTTCGACAGAGCATTGGCGTGTGGATCCAGAGGCAGCAGCGCGGGCTGGCGTTCAGGAGCACGTCGAACGGCACGCACACCAGGCTGGCGCAGATTCCCGAGCAGGCCAGGTTCTTAATGAAGCGTCCAGTGACTGTCTTGAAGACGTTGGTGCAGCAGGTGCACCACAGCACGGCGGCATTGCCTGGGATCAAAAACAGAGGGAGAGACGCAGAATAAACAACAAAACGCACAGAGGTGTAGTCATATACTGTTTCTATAAAAGAGTGCTCAGAAGGTCAGGGGTGCAAGCCCCAGCATCGCCAACCTAACACTGTTGGGCCCTTGAACATCACGGCTGACCCTGCACTCTGATCCGAACTTCCTAACAAGGTAGGATATGTGGAAAAAAAGTTCACGTATTGCAATAAGAAAATGAGGAACTGAAAATCATGATCTCAACAAGCTGTATACTTTTGGAATAAGGACACTCTGTTCAGAGAGCTCCTTCCCTCGACCCAGACGGTCCGTTGCAAAGGGTCATAAAAGTGCTGTGATGTGCAGTTTTAAGACCATGAGACCCCCTGGTGAGAAAGCGAATCGACTCTGAATCAACTTGACTGCAGGAAGTGACTCAAGCAAGAGTTGCAGCATCATATTGTAGATGCGAGCTGATAATCCGAGTCAAAGCACAGAGCTGTAGTGCTGCCGAAATGCCACATATCCTGTAGATTTGTACCAACGAACAAAAAGAGAGAATAAGCGCTGGATTATCCGACTTGTACTTATCTGCATGTAACTGCACTTCGTTCACACTGAAATGTACTGCAGTGGGATGTTCTTCAGAGTCAGTCTGATGAATAGTTGATTTCTTATTGACTTTGTGGAAAACAGAAAAAAACAATAAAAATCTTTTAAAAAATGAATTACTGAGTTTATTTCAGAAGGAAAACGCTGTCATTGCAAGCGCAGTCACACTGCCGTTTAACAGGACAAAAACGTCAGTCATCTCAAACATGAGTTTACAATACTCACATTTTGCATTTAGCTCTTTAAAGCAAAAGAGCAGGAGCTTGTTTTCTCACTTATCACTTTTATTCTCTATTGATGTATTAATATGACATATTAATGAGAAATCCCAGGATGCAATGCAGATTTGCGACACTAGTCTGGTGTAAACGTTGAAGCTCTGGAAGTTTGTTTGAGCAGGGGACACAGATGAGAAAGTGAGAGCGCTGGGCTTGTTTAAAGGACTAAAGCACCGCTCTTTATAGGAAGAGATGAATCCCATTAACACCATTATTAGTAGGAAGTTGAATGGCATTGTGGGTAATGTAGGAAAGCTAGGAGAAAATAGAGCAATTAAAGAAGATTAAACGTCACTCGTGTTAATTATAATTATTTACAAGCATATCTTTCAGGTTAGACCAAAAGACAGTGATGACATGTTGATAATAATGTTTACGTCCTAATATAGTCTATATAGTGTTCGTGTTATTACTCACATTTCTGAAATACTGCAATACACACAACCTGCTTGCACGAATCCTATCCTTCTCTTTTTTCCTTCTTCCAGGAACGCTCCTGTCCTTTCATCTCCCCCCATTACCATCCACCTGTAATTGGAGAGACGCTCTAGTGCTATTACATGTCACACTGACATCGCCTGACATTTTCTCCTTTTTCTCTCAGTCGAGGCCACCTGAAAACACTACAACCATTATCTGCTCCTCTGCTCCTTTTTGTCTTAGTTCAGCCCCAGGAAAATACATTTGCTGCTATTTTCTCTTGTCGGAATTGAATTATAAAGGCCAGCTGAGTGCGAGAAAAGCACTGTATAAATAAAATAATCTTTACATAATATAATTATTTATAACAAGAATTGCATTTACTATGGCGCAATAACTCCTTTCTGAACTGATAGAGCAGAAAAGTCAGAGCAAAAGATGACTCATACTGCAAAAAGCCCCAGGCTACAAAGTCTTACAGTTCTGTGTGTGTGTGTATGTGTTTTAAAACACACTCGTGTAAAAAGACTTCTGAGAGAATGTACTTAAGTACCAGAAGCACCATGAAACATGAGGGAGAATAAAATATGATCAGTTTTGGTTCTTTTCTGCACCCAGACTGTACATGATAAGACTAAAAAACAAGATTACAGCAATATTAAATCATCTGTGTGGAAATAATCGATCATAAACACCAAGTCTGGAGTGAAAAGAAAATATTTTTTTGTGTCATTTTAACATTAAACATTAAATGTCAGGTAAATAGCATGAGGTGAAAAAACACAAGATATTCCTGACATTCCGGAGATATTCCCGAGTTAGCCTTCACCCGTCCCGGTTCGTTGCTGTCGTATGACAGAGGAGAGCTGGATAGTCAGTGGGAACTGGAACATATTAAGAGAAAATGGAGGAATATATATAAAAATCAGTGGGGATTGCTTTAAGACTACATGGGAAGCCCTGCTTGCCGTAACGTTTCATTAGAATGCAGCAATGAAACCTTTAGTGTCTATATTATTCATCAGTCTTGGTGTATAATTGAATATTTTAGCAAGTGAAATGAGCAAAATTCTCATCGTAATATCATATTGTTCGTTTAACTCAAACTCTTTTCTGGTGACAAGCACAACATGCAGGAAAATCTCCTTCGAAGCTGCCGAAGCCTGTGCATCTATTAGTGTCTGTTAGGTGTTTGTGTACTCGCTATTTTAATGGGAAGAAAGACAAACGCTCATTGGATAACAGGTTTTTAACATGACGTTCACTGGGAGTGAACAGGGCGTGGGCGAGTGCTTTCACTGCTTTCAGTCGGCACACTTGTCGTTTGTCCCGCCCGGACACACGGCTTCTCTTTACGATGCTCGGTTGATCTCTTAAAGGGGTGTAAAACCTTGTAATCATTGTAAATCAGGAATGAACATGATTGACATCTCAAACTTAAATGTCAGAACAAGCACCAGTCAGCAATTTGCTTGGAGCCTGCAGTGTAAATATTGCTAATAAATTGTAAGTATATAGTTTTGTTCCTTGTTTCTATTTGGATTCATTTCTGAAAGTTGTTGTTTATAAGGTTAACTAGCTGGCTGCCAGTTCCTTCCTTCAGCTAGCAGCGTAGCAACTGTTTGGCACAAAAAATGGCAGATAATTCTAACGATTTTAGAAAAAACTTTTCATGCTCATCCTTATGAGGTCAGGTTAGAATAACACCCAAGATTTTAAATCGAATCCGGTGGAAAAAAGGTCCTTTTTAGCTGTCTTTGTATAGTAAAATCGATGGTCTTTGTTCTTTGTTAGTCTAAGATTACAATTATGTCACAGTCCATAATAGAAAGTTGTGCCTCAACTATTTTAATAATCACCAGCCACTGATAAAAATATATATTTGTTTACTATGAGTAGTTAAAAGACAAATGTATCTATCATGGGTTAAAAAACAGAGCTTTAGAGTATTCTACTTATAAAAATAATAAAAAGTGATATATATATATATTACAACTGACCCCATCCATCCATCCATCCATTATCTATAGCGCTTTATTCGTCTGGGTCGCGGGGAAGCTGGAGCCAATCCCAGCATCTTGGGGCGAGAGGCGGGGTACACCCTGGGCAGGTCGCC
>JAQQZU010000020.1:14632444-14647141 GCA_030068025.1 Parauchenoglanis punctatus
GTTTCTGGACGTTGGTTTCATGTTTCTGGACGTTGCTTAAATGTTTCTGGACGTTGCTTAAATGTTTCTGGACGTTGCTTAAATGTTTCTGGACGTTGCTTAAATGTTTCTGGAAGGAGTCTCCAGTGTCAGAACTTTGTAACAGACATGACCGTCTGTTGTAATGAAGGTGAGAAGCTGTTTCATTCTACAGCATTTACTGCACTTAACTACAACGGGGTACAAAATGCAACGTGTCGTTCTGTAACAAGTAAGAAATAATTGTGTAATTGTGGGTGAATCGCTGTGGTATAATTAGGGAGTAAAACTCCACCACACGGTCACTGGTTAGTTTTCTATGACCTTTTATCCTTCACACAAGTATCTCTTATCCTACAGTACGAAGCGCAGCGCTGAATAAATAGTACACCGATTTATTGCGCGAGAAAAAGCAGGACCTCGTTTCAATACGAGATACAAACAAATCTGGGTTTTTCTGGATGATGATCGTGATCGCGGTCAACCTTGGATTAATTGCACAGCTCTACACGCGATCCGTTTCGGTTCCGGCGCCACTCCTTCAGAGCACGCATTTGTCCAGTGAGATTGAGACGCGATTATGCCTGATATTAATGGCGTGCGTACCTTCAGCTGCCTCACCGTCTGGCTGATGGACAGCATCTGCAGCTCGATCGCGCGTCGTCGGCTCAGGAATAGCCTCGTCAGCTTTAAACACGTGTCTCTGTGGCCGGAGTCGCTAACAGACGTGAGTGTGCAGGGTGTCGACACCCCTGAGCACAGCTGCTGTGGCGCGAAGGAGAACACAGCTCTGTGTGTGTGTGTGTGTGTGTGTGTGTGTGTGTGTGTGTGTGTGTGTGGTTTACCTACGAACAAAGTCCTCTCTGTCCTCGACAGCAGCTACAGCACATTCCAAGAAGGGGACAAGACTTGAGACAGACTGAGGGACAGACGCACTACTCTGCTCTTACTGCCTCTTATAACCCACCCTACCCCCGTGTGTGTGTGTGTGTGTGTGTGTGTGTGTGTGTGTGTGTGTGTGTGAGAGAACCTAGAGGGAGGTATTTCTGCCCCACAGATGTCCCTGCAGGGTGAGAGGGCGTCTGACCCACACCAATGTCAGCTCCCATCTGTCACTTTTTGTGCAACAATAGAGCTCATCCCGGCCCTGTTCCAGATCGAAGGGCACACGTGTGAGATGATGCTCCTCCTTCCGCCCTTTCTTTTATTCTAACGCTGCTGCTGGAGGGCGTCAGCCGCCGACCCCGAGCACTGAGAACACTTAATGAAGAGCATGCAGCATGTGGTGTACTGAGTGTGTGTGTCTTTTAGAACAAGGCTATATACCATATTATGTCTGTATAATTTATCATAATTAACCACGATTGATCCTCAATTAATGAAACATATTTGGCTGTAGTTAGATCATTGTTTGGTCAAGACCTTGGTTAAAGTCATATTTTCTGCCCCCTAGTGGACACGTTCACATTAGGCACGTGTAAACACAGACAGCTGATGCTTCGTTCACCTTGACTCGCGAGTGCGAAATTACGTCGTTTTCAGGAACGCGGACTCCTCCGTGTTTACGTTTTGTTAGAGAAAAATCTAGTGAGCTGACTTTCTCCTTTTCAAGACCTTTTAAGGTGAACTACTGTAGAAACTATTTTCCTGTATCTGACTCCGGATCAGTGAAACATCAGCACTTCGTGTTTGGTCGGTTTTACGCGGAAGCTCTAACGAAACCTACTGAAGCTTGTTTCATCACAAAGTTTCGAGGTGTGCGACCGGACACGCCTCACTGCCTCAACCAGTCAGCATTAGCTAGCACACATACACACGCGCACACACGCACACGTGCGCGCCAGCACAGAAATGTAAACCGGAGAGCCGCGACACAGCGCACAGTGTTACAGACTCTGAGCAAAAAAAATGCTGACCACTCCCCCCAAAATACTTCCAAACTATTTATATTTGTTATTTATTTAGCACCAGCTCGGCGTTCCCTGTGCGTGATAAACGATCGCGATTTCACCGAACGGATAAATATTTATTTTTACTCGTCGTGGAGAGCAGACATCTCTGGGCTGCCTTGTAGCACAGCTTACAGGATTAACTGAGTAATCTGCAGGCATCCTGAGTCAGTGAGGGTGCCCAGTTCTGTGTTTTCAGGGTGTGTATGTGTGTGTGTGTGTGTGTGTGTGTGTGTGTGTGTTTGTTTACGCGGATCCCGGATCGGCCCTGCGCAGAGCCACGGTGCCTACACAGCGCTGATGTTCTGGGCTGGAGAGCCGAGCGAGTGAGTCAGTAGCGTGGGACTCTGCCAGTGTTTCTGCCAGGGCTCGTTCCATTCTGACAGCCACGAGTGTGTGTGTGTGTGTGTGTGTGTGTGTGTGTTTTGAGCTCTGACTGAGATTTGTTCTCCCTTTGGAGATGATGAGTGCATGTGGAAACCTGCCTCCTACCCAACATTCCTAGCACAAGCCTCCAGTCCTGCACTACTCACAGGATAAACTGTGTGTGTGTGTGTGTGTGTGTGTGTGTGTGAGTGAGAGAGACCGACCTCTGGAGCTTTGATTCTGACTCCTGACCCTCATCTCTGAAGTGTGAAGACATCTGTGTTTGGAAAAGTTTTATTTTTTTAATCGGAATCCTTAGAGACGTGACTATATTTTGTGTTCAGGACTGATTGTACACATTCACACACACACACACACACATATATATATATATATATATATATATATATATATAATATACATTTTTCAAATATTCATTACATTTGTAATGCAGGTGATTTCGGTGTGAAGTCTGTGGTTTTGTCCTCTTCGTAGCGGTGTAATGATTTTTCTCCCTGTTTTTTAGTTTAAAATAAATGAAAACGTAGCAGTTTTGCGTGTTGAGCAGTAAAGCTGTGTGTGTTCTGAGTCTATCGCAATAAAGTGTTGTCAGCCTAATTTGAACGATTAAATCAGGACGTGTATATCTAATTAGGGTTCAAAATCGTGAAACAATAAGCCACATTCTGTCCTCCCTGAGACGCTGGGGGCGTGTCCGCCGAAACCACACCCAGTCACGCCAAACCACACTTTATGTTGGACCACTCGCTGCATGTCCACGCCAGGGACGAGCCGAACTGCTCGACACCGGTGTAATGACATTCAAACCAGCAGGAGAACCACCGATGCTAAACCTGTAGTGTCGGGGGCGGGGTTATGCTAAATAGCCGCCATTTCTGACCCGCCCAAAACTCCGGAACACAGAACTAATGAAACACTGTTTAACGGTCCGACTCCACGTTTTCTATCTCTGAATTTGCTTTACACGGTTAATGAAATGAAACCTAATCGCAGGTTTCAGTATCGGAAGAAGAAAACGCGTCGTCGTGCCGTCTGTAGTGTACAGCTATAAATAAGGCAATTTGAAGAACTGGGGTGTGTGTGTGTGTGTGTGTGTGTGTGTGTGTTGGTTTCACAGTGCTGCCTCAGATGTCCACGTTAGTCCCACGTCAGGGAATAAACCCAGACTCGCCTGTTCACGTTGTGTAATGTCTACATGCGGGACGATTCCCTCTGCGCGTGTACAGTAGCCAGTCTCTGATCTGCGCTGAGCAACTTTTACTACTCCTACAACAGGAACTGAGACCGCTGCTGAAATTTCCCCTGTGATGCAGATCGCTCATTTAGTTCCTGTCTAGAGTCCGTGTTTTCTGGGGTTTTATTTTTTTCTTAGATAAAACGGTTTCAGGTTTCAGCACTCTTAAGCGTTAATAGTCAGGTTAATAAGCCAAATGATGTTTTTAAATAAACACTACCAATTTACCAGAACGAAATACCGTAGGTGTCATAAGTAGGAAAATAATCACGTGGGCCTCTGGATGTGAAGTGGCGTGCCAAACATTAAGGTCAGTGAATACTTTTCATCCGTTTATAGGTACATTTAATGCTGTGGAACGTCCACGAAACAAGTTACTAAGCTATAAACAGCCCACCCTCTCCCTCTCTCCTGGCATTAATGTGATAAAAAACAAACACGCAGCTCGTCACGTTGCCCAGAAACCGGAACGCGCAACTCCTCCGTCCCGAAGACGTCGGAAAACGTCTGCAAAGCGCGGACACCGGAGACTCCTTCCATCACCGCTGCACGTGCAGACGCCACCACATCGGCGCTTTGCATAGTAACGGTGAATGAGCCGTCGCTATAGAAACGGTAACATATATTAAAAGGGGAACGTTAGTAATACGCAAGCCCGTGATGCACAGCTGCGCTGCTGTCCCACCTCATCAACGCTCTTCTGACCAATCAGAGTCCAGAATTCAGCCGTGTTAAGTGTGTGGTGTAAAGTACACGTTTACTCCGAGAGAAGAGCGAAGAGGCGAGTCACAGTGGTGGTCTGTAATTAATAACAGAAACGAATCTGGAGTTTCCTAAACAAACCCTCTTCCCAAAACTCGTCGTAGTGTTAACAGGAACGACTTCCTTCCTTAAAAAAGCTACAGAGTTTCCCAAGAGCAATTGTGTTTAACCCAGAACTCGGACACGCCTGTGCACTTCTTTCCCTTCTCTTAGCACACACACACACACACACACACACACACACGGGTATAACTACCCTTGTTAGGACCTTCCAGTTGTTATTATTATAATTGTTACTGCAGCTAATTAACACAGCGGTAAACATCAGTCTAACCTTTAACTTCAACCTTTTAAACACCAAAAAGCTGCAGTTTTGGTTTTCACACTCACATTTTTTTTACTCCTAGATGTAAACATGGAACATGACTCTTTTTTTTTTTTTGTTACTTTCCTTCTACAGTGTTCATCTCGCCACACACATACACACACGTTGCGACTCGGCCGGCCCGTCCCCTCTGGGAGAAGCTGTGTGTGTGTGTGTTAGAAGGTGCTGAAACTTTAGACGTGTAGCAAAAGAACACCACGGCCTGTCTTTTCCTCTCGCTCTCGCACAGGAAACCACACACGGCTCTTTTCTCTCCGCCAGCAGTTTGAGACGAGCGGCGGTGTGTTGTGAGGCGTCAGAGGCGCGTTCACACTTCCTGAGCACACAAACATATTTACACCCTTTATCTCTATCAGCACGGAGTGCCTGCACCCCACACGACTAAGTCATTTCATTTGGGAAAGTGTGTGTGTGTGTGTCATTCTGAAAACCCGAACCGGTGCTCCGTGTATGGATCGGGTCCTAATCCAGGCCTGTGGAGCAGCGTTTAGCCTCGCTAAGCTCCTCCAGACTGGAGTGATCAGTATAATGTGATCAGCTGTGTAGTGATTACCGTTTGGTAAATCCTCCTCTTCCCTGTGTTTCAGACACCCTTTCTCCAGAAGTCCCTCAGAACACGAGGAAACCGCAGAAACGTTCAGACTCCACACACACGTCTGTGCAGTGTTGCGCAATCCATCTCGTACCTTCCTGTGAATCACTGTCAGAAAGCACAAGAGTACCGAACCGTACCTTTAGTCGTCGCTGCACACATCTTTGGTGCCTTTCCAAAAAACATATCCGTAGCTTTAAATCTTTACTGTTACTCTATATGTGAAACGTGCATAACCAAGGTACAGAAGACACGGACACGTGTATTCTCACGCACCAGACAGGAACAGCGATCCTGATGTCGTCGTCGTCTTACGCAAACATTTACACACTACTTTACTGAAAGATTGACGAACTGATCAATTTCGGATTATTATTCCGATCCATTTGACTATTTAATCAGTGTGAATAGTGAAACGTTCCTCAGAGGAGCAAGCATTCATCGTTGTACCCCAAAAACAGCAATAAACACGTCACAGTTTAATGTAGCAGCGAATTAATTTACATCAGATATTCCTGGTTATGTAGCGACGACCATGTTGGTGAAAGCGGAGTCGTTCGGCTTGTCAGCCCGATGCCGCCCCCTACTGACGGCTCCAGGTTCCTGCATCAAGAATCATCTCACCAGAGCAATAAGGAAGAGCTCGTTTCTGTAAATGTTTTGTAGGTGACTAAAAGTAAACCATGTGAGTGTAAATAGTGCAGGGTGGATATTTGATTTGGATTGTCTCTAATGGAAATATTCAAGGATTCCTTGCCAGAGGGAGAAAAGGTGAACTAACGCCCTGGCGCTCGCGGAATCTTTTCCATAGAAAATTCCTGGTGTAGGCAGGGACTCATTCTTACTCAGAAGAGCGCTGCGATCTCTACAACACAGGACCACACCCGAACACCATGACCCAGAAGGAAATAAGAGCCGGTTTGCATATGAATATATTAGCCAAAGCCACCTTTTACAGCAAACATTTAAAGGAATTCCCAGATTCGCCAGTACGAAGGTCAGCCTGCTTCACACAGGATCCGCCCGGTGTGGTTCTTTTGTCAACTATCAAACATGGCAGTTCCAGGGTTGTATGATACCGCACTCCTGTTTTATACACCATTAAACGTTTATGGCGTTTGGTAGACGTACAGTAGTGAAAGTACAGCAGTATTCGCTTCAGCTCGATCGGCCGTCAGTCAGTAAATCTATACCAGTTCATTTGCAGAAAGTGAATAACGCGTGAGCCATCACGAACGAAAGCTTTCATGGAGAGAATACGCACAACTCCAATAAACAACGGTTAATTCGAGCGCTAAACCACAGCGCGCAATGGCTTACAAAAGATGCGGTTCGATTTCACAGAGAACACGATGCAGGCGTAACCTTGAGGAAAATGTTCATTTCGTCAAACGACGTATTTAGGAACATTTTAGACTTTTTAGCTTGTGACCTGTGCAGACCTGTGCATGTAAATTAGGCAGAGTGGATAATGGAGCTTGTGCTAAAGAAATAATAGCAAGATAATAGAAGTAAATAACTTGAACCCCAGAGCCAGACTTCAGCAGCAGCGCGTATCGCTAGTTCTGTATTTTGGGTTGCGTATAAACTAAACTAAAAATATTTCCCTCGTCTTTTTTTAGCGAAGGCTGTACAGGTCAAACTGGTTTGTGCTCCAGATTTGTGAAATACCAGCACCGTACCCGATCACATGTTCATGCCAGATTTTTCTTCATCTTTTGTTGGCATGCCAGCTCTCCCTTCCCATTTAATAAGCGCACCATTATCTGCTTCAGAAGTGAGGTTTCTGCCCGACCTGTCCAGACCCGTTTCAGCAGCTGGCCCGAATCTGCACCCTTCTGCAGTTCTGCCATTCTTTTCATCACGTGTCTCTTTTCTGTTTGAGTGACTCACGGAATGTCGGAACAAAGTAACGAGGGGAAAGAGCTTCGAGCGCCAGTTTTATGAAATCTCTCTCACACACACAGACACACACACACGACGTGTTCAGTTGCGTGTCTCAGCATGCTTCTGCATTATCATCAGCATTCTAGTGTTAATTACGATGTATTACATTAACACCGAGATCCCGGACACTGCTCAGATGAGGGCGATAAAACGCAGTGGAGGTGTTAAGAGTGCTCCGTGTAAGCATGACTTTATTAGATGGAGTCAAACGAGAACACAAAAGCCTTTTGGTGTAACGCGGAGCTTGGAGGACGACACGGCCGTCTCAGAGCAGGAGCAAAGGAGTCTGAAGGTTATATGTATGACTTCTGTGTTCTTGTGTGTGTCATCCAGCGTGTCGTCCCCCCAGTGAGCCGGAGAATGGGGGCTACATGTGCCACCCCTCACCCTGCCACGACCTGACCGAGGGCACCGTCATCGAGTATTTCTGTGACGAAGGCTACACACTGAAAGGATACAGGTACCACACATGCAGGAAAGGAGACTGGGACTCCGCAGCACCCATCATCTGCCACCTGGGACAAGGTACATAATCCTGCAACACACACACACACACACACACATACACACACACATACACATACAGTGGCATATTAGAGCCATTGCAGGTAAAAGAAAAAAAAATATAGAGAGTTGGGGGAGTGCTAACGTTCCGAGAGAAACATTTCTGAGATTGGAATTAATAAATTTCCTGTTCTTTGAGATTGATGAGATAATATTTTTGTGAATGTGAGCAGTGGCTCAGCCCCGGCGTCTGTGGTGGGATGATGCTGATCAGCCGCGCAAGGTCAAGCGTTCCGGTTCCTTGAGAAAACTCTCAATTCTTGAGTCTTGTTTCTCATAAATCTGTTCCTTATTTTCTCACAGTTTGTGACTTGGTTCTTGCGAATTTATGACTTCATGATGATCTCAGAGTTTTTCTCGTACATTTATTATTTAAATCTCGGAAATTCTGTTTTTTTTGGGGGGGGCATAATACACCCCCTCTATCCTCCTTCCTTCCTTTCTTTCTTTCTGTCGATCTCTTCATATATTTATTACCTTCCTGCCTCCCTACAGTGGCCCTGATACGCCATCATGAAATGCACGTGTCCTGTATACGGGCCTGTTTTAAATGGTTATTATATGATTCATCTCGGCAGTGTTTTCTCTTTTTTTTAATCCTCTTTTACCCAACATGACTTCCTGTTCAATGGAGTTCGAATCGTACCGAAACGAAAATTTTGCCTGCAAGTTACCAGGATGTTATTTTGAAAGCGAATCTAAGAAATGTTGATTAACAGACTGCTGTTAGAAATGGATTATACATGAACATGAAATACATTTCAGACATTCAGTCACATTACGCATTTAGTGTGAAATTACTTTCTTAAGCTTTTTTTAAGTAAAAAATGTCTAATAGCAGGATTCTAACTTCGGCATTTGGCCAAAAAGTTCAGCAATCAAATTTTTTAAAGTTTTGAATATGTAAATATAATGAAAATGTGCTGTTTGGTCAGACAGGCCTAATTGTATGTGCACTGTGTGTGGACTGTTTACTTCCCCCAGCTGTGTTTCTCATTGACCTGTGTGTGCGCGTGTGTGCGCGTGTGTGCGCGTGTGTGTGTGTGTGTGTGTGTCACAGGGAAGGAAGAGAGCTCTACTCTGGGTATGCCAGCTCTCTCCATCGTGGCCTCCACTGCCAGCTCTGTGGCTCTGATCCTGCTGCTGGTCGTCCTCTTCGTCCTGCTGCAGCCCAAACTCAAATCCTTCCATCACAGCAGGTCCGACTCTGACCTCCGCTAACAGTTTCAGACAAGTTACACAGCTTTACGTCACCATGACAACACTGATGGAGGCAGAAGTGTACTGAGAGATCAGTGACGAGCCGAGATGATGTGTGGCGCCACCTGGTGGCCGTTTTACAAAAACACTCTTCTTTTGTAATCTGCCGTCACAGCGTCATAATTTCATTTGATTGCTCATAATTTCTTGTAATAAGGTTCATTGTTAGCATTGATTAAGCAAAGTTTTATCCAAGCTTTTACTCTCACCCCTTTTGCTTTCTGTCTTTTAATTAAATTGTAGTCAATATATTTTAATTAAATCTGACTGATCAAACTGCCATACATTTTAAAAAAAAAAAAAAAAAAAAAAAAAGCATAAATTTATACATATGACCATTTGCCAAAACCTCACACAGACATTACATCTCAGCAAAGATGTTGTTAGTTTTGAAGGGAAAAAACCCTTCCAGGTTTTGTGCTGTAATGTTAGTCTGCTTTCATTTTGTTTAAAGAGAGCGATGCAGCAGCACTTTAGTGCTCTGGTCGTCTTTTTAGGAGTTGGAACCGAAACATGATAGACGTTTTTTTCCCTATAAGCAATAAAGTCTCCCCCGTGACATCAGCATGGCACACATCCGCTAACGTTTCACAGAAACGAGAAAAAGACCAACTAATTAACACCAGAATCACAGATATATTTCTCAATATAAATATATTTATATAAGGTGACGGCTCCGTGTGATCTGCTGCATGGTTTGTCCTCTGTACCCTGCTTTTCACACTCCTGTTTCCTCCTGTGTCTTGCCGTAGACGTGAGCAGGGTGTATGTGGCCAGGCCGCCTCCATCATGGTAGAGGGAGTCCAGGTCTCTCTCCCTTCCTACGAGGAGGCGGTGTACGGCAGCGGCGGCGCAGCAGCTCCTCCCCCGGAGTCCCGCGTGAACATCGTGCTCTCCGAGGGGCCGCAGTCGGAGCCTCCCGCCTCAGAGCTCAGCCAATCCCGACCTGAGCACAGCCTCCCCTCCACCTCCACTTCCACCTCCACACGCACCTGTCACGCCGAGACCGTGCTCGTTCACCAGGACCCCTCTTCCTCCTCTCCGTCCTCCTCCTCCTCCTCCACCTGGGTGTCGGAGCAGCGCGGGGCGGCGGCAGCATCGGCACGTAGGCCGAGCAGCACGAGCAGCGACCAGCACAGCCTGCTCTCGCTCACCTCCGTAGAGGAATATGGAGACGGTACGCTGTACACACTCACTCCACCATTCCCGCTCTTTCCTGTACTGCGGTTTGTTTTTCCAACAGAACAAACATGACTTCTATTTCAAGAAGTGATTGAATCCGTACCACCCGAATGCAATTAGGGATTGATTTAAAATGAAATTTGTTACAAAACTGTACAGATAATGCAGTTTTATATGTATAGGTAGAGCTTCCTGAGTGTTTTGTCCTCAAGTGTTCACAAATGAGCAGTGATGTGCGTTCACACACCGTTCTCAAATATCGCACGAATGTTTTTACACTCGCGTGAGGTGCTCATCATTTTTTCACAATTTTTTTGTCTTATTAACTTTGAAAGGGAGGTGACAGGCTGGTGAGGGAATGCCTTTTTCACAGACGCGCCACGATATTAAATGTACCTATAAACGGATAATACGAACGTCACTCTTTAATTCATTAAAATTGGAAAGAATTGCTGTGGTATAAGAGGAAGGAAACGCTTCATAAACATGCTGTCGTAGATCCATGCTCAGATCCGCTTGAGGATGATAACAGTAACTGCGCATCATCACTCGTTGATTATTTTCCTGTAAGAGCACAACGCCTAGCGTTTTATTCCTGACGTTAATGAACATTTGTTTCTGTTGTTCCCTGTAACAGATATTCCTCTGCTGAAGGAGGCCTGAACACACGCAGCTCCTCCAGTCTGCAGATGATGACCTGGACTGTGGCTCCTTAAGCTTTTTACCAAACCCTACCCCCGTTGCTGCCGTACAGAACGCAGGAGTAACCAAATGCCTCTCGATTGCCCTTCAACTCTCCATGCACTTTCCAAACTGCTCCGTGTAATCGCTCATCCTCAGCTCACTGTACAACAGCGCCATCGTGCTCCCCACGCTCACACCGGCTCCCTCTAACGACCGCACAGATGCTGTAGAATATACATGATTGTGTATAACGCGTACCCGCGGGCTGAATAACAGGTTTTTAAGCAGCACCTTTTCCCCATACGAGCCGTTGCACCTTCACCTTCTCGTAGCCGTTTGCGAATTATGAATACTTTCGATCAGATTCAGTGTAAGCGGAGACACTCTGGTCGATCAGTGACTTCGACCTCTCACCTCTGAGGCTTGCTAAATCAGGTTGGGATTTTTTTTTTAATGCTGCATGAACTGTGCATCTGATTTTTTTTTTTTTTTTCCCCCTCCCCAAACTAGCGCACACGAGAGCACGCATGCTGCAGAGGATGGACGAGCGATATACAGGGATGGACTGGTTTACGTAGTACTGTAATCAAAGACATGCTTGCCTTTCTGTTCACTATGAACTGTGTGTGTGTGTGTGTGTGTGTTGGCTTTACACGTTTGACTGAATGAAGAGGGCTCAAATGTGTCAGCGTTTTTTTTTTTTTTTAATAAAAAGCGTAGGATTGTTATTTTATCTTCTGGGTTTCAATTAAGAGATTATCATATCATCTAGAACAAATCTTCAGTTTGTTTGCTTTTAAATGTCTTCGGATTGTTCTGTTTGTCCAGCTTGTGTGTGTGGGGTGGGCTGAATATACGAGATTACGCCAGAACGAAAGCTGAAATCGGCAACACTCGTGTGAAGGGGTGGACAGATCACTAGTTCAGGCTCCGAGCTGTCAGATAGCCCACAATGCAAGGGGTGGGGCTTAAAAGAAAAACTACTTTCTTTTGCCGTATTGTTGAACGACAAATCCTAGTAGCATTTTCCGGGAATGAAAATACAGAGCTTGGTAGGTGTATATTCTGCAAAAGAAAACATATTATTAATATGATATTTTTTGTTTAAACGCGCTCCGATTGAATCATATATTTCTCGGTGGCTACTCTTTTCCGAATCTCACAACCTGCTGCATTACGCACAAAACCAGTGCCTATTAATAGGAATCTTACTGTTTTTACTAGGCACGATAATTAGCTCGAGTATGTAGAAACCTGCGCCATGCAACGACGACAAAAACAAAATGCGCAACAAAGGCGCTAGCTAGATTACATAACGTCTTTTTAGGTGCGGTGACGGAACACTGCGTCATAAATGTTAGACACGATCACAAGAGGAGAAAGAGTGAAGCTATATAAAATAGCTTATTTTCCATCGCATGTAATTAGATCAGTACGCTTTTGAGTTAAATTACACTAGTTACGCTTTTCAATTAATTAATTAGACTTCATGCTGATGAATGTAAGATTTGTCCACCCCTGAATGAACCCCGTTACAAGTAAACATTATTTTTTCAACCAGCTAAAAGCAGCTCTCGGTCGTGTTTGTGCATTTCTGCATGCACGTTTTAATTGCAGAGTAACTAATTGCTGACCTTTTGGACAAGTTTTGAACAAATCGGTCATTACGCGTCCACATGTTTTGGTTTACCTGATTTCGGAGTAGTGAGGTTCGGGTTCGTGTGGACAGATATCCTTTTAATTTCTTTTTTTTCTCGTTTTTCTGCAAAATGCTCGTCGAAGACAAAGCCGAGCTTCCGCCTTAATAGCTTCGTTATTTTCATTTCATAATTTCATTTCATTATTTTTGTAATCATGTTTCTTCCATCACGGTGTCGATTCGTCTTCAGTTTTCCTTACAGCCTTTACCTTTTATTTCCTATGCATTATGGCTTTTTCAGAGGGTATCGGGTCCTTTGTTCTTTATTTCTTCCCCAAAGCCTTTTTTTCTTCAGTGACTTTGATATCTGAGGTTCGCTGCAGGTCTAAAGATGTTGTTTCAGTTGTAATAAAAAAAATAATAAAAACCCACAGAAATCCTTGACACCATTGTATGGTGTTCACCATCTCATCTTACCCTTTTCAAAAAGTTTTTTTTTTCTCTGTACATTGCAGTGGGTGTGAAGATAGTATTTTAATATTTGTATAAAGTTTAATTTAATTCTACAGTGTGTGTGTATATAACTATTTCTAATTAAAGCTTTCTTTTAAAGTGCACCTTCGACTAGGATTGATTTTGCATCACAAACAGTTTTAAGAAAATTCTGTAAAGAACAAATCAGAGCTGATGGTGATCAGGAAAAAAATTATTGAGACGAAATGAAGAAGAAACCTCGACTCACGGGCACTCTTTTGGGCGACAGATCATTACAGTATACAGACATAAATAAGTAAACACCAACAATCCTGTTGAAAGTATACAGACTATTCAATATGATCATTGTGAATAGGAGTCATGGGATGAGAGATTTTCCCTGCCATATACAGTCCCCTCTGAAAGTATCGGAACTGCAAGGTCGGCTATTTTGTTTTTGCCACACACCGAAGACATTTAGGTTTCAGATTAAAAGATGAATATGAGACAATAGCTCAGAATACAGCTACAATGCGGCACTATTAGTGGCAGACCATACAATTTTTAGGTGAGCAAAAGTGACTCCACCTCCACCATGCTTGACCCATGAGCTCCTATGTTTTGTTACCTGAACAAATCCTTTCTTTCTCCACACTTTGGACTTTCCATCACTTTGGTAGAGGTTCATCTTGGATCCAGAGCTCTGTATTTCTTTGTGAATTCCAGTCTGGTCTTCTGACTCTTACAGCTGCTGAGTGGTTTGCAGCTTGTGGTACGGCCTTTATATTTCTGCTCTCAAATGGTGGATTGTGAGACCTTCACCCTGCCCTGTGGAGGTTGCTGGTGATGTCACTGACGGTTGGTTTTGAGTTTTTCTTCACAGCTCTCAGTGTTTCTCATCAGCTGCTGTTGTTTTCCTTGCCCGACCTTGTTTTTCAGGACATTCCAAATTGATGTATTGGTTATGTCCGGTGCTTGTGCAATGCCTCTGATTACTTTTCCGTTGTCTCTCAGCTTCAAAACGGCTTCTTTTCTCCCATACACAGCTCGCTGGTCTTCATTTTGGTTTACCCTTTTTAACAACAAATGCAGTCTTCACAGATGAAACTCAGGACTCAAACAAGAGTAGGCTTTCAGAGCTATTACCCTTTTTAAATCATCAGTCTAACCGGGCTCACCTGGGCAAGAAGAAACACCTCTCAGTGACGTATTCCAAAATTTTTGATCACTTACAAATTGGGAAGGTTCAAACAAAAGCTGCCGTGTTCTAAGTTGTTTAACACATCTAGCGGTAAATATCAGGAAATGAAAGTTAATGTAAAAAAAAGAACTGGCCCTCGTTATGTCCAGAGAGGACTGTGAGCTTTACCTCTGACTGTTGCAAAGTACTGACACTGGAGACTCCTTCCATAAACCTATGGAAGTAAGTAAACACGATAAGGTATTAGAATTTTTCTCAATGAATATTTAATAAGCTGGTGTGGATGACAGGAAAAGATGAAACGTTTGTGCCTGTGCATCAAATAACAAGTAAATGGGAACGAATTGCAGGGCAAAAACAAGGATCTCAAGAAATGTCCACACAATAAATATCGACAGAAAATGAGTTGAAAATGAGTT
>JAQQZU010000020.1:14655310-14668537 GCA_030068025.1 Parauchenoglanis punctatus
GTCCTACTCCTGGTTGGAGTCATCACTTGGAAACCACTTGCTCCTGTTAAATATGGCACCATATAAAGTGCCTCAACCTACACCTAGAACTGTGAAGATGCCGATGGACTGCTGTTGACATGAGCGATTATGCTATAACGGCATAGGGAGTTTTTCCTTCCCGCCGTCACCACAGGGTTGCTCATTAGGGAAATATATAGATAAATGTGTAGATTCATAAGTTTATATTCAGAATTTATATACTTCTGTGAAGCTGCTTTGTGACAATGTTGTTAAAAGCGCTATACAAATAAAATTGAATTGAATTGAATTTACTTACGCTTCATCAAACTTGAAGAGAAAAGACAGCACATAGCCAAGTAAATATCCAATAAGTGGCATCAGTGCTCCTGTGGCCAAAAGGCGAGGTTCTCCCACCACCCAGATGATAGGGCCTAGTGAAATGCTGAGCAGGACACCTAAGACAGTATAACCAACCAGCATTACTCCCAGCCCAATCTGTGACAAAAAAGAAAGGACACTGACATGATGAACTCTGCTTCCTACCCTTTGATATATATTTCTGTGCTTATTTCCAAGCATATTGTTCCCCTACCTTGAAGATAAGTTTGGATTTCTCTGGAAGGCGATAGCTGATGTATATGCCAATGGTGCAAGGCAGTACAGTCAAGATCAAGGCCAGGATGATGCCAACGTAAGGCACAGCACTCAGGTCAGAGAAGCCGTGGCAGTAAATGAAAAGCAGCAGGGGTATCATACCCAGCGACACCACTGTAGAGCAGGTCGTCATCACGATGCTGAGGGGAAAGGAAATCAGTCAGAAATCAGATGGCAAAGAATCACCTTTATCGATTTGAGTTACAAAGGAAAGTCATATAATACTGGTGTGACATTGCTAGCTTTTAGTTATCCATTTCCTTTAGTCAAAAATATTGAAATAATTCAGCAAGGTTGTGAAATCAGCAGTGAATGTTTGCCACCAATGGCATTAAATTGGTACACATATTGCATAAAGGTACAGTATTAAGTGACAACAGGCTATTTCCCACTATAATTGTGAAAATATTAATTATGTGGCAATAAGGACTCATTAATAATAAACAAGCAGACAATAGAAATATGACTGTGTAACGGTTTCATGGCATGGGATCATTACTTTCAGGGTGTTTGGCATGGCTCTGTCTGAGACCTAAGCAGTTCGAGCTTTAATGTTCTGGTTCCTCAGTGCTGTATTCAGATTTCCAACCCAGTGTCCATCCTTTCATATGATAAAACATGTTTGCATTTCTTTGCACTTGTGTGTATCTTTGGAATGGAAGGTCCTGACTATGAAATTTGACCTTTATTGTTGCACTTTCACAACCCCTAATAGTTTTTAGTCCTTCAGGTTAGAAATATGTACAGACTGTGGAATCTATATTGTGCTTGCATTAAACTCCATAACAAGAAAGTTTTGAATAAATCCTCGAATATGGTGAAAATGGAGGTTTCAACATGCTGACCAAAATAAAGTTTTTTATGTTACAGGTTTACTGCATTTCCTTTTCAGAATGTTTCAGAGCACATCCTTGACATTTACCTTATTTCTGATAGTGGTAGAGTAGTGGTAGAGTACCCTGTTACCTTAGGACAAAGACTCTCACTATAGACCAGTGGTCACCAACCCTGTTTCTTCCTGTGGCATTCACCTCCAACCAAAATCTAAGGCAGTTCTTTTAGATGATCAAGAACGTCCTAAGGCATTGATTAGATGGTCAAGTGGTCAGGATTAGGATTGGAACTAGAGTCTTCAGAGAGGTAGATCACCAGGAACAAGGTTGGTGACCACTGCTCTGGACTGTTGATGGTATAATGGCAGAAATATACCTGAGATTCATGTCCCCATTAACGGCAAAGGCCAGGATATTGGAAAGCATTCCTCCTGGACAGCAGCCACAAACCAGCACTGCTATGGCTGCACTGGGACCGAACTGGAACAGTTTAGCCAGAGAGAAGGCCGTGAGGGGCATCACCCCAAACTGAGCCACCAAGGGGATCACCACGGCTTTGGGCTTTTTGATGTGGGCCTTTATCTTGGAGACTGTCATTGTGCAGCCGAGAGCAACCATGGTGTCAAAGAGGATGATTATGCAGATCACATTAATGGCCTGACCCATAATGGCAGAAGCAGAGCTGTCTGACAAGGTGACATTGGTGAAATTATTTTGGCTGTGTAGACCCAGCTCATAGGAAAGAGAAGTAGTCTGATTAGAGTTTAGCTCCATTTTCACTGCCTGTTCAGTGAGGATTTCTGTAAGAAAAGGAAAAAGTCATATAAACAGTGCTTTTAGGATCAACCTACTCCATACAAGACATCAGGGTAGTAGATTTCGGTGCATAAAATTCTAAACATGAGATTCGTTTTCTTTTTTCCCTGACGATAGGTTTTGCAGCATTCTCTAAAACATCACCATGAACTTCACTGGACTCCGTTTCATGCATGTCTTGACTTTCAGGATTCACTTTTGTAGTATACCTAAAACTCATTGAATCAATTCTCATCAATTTTACACAGGATTTCCAGCTACTGTTATGAAATCTCTTTGTTCTAATACTTGTCCAAAATGTCACATTGTAGACACAATCACTTTCTATACCATTAGTGGCTTGTAAATGTCATGTTGCATTATGGGATTGACCTGCCTTATTATCTGTGTGGCCTCTTTGTTCATATTAGCTGGATGTAGACATCAGATTGGTTTGGTTGTGAAATCACTGTTTAAAATGCTATGAGGAAATCCAAACATATAGATCTACACACGGACACCTTTAGTCTGACCAAAGTGACATTTAAAAAAACTTCCAAACAATGGGACGTTCCAAACTGTCATTTATCGGTCTTGTAGCAAAGTTGAGTGTAAATGTTTTTGTAAGTAAAAATTTCCACCAGATTTAGAACTTTCAGTGAGGCTGATTTACTTCATGCTCACATGTGTATGTTGATGAATGCTAATTATCCATTAAATTACCAAGTGCAGTCACAGCACAGCTGCTTTACTTATTAACAAAGCTCACAGAAAGCTGAAAAACGACAAAATGACGACTAAATCGTGAAAGAGCACCTCCCAATCACGACATGCGCTAAATCGTCCAGTGATGCAGCTCGGCCGTTGCAGTATGTCTACTAACACAGACACAAGCTAACTCTTTACTTCCTTTAGGAAGACATTACTTTTGTCATTATTGAATGGCTTGTCTTCATTTGTCTTAATCTTTGGATTTGCTTTGTTTACTTCTTTCAAGTCATTGATATGAAGTAAATGCATGAACTAAGCGTTTTAAGGTGATTCAAACTTGACGTTGTAATCCACTGTGTACAGCTGCAGTAACTCATCACCAGCTACACAGCTGGAAATTACCAGGTGAGGTTCATAATCATGAGCTTCCTTATACGTTAATGTACAAAAATCTCAGACGCAATCATGGGCTACAACCATTTTCAAGAACACCATATTTCTTGTTTAAATTCTCATTTGAAACTTGAACTATGTCAAATCCACAGTGATGCAATTGCACTACATCCAGTTGCACTCTGATTTTAGATACATGTCTACCCAAGTATCTTCTTACCTATTACTGACTTTTTTATTTTTTTAACTCTTTTCCTAGAGCTTGAAAGGATTATTTTCACAAGCAGACGCACTCTAGGGAGTACAGTACATCAATAAATCAAACCAGTGAAGCCAAATAACATGCAAAACATGTTCAAAGAAATCATCCCAGCAGAAAAATATCTGTAATTTCGAACAAACCATAAAAAGCCGGACGTTATGAAAACTGGTTGTATAAAAAGATATATAGTCTACTAAAATGTACACTAGAAAACATGAACCATTTCAAAACATGGTTATTACTCTAGTCTCAAATGAAAAATTATTTAGCATAGTGGCAGCCATAGAATTAGGCTACACTTTATGGCCAGAAGTTTGTGGACACCTGACATTCACACCTATATGAGCTAGGGATGAAACGGTTACCGGTTTCACGGTCAAATTCCCAACGGTAAGTATTACAATTTCAAATTTTAATCAGCATTAAAACCGCGGTTGGAAAAGCTCACATTACCTAATGTCCAATATTAATCAAAGTGACCAACAGTCTCCCAGTATCACTACACAAATGCTGCATGCAATATGCCAGTCGTTTTCGTACGGCATTTAATTAGTCTCTGACCAATAACCGGAGCCGCACGTGATCTGTGAGTGGGAAAGCCAAACTCTCACCTGCTTCTAAAGAACCAAGGCTTCAAAAGTATGAGAGAACATCAAAATTGTAGCAGCACTGACAACAGTGCACGAGCCTGTCACAAAAGGCAAGTGTTTTCTGTTCATGTTTCTCAAATGACCCTTAGTAGGGAGAGATTTTTAATATCCTTTGTCCTTGTTAAATACAGTACACTCATTATTAAAGCCATAAAGTCATCTGAATAAGTGTTTGAGAAAATCTTTAGGTTAGAATCTGGGTTTATTCTACCTTGATTCATGGTGCCAATGGGCTCTGCCCCTCGCAGTACCCATAAACACTTATTGCCAGGCCCCCTATTGTCTTGATTTTCAGTGTTTTTTTCAAACTCTGCTTTTTCTCGATTTGGATAATGATTTTTTTGCCTTCCCTGTGTTGCTCTGTTTGCCCGACATTGTTTCTGTTCTTTGGATTACACTTTTGCATCCCGTTTTTGTACCGTTGCCAGTGTTTAATAAACACTATTGATTTCTATGGGGTATTTATGTACCTTATCTAGTTATTTTATTTCTGCCATTATTTGAAGCCCATTTCTTTGTGTAGGGAATGCCCAGATAAATAGATTATATTTGAATAATCGTAATCAATATAAATTAAAGTGTAAGTTAAAGTAACATAGGGCATATCACTACGTCTTCATGATTACATGCTAAATAATTATTATCCTCCCAGTCAAAATAAAATAAAATGGACTTAAATGAAATGGTCAATTTGATATTTTGGAGGACAATTAATCGTTTAGATTAACCGACTAATCGGTAAAATAGTCGATAATCAATATAAAAATAGTTTTTTATTGGTAGCCCTAAAGTTATTAATGTTTATCCAAACAACCAGTGCTGTTAATTTTATCCGTGGTTTTCGATAAAACTTTTTTGAAATGATTTGGCTGCGTGACTTGCCCAGGGTGTAACCCCGATTCTCGCCTGAAGTCAACTGGGACTGGCTCCAGCTTCCCCGTGACGCTGACGGTTAAACGGTATAGATAATGGATGGACGGAGCTCAATTTGTGTGTCAGTTTGGGCAGTAAACAGCAATAATGTAAACAAAGACAATATTTGGTATGGCGACCCTTTGTTTTTGTTTTCCTTAAATAGTGATCCCAGGTACAGTGTGTGCAGTTTTATAAGGACATGAGCTGCAAGTTTTACTGAGCATCTTGGGGAATCTGCCACAGTATTTCTGGAGCCTTTGACTGTCACACTTACTTCTTCTTTTTGCAGTGAAATCCAGGAGCCTTCATTATGTTTTTTGTCTGAAAAGTGCTCTCTTATGCAACACGACAAACAAAAAAAAAATTGGGTGCACAGTACTATATATATATATATATATATATATATATATATACACACACACACACACAGTACAATATTCCGCTCTCTAAAGCCTGCTTTACACTGTACAATTTATTTGACCTGAGTTTAAGTAAAATCTCAGAGTGTGAGCGCTGCTACGATGCTTATTTACAATCCATTTGTAAAACTTTGTTTTCTACAGAATGGAGTCATTTTCTTTTGCAGATTATTTGATGACAACGTGTAACTCTCACCTCACGAAGGTTGAATAATCTCTAGACGGCGTGTGTGTGTGATATCACAAGGAACCAAAATTCTCACTTCAGTTAGCGGTCAGCAGTTGGGCTGCTTGGATCTCCAGAGCGACAGCTTCTTGAATCTTCCTCAGTTTCAGCTTGAAAATGTTCTTGAGTACTTGTAATCCCTGGGCTGGCTTTCCAATTGTTAGATATTGGTGGATCAAATTTGCACAAAAATCTACACCACAAGCATCTCCGCACCTGCACAGAGTACTGTGTAATTATTCACACGTAGCTCAGGAAGAACGCAACATATCATGGACAGCATCCAAATGAATCAATTTAACAATGTATAAAAAAAACCCCTCAGTAATCCAGTAAAAGTGAGTAGAATATATTGGTCTACATTTTTTCCCCAATAATCTGCAGTGATTTGGAAAAAAAAGTTCTGAACCGTTGCAATGTGTTGTTTCAATACAAATATAGTTTTTAAAAAATATATTTTTTTTAATTCTTCATAATTCTGCAAGAGCTTACCTTGAAGACTTGCTTCCAGGTTGAATTTACAAAGGTATTATGTTTAACTTCTAAGGAGAAAGGTACTAAATTGTAGTCACTGTTGTCACGCCCACTCCTTGCTGTTTTTTTGACGAATATTCTGTACTGGCTGAGATGTCTTCATTTACATTTGTAAATCAGATACAAAAAAAATGCATAAAAAATGAATATTCATTGTTTTCAACCCTAGGATGTGTACCATTACAAGTTCCACACTTGTGCAGAAGAATGTGCAACTGATCGAATATACAGTATGACGTTTTATTTCCAAGCTGGGGAGATTTTGCTGTTGGATCGGTCATTATTGCATCTCGCCTGCTCGGTTCTGTCCCCCACTGGTTAGTCTTACAAGCCAGAGCTTTAGTTTTGCTACAGGATCTGAAACCTTTCAGGGCAAAACACGGCCAAGAGACTAAATTAAATATGGAATTCTGTGCACCTTTTTCTGAGTCGATGATGCTTTGCAGTGGTTATTGTTTTGCGGAGTTTAAAACATTGTTTTGTAGCCGTCAAAAACTCAAAAGTGTGAGAAAACTACTGCTTTCTACAAAACTTGTAGAAGGATTCTTACAGTATCTATTACCAAACACTTGCAAATCATGCTACAGTACCCTGGTGTACTTTATGGAAATGAGGGCATACATGTTAAGTAGCAAAACTATATTTATTTATTTATGTATTTACCTGGAATGGTGATGGATAGTGTTCCCTTTTTAGTGAGATAAATCAAGAGTTTTAAAAATAATAAGGTATGAACTTCGGATGGAAACTACCATCAAGATCCCCAAAAACTCAAGCAGGTGCCCGATATTTCTGTTTTATGAATCTGGGCACATGCTTGGCCCAAATGGAAGCTCAGGTACTGTACTTCCATCTGCCCGATTGTGCACTTGCCAAAGATCTGAAGCATGTCAGGACTGTGAGAGAAGAACATTCTGTCCATGAGCCTTGGAAAGGGTGACAAATTGGTGGAAACCAAACAGAGTGGAAAAGGGTGTGTTTTATACTGGACTCAGGAAGTTCTCTGAGTTGCCCTTATTGAAGGACAAATAACAAGTCATGCTGCGCGCTCAGCAATGGAAAAGCATCAAATATACACCTTGGAATGAATTTTTTAAGGGCTGCCAAAAGACAGTACAGTACTGTCAGAGCTGATGACTCTGATCAAAAGCCATATGTGCATAAAGAGCTACAAATTCTCTTCTCTTCTCGTTCCCTAGCAAGCTTAACACTTCCTACACTGGCTGTGTGGCTTCAGCTGAGTCACCGGACGTTCCACTTCCACAAGCTTGTCTTGTGCGCTGCAGCTGTCCATGGTCTTCACAGACATTTTTTTACCAAGTCACTAACTTCAAGCACTGATCTGGAATGCTTCAAATTACAACTATTCCACTTTGCCCAAGAAAATGAGCAACCGGTTTTCCCTGTATTTTGTCATCTGTCGGTAACCGAACATTTACAGTAAATTAGAGTAAAATCAACATTCAGACAATATTAGACACACAATTTCCATATTATCATAATATTTCCTTGATCCTTTTCCAGGTATTTTCAAATGAGATGAGGAGGACTAATGATGACAGTGTTCATTTGCTTGTTTAGTTGAAAAAGTAGAGGTAGAAGTAGGATAATGTCACAATACTTGGTTCTCACACAACCTGATACTTTTCCATCACACGTGATGTTTTGTTCTGTGCTCATCAAAGGCAAAAAAAAGTGCCATAGCAAACATAATTCCAATTTTGTTAACAATATTATTATTATTATTATTATTATTATTATTATTATTATTAGTTGTAGTAGTAGTATAAGTAGTAATGGGTTTTTTTTTTTACATAACATAACATGAATGTCTTGTTTTGGAATATTCACTATTTCATTTTTACTGAACAATATACTGTATACACAATGTATTGATGGTGATGTTTTTCTGGATGTATCATTTTGGGAATCAACATGTACTGGTAATAATTGGGTGTCATTTTTGTTTTGTTAGTGAACCTGCATGATTTCTTTCCATTAAGGTCCATTATGTAGCACGCAGTTGATTGCAACCCCCTGAACACCCCTTTCTTACCCCTCGCTCCCTTTCCAGGCGTGTATTAGTAGAGCATACGGTTCCCGTTGCGTACTTCCAAGTACTTACATTCACACTCCCTTACTTTTTTTGTACTAAATAATCAGTATGATCCTGCATTTTTGAAAATTTGGGTTCTCAATCTTGTTCTCCAGCTCCAGCAAACACTGATTCCTCTTCTTCCTTCTTCCTCGTCTTCCTTTCTTCTTCTTTGTCATATTTTCGATGCTTCTTTCTGGATTCAGGATACCACTTATTAAATTGTGAAACATGGAAGTCGCTCTCCAGAGGTTTAGATATAAATGTAGATATAAAGGGCTCATTCTAAACTTACGAAAACACAACGATTCATGGTTACAGGTTCACACACTAATGAAAACACATTTATTAATATTATATTTCATTCCTGCTAATACATCCCTCTAAATCCTGCATAGAGGACCTTTAAGGAAAGGTTTGCATGGCAGTTATACCTAAAAAGTAACTGTGCATGTTATATATGTAAACTGAGTTCACACAAGTGCATTAACAGTCTCTAGAGAGCATTGCATCTGCAGTGAAATTGTTTAAGGGTCATTTGCTGATAATAATCTTCAGCAGGAATCTAATTTGCTGCACTGTTTCAGCACAAAATGAATACCTTTTAAGCATACTTTGTTGAAGTACGGTTTTAATACAGAATTCATGCACATTCTTCCATCATACTTTGTGAAATTGTAATTCTATAAAAAAAAATAAACATTCTATCATGAAATATTTATAAAAAGTCGATATACAGTATCATTTTATAAAGTATAGCATTAAATAGCATATTCAGACTGTACCCTTCAGAAGTACACCTTTAGAAAATATACTTAAATTCATAGTAAGTAGGCTAAAAAGATAAGTAGAAAATGAAACAACATAGATTTAGCGTTTAATTCAATTTGGCTATTATCATTTTTCAACTGTTTTTTACAAACTAGTCCACAAGCTAGCCCAAAAGCAAGCTCCATGACACGTTAACTTTTTTTTTGTTTGGCTCGATTTGTCTCCTGTTCTAGCTGATTGTTTTTGCCACGAGCTAGGTAACATTTACAGGATATGGCATGAAACAGAATCTTCATTTGGTTAATGCAAAATAATACCTACAAAACCTTGATGTCAACAAGATGAATATAATTGTTGCCTTCTAGGGTCCAAGCATAGCAGAATGGTTAAATGAAGAAGTAAATGCAGGTTTATTTTTTAATTGGCGAGATGATTCTCTAGGGGGAAAAAACAGAATACAGATGTAAAATACAAACTGGGAAGATTTTGTACGCCGCTATTGGGCAACAAACAAATCAGCAAATATAACTCCAAAGCTAATTGTGATACAACAGTAGCTAACTACTGAGCCTCTGGCGCAACTTGGTGCAAATACGTCATATGCAGTAGCTGTGTTACATTCTAGAACTTTGAGTCCAGTCTTTGCACCAATGGCGCCACTACTTCTACGCTGGATTTCTACGCATAATATGATGCTGAACGCTGCTGCAAAATGGTGAACGAGAAAGAAGTTTGTGTGCTTTTGTTTTTAAAAGTTATCCATTCCCTTTAAGATTGTTGAAGTTTTTTCTCCTATTAAACGCCTGTATGTTCACCACTAGAGGGCACCTTCACTTACATGTTTTAATTTCTTCCTTCGTTGTCTGCAGACTTCCTGTGTTTGTGCGCACCTGTTTTGTGTTCCGCTAATTAGTTCCCCTATTAAAGTTCTTTGCTTTCCATCCTTAGTTACCAAGCACTATATGTTGTAGTGTTTGCAACATGAGTAGCTTTTGTGTTCGTGTTGAGTTTGCCTTGTCCTTTGTAGTAATTTTTCTAGTTCTTGGTTCTTTTCCTGTATTTTGTTTGTTTATTAGTTTCTAACTCATTAAAGATCATCTGCACTAGTATCCCACTTCTTAGATTTGTGACATCACAGTAATTGCACTAGCAATAATAATGCGAGAACATTTTCAGATTCTCATCTTAAATTTTGTTTTCCAATTTAATTTCCGAATTTTAAATGAAAAAAATGTGATCTCAGATCCCACCACATGTGCAGACTTATATTGTGAAATTGTAAGTCACGAATAAAACACTTGGGGATGTGTCAATGCACAAAAAAGTCCTCAGGTTGGACCTGTTTTACTTCTGAAGGTGGGGAAAATATTATGTAATTATTACCAGACTATACTTTCACTCCAAATATATCATTCCAGTCTGTATTCATCTCCTTAGTTGTTTACAGAAAGTATGAACGCGCCACATCTGGAACGATTGCCCTATAAAATTGATGTTGCTTAAGATTTCTGTGGAAAAAGCACATTTTATTCAGCATAAACACATTCCAGGAAATGCACGCTCCTTTCTATCGTCTCATGTTGAAACCAAAAACGAAAACTAGTAATGGCAGAGTTTAAGAGGCAGAACATTAAAACATAGATGACATTTAAGAAGACGTGTCTAAAAAGCAACACTTCTGGGGTGAGATTGGTAAGTTATTGAGTTCCTACAGTCTACATACACTCTACAGTCATGCCATCTAGTAATGATCAAGCGCATCTTGTGCTTATCAAGTGCGTATACTAAAGGCCAAAACGATTCATTTATATTCAGATGTCCAATATATATATTCCACAGGAAGAAGAACATATTGGATTTTATCTTTTTTTTATTTCTTTTGACTTTAGTCATCTAGGCCATGTTAATCATCAGGCAAGGGGGACTAGGGGGAACGGGAATGGGGTTTTATGATGTTTTGATCATCGACTGAACATTTTGGTCCAGTTTCCCACCCATAGAGTAGCCTACTATGTCCTGTCACAACAATTATTTGTCAGTGTCACTTACATTATATCAGGGAGAGTGGTGTTTGAAGGCTAGTCACTCCACAGCGATGTCTCATAAGGCTATTGGAAAATATGATAGCAGTGATTAAAAGAAAAAACAAGCTAAAAAAAAAAGAGAGAAATAACGAAACTCTCAGCAAAATTCACAATTACGTATCTATCAGTGTCGTGAGGAAGCTGGAGCCAATCCTAGCTGACTTCGGGTGAGTGACCCTGGGCAGGTCACCGATCTATCACAGGGCTAAAACAGAGCATTCACATTTTTGCATGATTTAGAGTAGTTAGTTAACCTAATCTGCATGTCTTTGTCCTGTGGGAGGAAACTCGAGTGCATGCAAACTTCACACAGAAAGGCCTCAGTTGGCCACGAGGCTCGAAGCCAGAATCTTCCTGCTGTGAGGTTACAGTTCTAACTAATACTAACCACTGCACCACCATGCTGCTCTTTGTGATAAATGTTCCCCTTACACCACTTGCATTTTTTTGTAACCATGATGTTTTTAGATTTTTCATACAAATTTTTTTTTTCATACAATACAGACTTCAAACTATAACACAGCTTCTGTCTTGACGTTAATAAGACAAAAAAAAAATCAAGGCAAGAAGGCAAAAACAAAGGCTAAAATCAGAACTCTTCTGGAACAATACACTAAAACTATTTGCAATAATTCAACTTGTCATGTTTGAAGAAAGTAGGGTTGTATGTGTGTTCCCAAGAGCAACAAACCCACAGTGAAGTACAGAGGTTGGAGCATCATGGGCTAAATGAAGTTAAATCATGTGAACTGACAGAGCTGAATGTTTTCCTACAAGTCTCATGCTCCTGGGCCTGTTCATTGTTGAATTGATTCATAACAGATTTCAGTAGTCTATTCCTTGAACACTATCCCTGGCCACAGCTTGGATCTTCTTCTTCAAGTTTCAGCTTGATAATGCTCTTGAGTTGGGTCTCGTCTTCTGCAGCTTGGTGTTGGCCAATTGTTAGCTCTACTGAAAATCCTAAACAAACATGACACCATGAACAGATCAGCACCTGCATACCGTACCATGTGTTCATTCACAACAGACCATGAGATAATCTAAATAGAAGAAGCTCACTGAAGCTGGGCATGTCAAAATATCTAATAAAGCTGGAATAAACGAGTGTAGTATCTGAAGAAAGACTCGGTATCTCAATCACAGGATCTAAATTCATCAGTTTAACGGTGAGAATGAAGGGGGAAAACAATGTGGAAAAATGTTCAGTAATCCAGTAATAATTAGCACAAAATACTGCAGCTTTTTTGTCATCATCTACAATAATTAGGAAGAAAATACAGAGCCAGCTATAATTTCGAAAACATTGCTTAGAACATGACACAACACACAGTGCTAACTTTCAAAGTACCGAACCTGTGCAGGATGTATTGATTCAGTAGAAGTGTAGAAGAAATACTGAGGTTTTCTTTATGACTCTGTCAGTGATTACCTAGATGACTTACCTGCAGTTTAACTGTCTTTAGTATATAGGTGGATTTAGAAGGTTCTTGTGTTTTACTTTTAAGGAGGAAGGAAGAAAATTCTGCTCCCTGTCCCATTACACATGGCTTGTCATTTTTGGCCGAAATGCAATTATTCAAATGATATGCAAATTGTTATCCACCCTGGGCGCTATATCACTGTAAATGCCACACACCGACTAGCTGTGAACAGGATTGTGACCATGATCATTTAAAAGCCCTTAATAAACTGTACTGAGTTTAAGACTTGCCTCTAATCGCTCGTTACAACCCGCTTTAACCTTGTTTGGTTGTTTTTTTTAAAACTCATTAGTAAAGTAAGTTGTCATTATACTCATTAGTAAACATCGTAAGCAGATGCAAACAACAATAATAACTGCAGGAGCAGACAAGATTGTTCAGTCTTTGCTCTGTGATGT
>JAQQZU010000020.1:14668637-14683831 GCA_030068025.1 Parauchenoglanis punctatus
AAACATCGTAAGCAGATGCAAACAACAATAATAACTGCAGGAGCAGACAAGATTGTTCAGTCTTTGCTCTGTGATGTGAGAGCATTTGTTGTTTATTAGGTCGTTAATAATATTTGATAATGAATGCAGTGTTTTTCTGGGAGCAGATGCAGTGTGGATAAGATAGCGGTGATCTGATCGAATCTTCAGAGCCTTGTGGAAAACTTTTGTATGCTGTAAAGAAGCCATTATTAAGATTTGTTTACCTACTGATAATGACCAGTAAATAGACCTGAGGCAGGAAAATGCTGTAACATCGATCACTGACGTTCTTCCACCAAGTCTCCAGAGGGCGTCCTCTCCCCATTTCCTTGGTATTTCTGCTCGTTTCATGTTCCTACATTAGAAGAGCTTGTGGTTTTCCAGTCACTTTGTGAAGACCTACAGTTTGCCTGCATTTGTGGAATTCTGAGCCATGTTATTTCTTGACTGCCGTTTTGTGTATGACCTTGCCTCACCTTGTCTCATTTTTGACTCTGTCTAACCCTTTGTATTTGTCTGCCATTCTGCTGTCTAATGTCTTGACCTTGCTGTGTTGTTTGACCTTACTGACCTAATGTTTATGAAACTGGAGTGTGATTTGTATTTGACTGCTATTCCTGTTCCATCTATCAATAAATGTCCTGCTTATGGATCCATACACTAACCCCATGAGCCCTGGGTTACAGTTCCAACAGTTGGAAGTACACTACGGTTACAAGTCCAACCTACTCTAGTCTATCTAAAAGAATATTATGACCCACGTTATTTAAAACTGCACTAAGATTGAGCAACACAGGAAATGGACACAACCCTTACTGGAGGCCATTTGTAGGTCATTTCCCACTTTAACCAGCGCTGTCTCAGTACTGTGATGAGGACGAAACACTGCTGCAAAGAGTTCATGAATGTGATTACTGTGGAAGTTGTACAGCTGTACTACAACCTTTTCTAGGATTTTGGAGATAAAGGAAAGGTTAGATTTTAGACTATAGTTAGACAGCTGACAATGGTGTGTGTGTGTGTGTGTGTGTGTGTGTGTGTGTTTTTTAAATCAGCAGTTTGATAATGGCTTTAGGTACATATCCACTATGAGTATAGAAAAGGTCTAGAGAAGATCCTAGAAAGTATTTAATAGCTTTTAGTCTTTAATAATCATGAATATGTTTCATCTAGTGCCTATATCCTGTTCCAAAAACAGTCACTGTATTGTGTGAAAAAGGTTTTGCTGATGAAAACTGTCACACACAAGTGTGGGGAGCCAATCAGGTTACAACCTTCAACTTTCTGAAGGTTGTGGCCAGAAAAGTGTACATGAATAGAGAAAAGGGTGAAGGGACAACCCAATAGATAATACCGGAATGTAAGGACTGCTTACATAATGGCTAAATACTCCTTGATAAATGTGCTAGCCCATTAGCAACTAGCATATTCCCCATAACCTGCATGCAAACCTGATCTGTATAAAAACACTGTTCAAGACCAGTAATTGCCAAACACAGGCCTGAGTGAATTAGGGTGACCTAGGACATGTAATGTGGGACACCTAGGTATCTAAACTAGGCATCAAGGCTGCTTCCAAATATTTATTTGTTAAGTGAATAAAATCACAAGACTTTGTGAGTGTCATGCCACACTGGAGGCCAAGGTAATCCTCAAACAGTACACACCTTGTATATATATAGACACGTTTCACATGACAATAATTTCTGTGCATACAGACTGATAGAAGTCAACAAATACTAATAAAATTCATACACAACCTGTAAATTACAAGGAAAATATATTTCAGAGCACAGTGGGATCAAAGGTAATTCAAATAGAGGGTTACAGAGAAAAAGTTAAAGGTGCTCGATGATGGAAAATAACTCATAACATACATTTAGCATACTTAGCATTTATTCTTATATGCTTTCTTCCCTCTATGAGCATCTCAGGCACAGGTCCCCATGCTTCTTTTAACTTATGGTCCAGACAAGATGGAAATATTACCTACTGTACGTATACAGTATTTTTCTAACTTTTTTTAACTAACACAGTTGCACGAGTTATTCGTGTTTGTCCTAAATTTTGAGTGAATACATACATACATACATATCTAAAATATAGAAAGGCAAAAAAAAATTAGACACAATTTTGAAAGGCAGCCTCGTTCACTAACAGCCCATCGGACTTGAAGAGAAAGCCGGCACCGAGGCGCATGCAAATCCAATATGTGGCATCAGTGCTGCTGCGATCCTGAGTCGAGGTGCTGTGACTGTCAGGATGGCCTCTTGCAGTAAAATCCCGACCAGAACAGCAAAGAGAATGAAACCGAGCAGCATTAACCTCAGCCCAACCTGTGACAAAAAAGACACTGAACTCTTGATGATGATCTGTGCTCCCTGCCCAGCAAACACCCGGCTCTTCAATTTTTTATCCTGGTAGGCATACAGCACTATTTGCCCACCCTGGTAATAAGTGTGGAGTGCTGTGACTGTTAACTAATGAACCAGTGTTAATTATAAATTCCAACCTCATTCTGATACCTCTGTGAACAATGCCGTTAAGGGATCTGCCTAGATTCTAAGCAAAACTCACTCAGCCAGTTATTAATGATTCATAACGATAATTAGTTGTCATGATACTATTATTAATATTGTTTTAAAAACTATAGTTATATAGTACTTATAAATTAATATAGCTTTAAAATTTTTCTTTTACTGCTAACAGGGAATTAGTGTAGCATCAACACACCACCAAGGTTCAGCTGTTTGCAGGCAAAGCTCTGCTCCTGTCAATAACACGTGGGCAATCTGGCACCACCAAGTGATCATATCGTTTATTCTATGTCTTAGTGTTTCTCTGAACAAGGGCTTTAAGTTGATATCACTTTGATAGCCCAAAAGCCCTTCCTGTGAATGCGTGGGTTTCCTCAGGGTTCTCCGGTTTTCTCCCACAGCCCAAACACATGCGGATTAGGTCAACTGGTTACTCAATTGCCCATAGGTGTGAGTGTGAGTGTGAGTGTGAATGGTTGTTGGCCTCTGTGTTAGCCCTGCGATAGATTGGCGACCTGCCCAGGGTGTACCCCGCCTCTCACCTGAAGCCAGCTGGGATTGGCTCTGCCTTCCATGTGACCCTTAATGGATAAGCGGTATAGATAATGGATGGATGGATTTATGGATGGATAACAAATGCCTAGTACTACTCCTCACACAGGGCACCAGAAACATGTAGGTCTATTCTTGCTTTACAAGAAGCAGCAGAACTGCATCACTGTAAACTAGTTTCATTAGATAATCAGTCTCACTGCGCAATGGAATGTTCAATAAAATGATCAACTAAGGATGATTATTTATAAATAAGGACAGAGAAAGGAAAGGAATGCTTCTGTGTGTGTTGATGTGTGCTCCGCCCTACAGACTGCGCCACGCCTCCTCATTTGTGAAACATGAGAACAATAGAAAGAAAAATGTGGTAGGGAGTTCAAAGACTCTACACATGGAGGATGTCCAGTGATAGAAACCATCAAAATAACGCTGATGACAAATAAGATTCAGAGTTGCATTAACCGGAATTATGTTCCAGATATCAGGGCTTATTTTGCCTTTTTGCTGATTGTAAAGGCAGTGACGTTTCCAATACAATACAATAGTGAAAACAATAGCAATCTTACTGTTAGTGGCTTTCAGTTTGTGGCAGAAAGAGGAATACGAATCAAACCTCCTGATCACCGTCCTCTGAATGAATGCCAGTTCAGGGCATTTATAACTTGGTCTCCAGATGTGAGTGCAGTTTACCAGTTGAGGCTTGGTGGATCTGAATGAATGATCGGTCGTCGCTCTGTTCCCAGGAATACAATTTTGTCGACTTTGTACCTTGTGGTTATAAGGTCTGGCCAAACAACAAAGTTACATGGCAGTTGAGTTTCTGTGAGTTGCAGAGACTCTCAGTGCAGACAAATGTTACTAATGTACCTCAGATTCAGTTCTCTGTTGAAGGCAAAGAGCAGGAAATTGCTGAACATTCCTCCTGGGAAGCAGCCACAGTCTCTCCGGATGGGAGAAATGGCATACTCTCTCCCCTGTCAATCACAGCAACAGTAGTCAATCATGGACACCAGTCAGCTCATGTATACAGACGTGGCTCCATGTGTCTCAGAGAGAGCACGTGTCTGCCGCACCCTCCTCCGTTGGTAGTTGTTGTTGTGTGATAGCAGAGAGTTAGCTGTTGGATGGGAATTGGAAAGACCAAAAAAAAAAAAAAACCCCAGGGTGGATTTGCCCTTTACCCTCCAAGAACTATATAACTGTACTTTCATGTACTTTCACTCAGAACGCTGATGAACACCAAGCTAACGCTGACGCCTGTGTAGGAAAGCAAAGACTTGCTATAAAGCGTGCTTGCTGTAGGCCTCTCACAGTCTCTTTCTCAATACACTTCACAAAATATGCAAATACGTTCGTATAGATGTTGTGGCCCTGGAAATCTATTTGCATGGTTTGAGAAGTGCGTTGGGAAAAAAGACTGTGAGAGACCTGTGGGTTTTTTTTGTGCCTTAAAAATTCTAAAGGTGAACAGTGCCTTTGCTTGAATTTATTTATTTACCATCATTATTTATTAATGCGCTAACATTTATTTTTTACAGTGTAAAGATCAATGAGATTACTATGGATGGTACGACACTGAAACCTTAAAAATGGCTCTGGATGCTTTTTCTTAGAACATTAAACAGTCGCTAACTTCAACACAATAGACTTCAGATTAAAACTACAATGAATTCAGGACTAACTCTGATGCTCATAAGCTCATAAGTTCCTGTTTATACAATTACACTTTTTGACTGTATAGTATACAGTTATAGAAGGGAAATGATTTGTAATGGCATTATCCGGTGTCACCCAGATAAGTCTGGTTCCCTTTTGAGTCTGGTTCCTCTCAGGTTTTCTTCCACGCGTCGTCTCAGAGAGTTTTCCTTTCCGTCTTCACCTCTTACTTTGATCACTATAGATACATTTATAAATGTAAACTGTATATCTGGAATTTAGATATTTCTGTAAAGCTGCTTTGTGACGATGAAAGCGCTATACAAATAAAATGGAAGTGAACTTAATTATTTTTGTTTATTTATCCTTTAATGTCCGTTAATGTCATGCCTATTAACTTGTAGGCCTCTAATCTTCGTTGTATGTTACTTTTGTCTTGTGTTATTTGGTCGTATATGTTACTTCTTGTTTGCAAACAAAAAAATAAATAAATAAATAACAAAAACATTCTGGATGTGTTTATCCATTGCAAGTTAAATTTGGTAACATTTTAGATGACTTATTAACTTTATTTCAAAAAAGAGCCTTGCGACAAATGTGGCGACTTTTTGAGCAGACTGTCCTGCAGACGATTCGGCCCTCCAGCCCACATCACAGCTGCTGTTATTGAGACAGCAGGTTCACGCAACTCGCCATCAATGTCTGACCTGGCAATGTTATGTTTGTCCAAGCCGATGTTCCTTACAACCAAACACCGATCATCAGTGTTTGTCCCGCTAGCACACTCTGGTGATATTTACAGTAATTAAAGTGAGATTATTCCATCTATAACTGTCTATTTATTTTTGTCTAACTTATCATTACAACTGAACAGGAAATGACAGTGTGATTTAAGGTTCTGAGGTTCTGTTTATATTTAAAATCAGGTGATACTATAATAATTAAAATGTTATCTCTCTCTCTCTCTCTCCCTTTAAAAAACAAACTGCTCTTTCATGTAATTTTCAGAGATAATTCCAGTTAAGTATTTCATCCACTGTAAAGGTGAATTAAGTACGATTACAAATTGTTTTTTTTTTATATTACAATTAGGTCTCTAACAGTTAAGTCATTTTGTCTTTTGACTATTTTTTTTCCACTCCTTGAGTTTAATCTCTCACCCCAAGTCTCACGTTCACAAGGCTAGCAGAGTCCAAACACACACACACACACACACAATCTCCTACTGCACCTTTAAAAAAAAACACAACCAATCTTTAATTCCATTTTTTTGTAGACAGTGAGTATGCATTTTATTTCCGACTTGTAAGTAAGAGGTAGGAGGTTCCGAGTTGGAAAATTCCGACTTCCCATTTGTCATGAAGGCAGCATTCAGGTGATAGTTAGCACTCCTGTGTACTTTATTTATCCATAAATGTAAATGCATCAAGTCAAAACCCTTACTGGTGGTCTTTGTGAGAGAACTAACACTACTGCAAATCACTGAAGGATATGGGAATGAAAACAGAAAAAAAATGCTGAACATTATTGATGCCCTAGAACTATAGAAGAGGCCCTTAACTGTTTTTTATTATTATTATTATTATTATTATTATTATTATTATTATTATTATATATTTTTATTAGATTATAATTCTGTTTACATTGCTCCGTTTTTTAAAGATTCTGTTTCACTTGGCATATATTATTGTACAATTTCCGCTTTAATAAAAGAATAATCTTTTTTTTAAATTACTTCCTCCTCGCTAATCCGTCCGATCTGATTGGCCAAAATATTCGCAAAGGATTTTGGGTACTTTGTCGCGGCTGAGTCCGTAAGCGTAATCGAGCACCATTTTGAAGCCTGAAAATGATAAATTAGGAGAGCGCAAGTAGGACTGTACGTTACGTGAACAAGAATGATTTTTTTTTTTTACTTTCGTAGTGCGTTTAAAAATAATCCGGTGAAATGGGAGTTGTAGTTTTTTTTAACCCTATAACAATACAAAGCGTCGTATTGGTAGCGTTTAAAGAAACTACAACTCCCATACGCCGTTGCGCGGGCAGCATCCTGGACGCGTCACGCGACAGCGAATGTCCGCGTGTAGGCGAGTCACGTGCGGTGCAGCTCGCGCATCGCACGTCGTTTCTGGCTGTTGACTGTTGATCTGATTGAGCAGGATCTCGCTGTTGCTCTGCGCTTCATGGTTTCCAAACAGCCTTCCCATTAAAACTCGACCGAAGAATGAGTGATAACGATGACATCGAGGTTGACAGTGACGTGAGTGACGTTAATGGTTTTTTTTAACATGTTAACGGTTGTTGTTGCTTCTATTATTGGAGTTGTAGTAGTGTAGCGCGAGCGGCTTTTGCGGGGGAAAGCAGAGAGCGCGAGACGCCTCGCTGTTTTGTCGATATTTGATCCTCTTCTTGCCGTTCAGCCTCCTGGCTAGCTTTAGCCTCCGAGCTAACAGGCTAGATAACCATAAACGCGATCATAATCATAATCACACGCATTATTAAAATGATCAAATTAAAAAAAAAAATCTGACTCGCAGGTTTTAAAGATTAAGCTACATTGCTAGCTGTGGCTAAATCCTCACACCATCCTGTAGCAGCAGGAGTAATTCTCTCCTTTTCTTCTGTTATTTCTTTTCTTTTTACAGGAAGAATCGCCGGGATTTCATTCTGTGGTGCGTAATAAACTGAGGAATTAATCACTTTTAGCCTTTAATTACAATAATGCTAATCATAGCAACAACAATACTAATATCTCCTGTTTATTTTGAGATTAGCCTCTCGGAATTGTACAGGAATCACTTTAAAATGACATAAAGAGAGGCTGTAGAGATGTTTACTTCATTTTAATCATCTTAAAAAGAGTTAGTTTGAAGATTTCAGCCTCCTAGATTGATTTCGGGTCCTCCTTGTGTATGTACATTACTGTATCTAAATATAAACACATGTAGTAGTAGTAGTGGTGCGAGGTTGCCATGGCAACAAAGTCCTTTTTGTCAGAAAGGACTTTATTTTCTTGGCACTGTTGTCTTGTACAGAAGAAAAAACCCACAGACACCTTATCTCGTAATCGGGTTACTGTCTCGTAATTAGGAGAAAAGATGTGGTGCTGGTGAGGAGCGTTCCAGCATCGCTCCCGGTGTTCTCCTGTAGAGCCATCACTAGGCTACCTTCGGCTTTCTGCAGATCTTTTCTTGTATTTACGAGTGTCTCCTAATTGTGCGGGGTTTTTTTTTCCTTTTGCGAATGCAATGCGCTTCTGTAGTTTTGTCCCAAAACATACTACAATTAATTGTTTCCTACTTCTGTTAGCCTGTTATTATGATTACTGTACAGTTATTCCTAGTTTTCACCGGCGCACACACAAGACACCAAATCCTGCACGCTGTTTACACTGACTCGGGATGGATGATAACAATGATCATGATGATGATGATGATGACGACGGCGACGTCTTCTGTTTGTTTTGAGGTTAGCTGTAATATACTGACAGGTGTGTATTTTAGCGATAAACATGTATATGGAGAAATCAGTCTAAAGAAAGAGGCTGTAGAGATGGGCGCTTTTTTATTTTAATGAGCTAGTGTAGTGCGTTTCTACGTGTCAGCCTCCCAAACCGAGCCTCCAGTCTTTCCTTTATATATCTCTGCAGATATAAGTAGCCGTAATGAAAGGTGACGTTTCCATGGCGACGGGAAAGTACTACGAGCGCTTACTGCAATTACAGTTGTTACTGAAGTTAGGGTTTGATTTCTAGTTTTCACAAAAACACACACACACAGAATTCCCCCACACGCAGCACACACACTCTATAACGGCGATATTAGATTTGTAAAGGTACGCAGCGTTTCCGATTTCATCAGCTGTGCACGCGGTGTGTTGTTTTTTTTTTCTTTTTCTTTTTTGTGCTGATTCAGGACCGTTAATACTTACCTGTTTACCACTGTTACTGTTATTACGTTCCGATTCCCAGTCTTCTGTGGATTTTGTGTGTGAATCGTTTCCCCGTGTATTGAATCCTCTTTTAGCCTCTAAATGAAGGGGGTTGATCACAATATCCTGACTGGTAGCTACTGCGCTGGAGAAACGGGTTAAAATGCCACCGGTTTTATTGTAACGAGCTTACAGCTTCTTAGCCTCGTATATTAGATGTGGATGTTGTACAAGCGTGACGTTTCAGATGAAAGTCCTTCATCAGCTGTGCGTATTTTTTTTGTAGCAGGTTGAAACGTACCACACTTCATAGTCACCTCGTCTATGACAGAAACACCCCCGGAAAAGAATTCAGCAAAAATCCTGCCCGCCATTTTCACACTAGATCCGTACGAGTCGTATACGCAGGGAACGCCTTTATTAGGGAGCGCCTTTTATTTTCAGCTCCAGCTTAAATTAGCTAGTTAAAATGAGATGTTTCAGCACCTTTAAATGACTGGACTGTATGTGAGCTTTAGATCCTTTATTCGACTTTGTAGCAAAGGAGGACGACGTGATTCCCGGTTAAGTCGAGCGAAGCATCATTGGTCAGCTACGACAGGCACCACACGAGGTTACCTCGGTGTAACAGGTTTACGAAGATGAAGGCTTGGGGTTTTTACAAACACCAAATATCAGCAAAAGAAAAGGCAGCAGACGTCCCGTGAATGTTCCTCGCTACAGGCCATCTCTTTCTATCCTCTCGGACGTAAACACGACTTCCCTGTGTAGCTTCTAATGCCCCTGTTCTAAAAGAACACGAGTCGAGGAAACACGCAGCACTGGCAGAGTCACACGAGCGGGAATGTTTAGACCTGGAGGGTCGGCGGTGCTGGATTTCTCACCTCAGTTTACATGCAGGTTTGGACTGAAAGTGAAACAGGCTGTAAAAACACCGTGTTCTGTGACCGTCACGCAGTCAGCTGACTCTCAGCTGGGGTTTAGTGGATCATCCACACACTGGCACTTTTGCTTTCGCTTTAACAGTGTCTGGCTCTTCGGTTCCAGGAGATAATCCCCAGCTGTACTGTAACAGGAAACGGGATCGAACAATGTGCCGTAGTAAAAGAAATAAACACGCGCTCATGAGGAGCGTTTCTAGATTATAGCGTGTTAGGAAACAGATGAGGATTAGACTATAGCCTGCGGTTCTGCGCAGTTTAACCTCGGGTATGGAAGTCTGAGACGCTTTGACCTTATCTCTTATTTGCTTTCGGCAGACCTGAAAACACGACGAACGATTAATACATCACCACAACACCCTTTTCCTCACTTTTACGTCCTTACGTCTGTTCGATTTGACCTGCACTCCTTGTTCTGCAGGCTGAAGTGTTTACACATGCTGAAATATGGCTTCAGAGATCTCCATCATGATGATGACGATGATGATGATGATCTGCACCAACACAGCTTTGGATGTTGGAAAATGTTTTAGATTATTTAAAAAAAAACCCAACAGTAACCGTCTTGGATCCAGTCGGATTTCTCCGTAAGTCACCGCATCATCTCCGCTGATCCTTCCTGATGTAGGCGAGCTTTAACCATCGACCACGACGACCTCCGGTATTACGTAAGAACGTTTCTAACGTGAGCGCGTCAGATTCCGGCGCTCGGCATGTTTTCTACAAGCGCTTTTCAAACATGCACGTGGATTCCATAATGACATTTAAACACACACACACACACACACACACGTCAGCTAGCAGTGCAAGTATAAACGGTGCACATGCTCACTCGATTAGATTGTCGATGATCCCGGACTTGTTTGTCCTTCGAAGCTGAAGCCGCTTGATGGATTTCGTTACCAAGGCGACGGTTCCGACCGGCTCAGCAGCAGGTTTACACCCCGTGAACAGGGTTCTCGCATGTGGCTGGGAAGTAACGAGACCAATGCTGTAATTCACTTTTACTGAAGAAGTCTCGGCAGTTTTCTTCTTCACCTCTGGAACAGACTCCAGGCAGGTTCCCTTGAGCGCAGACTTGATTTTAAGGCGAAATAAAAGTGGTGCTAGATGAGCTGAACAGTGAGGGTGGTCGAGTACCGAGATGCGTTTCTCAGTCCTCACCGAGTGCGCCGGAGAGTCGTCCTGACGAAGGAGGAAACCACGTCCCTGCAGCTGTGCTCTGTGTCTTTCTTCAAGTGTCTAGAACCTTTCTGTAATGGCGTCGGTTCACTGTCGCTCCATCTGGAACCTTAATGTCAAAGAAAACAGCCAACATGGCCTTTGCGCTTGCTTTGTCGCGCCTTCTCCGTCTTTGGTGACGGAGGTGTTTTTCTGGCACCGACCGCCGTTTGTCTCGGGGTCGTACCGGAAGATCCAGGTCCCGTCGCACGATTGTTTGCTTTGACATTAAGGGGCGTTGTTACGGGTAGATTCGGGTTCCAGATGGAGCAACGGTGAACCAGAAGTGAAGAAGGAAGCGACGGAGCTTCTGAGACGACTGACGGAGGAAGACCTCCTGCACTGCTGTGATCAGCGTGGCGTGTGGTTGCAGAAAGGGAAAGGAGTTGAATGGAGCAGCTTATGCAAAGACATCTTGTTTCTTCTTTAAACATGTTAACATGGGGATTCGAACATTACTGTAGGTCTCTCGCACGTACGTTTAACACGTTTTTTTTTTTTTAATGTTAAAGCGTGATGTTCTCTGTGAGGTTTATTTCTGTCCACGTCGGCCATGTCTGTGTTTTTCTCCGTCCTCCCCTGAGAAAAGTAGTGCCGCACTACCCGGCGCCGGCCTGCTAACATTTATGGATTTTGCGTAGGCTGGAGAATGCGTATATACGGAAGAAGCAGCTTCCCCTTCGCCCGAGGGGGGGGGGGGTATTTATTTATTTATTAAACGTAGCTAGTTTTAAAACTGAAATGTATGATCGCGCGGTTACGTCACCATTCGCTTTTTTCCGAGATACTGATTAAACACGCGTTCCCGCCTGTTACCGTCGACACGTTCTTTCTCTTTCTGTTATTCACCACAGGTTCATCCTTTTCGCCGACCTCGTCAAACCCCGCTACAGCATCCTCCGTGCCTGCGCAGCGCAGACTGTCTCCTTGTTTGATCCACCGCCGTCGCAAACGTGTTCTATGGAAAGCATCCTGTGCCGAGACGGACTCCATCATAAACGCCTCCTTTCATTTCCACCTCCGGCTCGTGTGTTTTCAAACGGTCGATTAAACGCCGTGCTATTTTCAGTCGATGTTATCATAACATGAGCGTTACCGCTGCTTACTGGAGCATGTGTACACAGTCTCGCCTTTCTCACCTTGCCGTAGTGCCATAAATGAAGAAATGGCTACTTTAGTACAAAATGGATGGCGCCTTCTGCAGGCGCAGCTTTCGACTCGACGCTTCAGCCTTCCCGCGGCTGTTCTCAGAGTGTGTGCGCGGTTCAACAACAACATCTGTTGTGAAACATTAATGACTTCCCAGTTTTAGACCGCACTAGATGTCAGTGTATCGGTCATGCATGAAGTGTTAACCTGTTTGGTCAGGAGACACCCAGGCACTGTGTACACTTCCCTGTGTGTGTGTGTGAGTGTGTGAGCGAGAGAGAGACATCAAAAAGCCCTAATTACTGCCTACTTCACATTCCCATCCTATGTATACACACACGCGAGTGGACTAGCCTAACCGGCATCACTTCCTGAACCAAAAGCAAAAGTCTGCACGCATGTCACTGGAAGGTGCGCGGGTCATTGTCTCCTCGCCGTACGAGATCGGAGTCGAGATGTCTGCCATCTCCCCAGAGCCCTTTTATCTTTTGTGCCGAGAGGAAGATCTTTGTTTATAATCAAGATTTTAAGCAAATAACGTATTAGACATTAAAACAGTTGTTCCAGTCGTATGTGTTTTGGCTCAGGAGCTCATGGAGAGTTCGCCTCGGCACACATTAGTGCGTGTAGTCGTACAGGCTTGTTTACGCCCGTGGAAGTCAATTAGTTGCGGTGTAACGTAAAGACAACAAGCTTATCCGCGATGCACTGAACAATAGATCAGATTCTCAGCACAAAAGCCTCGGACATACCGGCCGCGCTCGGAGCCACACCCTAATGTATACAGCATGTAAAGCTCGCGTGTTGTGGCAACGAAACGCATCTGGAGAACTGGTTTGCTTGTTTTTGAGGGGAAACGGAAAAATCGTTCGCTGGGTAGTGAAAGACGTGATCCAACCTCGGCTGAGTTAATTCAAGTGCAGCAGCATGTTTTATTAGATTTCATTTAAACTTGAATTAACTACAGCACAATAGTCACCACGAACATTCAAACAGAGGAAATAAATAACATTAATAGTCTGCCAATATCATGACATTTGCTACACACACACACACACACACCAGTCACTGAATTTAACTCGCAGGAAACCACCATAAGCAGTAAATCGTCCTCATCAGGTGACTCAGACTGCAGGATTAGCGAGAAACGCTGACTCAGTAAACCGAACCAAACCTCTCTACACCTTTGTGTTGTATTTAATTGTTTCTCGTTTATTAACCGTTTGACAGGCACCGTGTTGAAGCCGGATAATTACCCTGCTATCTCGGTTAACCCTGTAAGGCTTGAATTTCCCTGTTTATGCAAAATGTAAGTGTAGGCATGACTGTGCAGTTTGCTGCTGAGGTTATCGGTGCAGGGTACGGCATTAAAAACCTTTTGGTTTGCGCGGTCATTGGAGAGGAAACGAAAATGAAACCAGCCTGAGCAGAAGCGAGAGCGGGTTAATAAAGCAGGCAGACGCACATGTAAATAACGCTCGCAGCTGTGGGTACTTGTGCCAGAGTGCCAGAGGCACTTTGGCACTTGTGCCAGATCTTGTCCTCCAGTTGGTCTGGTACGAGAAGTTCCGCGTTCACAAGAGCAACTTTTTACAGCACTGAGGGAGTTTCGTTCACAACATGAGGATCAGCATGTCATAAACTGCTGTTTGAAGAGCATTAGCTTTAAGGATACACGTTATAGTCAAAAGTATGTGGACACCCTGGTGATCACACCCTCATATGTGAATCGTCTCCAAACTGTTTCCAAAGTTTGAAGCACGTGATTGTTTAGGATGTCGCTGTGTGCTGTAGTGTTGCAGTTTCCCTTCACTGGAGCTAAGAGGCCTAAACCGGTTCCAGCATGACGATGCGCCTGTGCACAAAGAGGACATGGTGTTCAGGTTAAGGTTGGAGAGGAAGAACTGGAGCGTCCTGCACAGAGCCCTGACCTCAACCCCACTGAACACCTTTGGGATGAACTGGAACCGGAGCCTCCTCGACATCCCGACATCAGCGCCTGAGCTCACTAACGCTCCTGTAGCTGCATGAACACAAATCCCCACAGCCGCGCTCCGACATCCAGTGGGAAGCCGAACAGAAGAGAGGAGCGTGTTATAACTAAAGAGGGGAATAAATCTGGACTGGGATGTTCACCAAGCACACATGGGTGTCATGATCAGGGGTGCACATACTTTTGGCTGTATAGTGTATTTATGGTTACTTAAGGTTGAGGTGTAAGTTATAGGCAAAAAAAAAGCTTGGTTTATTTTTGTTTAAATGGGTTGCTTTCTAAAAGAAAACCAGGCCACCACACAAATATGACAAATGTGTAGCTTTAAATAAACGTCCATAATAAAAACCAGTTCATCTTATCCAGCTAATCCGACACGCTGCTTTGTCTTCGGAATGTTAACATAGCAAAGCTGGAAAATCAAAGCCATTAAGTGATTTGATATGCTATAAGAACAAACCAAAGAGCTCAGTATGGCCTAATTTCTCTCTCTCCAACCGAGAACCCTCTTTCATTCCCCGTCATGTTTCCGAACAACATGTATTTCTGTCTCAAAAACACAAACCCAGAAGAAAATTATCTCCAAAGGGTCATCTCTCATTCCTAATGACATGGAGACTGTTTACAGGCTTATTAGTGTAAACGAGCTCGGGGAAGGGGAAGGGGCAGGGGTAATGACCAATTTCCTGTCAGGAGATACAGCGCCTCCACCGTTTGTGCAGGACACGAGTTAAAGAGGAGAAAAAAACAAGGCAGTGCAGTTGTGTATGATGAAAGGGACTTTTTCTGTTCATCGACATCCAAATACCAAAGCTTCATTCTGTATCCGTGGTGATGAGATGGAAGTCGAGGACTCGGAAATCGGGAGCAAGAAGTTTGGCTTGTGCTCAGCGATGACATCGTGCCATAGTGAGGAGCAGCGGGTGGAACCGGAGTGGACTGTCCCATCCCACTCCCCCCCAAAATACCTCCCAGTCCCATCCCACTCCCCCTAAAAATACCCCAGTCCCATCCCAAAACCCCCCAAAATACTCCTGTCCCATCCCACTCCCCCCAAAAATACCCCAGTCCCATCCCACTCCCCCTAAAAATACCCCAGTCCCATCCCACTCCCCCCAAAAATACCCCAGTCCCATCCCAAACCCCCCCAAAAATACCCCAGTCCCATCCCACTCCCCCTAAAAATACCCCAGT
>JAQQZU010000020.1:14687671-14698535 GCA_030068025.1 Parauchenoglanis punctatus
AATAAATCTGGACTGGGATGTTCACCAAGCACACATGGGTGTCATGATCAGGGGTGCACATACTTTTGGCTGTATAGCTTAGCAACACACCGATCAGTTTATGAAAGTCACTAACACGTAGGCTTGTCCACCAGACTACGTTGAATTTTTAAAACAAATCAATAAATTGGCCCAGATATGAAATCTGCTCGTGGCAGGGGCTCACTGGTTTATCCACCCTGAAGGGGAGAAAGAGGCAAAAGCTGCACGGGGTAAATCTTCACTGGGTTTTTTGCAGCTAGCAGGACCACTGTTAAAGTCTCTACAACCTGGAGCTGCACTAATGAGCACAATGTGATTAAGGACGAAGGTAAAAATGGCAAAATTACCAAAAATAGGTTTCTTATTTTTTCATGAAGAAAGTCAGGCTGGAGTTTTTGTTTTGCATTTATTGTGAGGAAAATTGAGAAATCCAGGACATAAAAGAAGGCAGATTCCAGAGAGCTACAGTACATGATGTCACATCCTGCGACAAAGTGGTATCTGACCGATTTTTATACCTGGAGCAGGTGGATCTCTTGTGGTTTTCCATCATAATGGACACAAAAACCTTTTTAAATATGTATTTGCTATTAAATTAGCTGTGTATGTACCTTCTGCATTGTGTAAGCTGCGGTTTTTCCCCCTTTAATGAGTCACTGGATCTGAAACAGGTTGTTTTGGGTTTTTTTTTAACAGTTGAGCCCGGTATCAGCCCAGTTCATTAAAAACATAGTAAACTGGAATACAGTTTGAGTCGATCTGTGATCCAGCCTGAAGTTATTAAAATGATAGTAAAAAATAACAGTGGGAGTAAACTCCAGCCTCGGGTAAAACTAGCGACTCGTGCAGTAAAGCACGAAAACAAAACTACGGGGACTCGTGATCGGCACGGTTAGTGAAATACTACTCCAGATTCATAATTTCCTTTTAATAATCTTAAATAAAAACAAACATGTGGCTTATTTTACGTTTAAAAAGCAAGCAAGGAAAAAAAAAAAAAACCCATTTAAGTGAAGCACTTACCAGCAAGATCATTTTAATGGTGGCAGTTGAATCCAGGGGTGCCAATACTTTAGTTCTCAGTGATTGCTACAACATTATGTTAAGGGTCGCCGCCCACCGTGGTGGGCATGAGGTGGCAGAAACGTAACGTTTCTCTCCTGCAACTTTTGCAGAATGTCACTGTTTACACGAAGGCGAAGACTACATAGCTGTTGGTTCTGTTTGACCAATCAGTGGCTTGCATTGTTTTTTAGCTCCGCCCCTTTTCTGTTCTCTTTATATCGTGGCGAGAGAAGTAGAACCAGATTCATGCAAATAACATCATCGTGTGGGGTCATGGGTTTGTCACCATTCTGTTCTATGCCTCTGATTGCTTCATGCACGCACGCGCACACACACGCAGAGTAAAGTACACAGTGTATATACTGAGGTGTGTTTAGGGGTATGAACATGATGTCTGATGAAACCTCTGACTCTGGTTGCAGGCAGACAAACGAGCTCACCATAATGCGCTGGAGCGCAAACGCAGGGACCACATCAAAGACAGCTTTCACAGCCTCCGAGACTCTGTGCCCGCCTTGCAGGGGGAAAAGGTCAGTACACGTCAGGAGTACCAGCACCCCCACACATCCCCCCGCACACGCACACGCACCACGAGCTGCTCGGAAACACTCCACACGTTTTACGGTAGCTTTATTTACCTTCAGTGCTGAACATCTGTAATTTCCCCCTCTGAGTGTCAGTTAGGCTCGTTTGAATATTGAATATGAGCATGAGATCATTATCGCGGCGTTCTCCACTAACCTGTAAGTGCATTAGGGGTATTCTGTACATACCACCGTGTGCTATTTGGACGCTAACCTTTTGCAGTGCATTATGGGATTACAAAGGCAGTGGTAATTTCTGAAATGTACGAAAGGTAAATCCTCTGATTTTAAATTTTATACCATAATCTACTTTCCATTCTAATAAATCTAAATAATCTACTAAATTGGTTAATGTTCAATAAAAGTTTTTAATGATTACGTCTTAAATCATAACATGCTGGATTCGATTCACCATCGCCACAGGCTTGCTCATTAGGGAGGTGTGTGTGTGTGTGTGTGTGTGTGTGTATATATATATATCGCTAATGAGCAAGCCTGTGAGTCATAATCGACTTGCGATTTTGCTACAATATTTTTGATTTCTTTTTCTTAATAACCAACAATAATTTTCACAACCATTCGTAAAGGTTGCAGTATAATATAATAGCCTATTAACTAAAATGTTCCTTTTATTAAACATTTAAAAATTTAATAACAAGCTTTTTCTTAAACAATGAACCAGTTTAACCATTAAGCAGCTCCCTCCATCCGCATCTCTTTTCTTTAGCTTTCAGCAGTGTGTAAAAAGCTCCGATCTCTTACTGAATCTGTAAAGTTAATCGCACAAAAGCTCTTTCCTATTTTACATCTGCTTTGTGTGTTACCGCCGCCCACGGTAACATCACGTGCATTCCCGCTATTGCATGTTATTGCGCCCTCTGCTGTCTGAATTGTAAATTGTCTGTATTATCATGATTAATAATTGTGTTTGGAGTATTAGGCACAAAATATGGATTATTATTGCCTTTAAAGGTGCATTAGGTAAGATTGGTCTTTTGACATTTGAATGATTCCACACTCAAGCTTCGCCCCGGCAGGATCAACAGTGACTCAGAGTCATCTGTAAAATGACAGACAGGAAGCATTTCCAAACACAAGCAAGTACTCCGGACCGGAAGTCAGATTTCCAAACGACTATTTGCACCTTTAATGTGCAGCTCTGCAGAGAACACAGTTCATGTTATTTTGAGTGTGTGCGCGCACGTGTGGGTGTTAATGGATGTCACGGGGATTTGTGTATAACATATTTAAGAGCTAAAAAAAAGCCTTCAGGGAAGGGTTTTTATTATTTTATTCTTCTTCTTTTCAATAACGTAGCTGATAAGTCTGTTTCTCACGCTCTGTGTATAACCCAGGCCTCCCGAGCTCAAATCCTAGACAAAGCCACAGAGTACATTCAGTACATGAGAAGGAAAAACCACACGCACCAGCAGGACATCGATGACCTGAAGCGACAGAACGCTCTGCTGGAACAGCAAGGTGAGAAGCTCAAGCTCAAGCTCCATCCCTCCTCCTCCTCCTCCTCCTCCTCACACCACGCAGGTACTCATCATCTGCTCAGAGCTCACTGTGCCAAAACTCAGTGCTCTGCTCAAACACTGAATCTGTTAGAAATGTCCTCTCTCTATTTGTCTCTCTCTCTCTGTCTTTCTCTCTCTCTCTCTTTCGGTCTTCTTCTCTCTGTGTCTCTCTTGGTCTTATTCTCTCTCTCTCTCTCTCTGTCTTATTCTCTCTCTGTCTCCATCTCTCTTAGACTTATTCTCTGTCTCTCTCTCTGTCTTATTCTCGCGCACGCGCGCTCTCTCTCTCTCTCTGTCTTATTCTCTCTCTCTCGCTCTCTCTCATTCTCTCTCTCTCTCTCATTCTCTCTCTCTCTCTCGTGTTCTCTCTGTCTTATTCTCTCTCTTATTCTGTCTCTCTATATAGGGTGTGACTGAGTTATCCTTTCTATATAATAAATGGAAATGCTGTATTCAGTTTAAGAATGATCTTGGTGTGTATCCAAAACAATTGTCACTGTTAAGTTTTTGTTTGTCCAGACATTCAGTTAAAATAATGTATTATCATACACTATATGCATCGTATCACAAACTGCCAGCAATACAGTAATGTTTTCATTTTTAAAACACTGCATGACGATCATTTTTTACATTTAAAGTTGATTTATTTACTTCCTTACTTGTATAAGTAACCTGGAAGATATGTAGCGCATCATAAAAAACATTCACTTAAGTCGTAATCTGAGCAAAGGTGTATTAATTTGCTGAGAAACCCTGTTTGGAAAACTGGCTTCGGGTCCAGAGTGTGTGTGTGTGTGTGGGGATGTGCCTCCTGTCAGCCATTTTATAGACACAAACATCATCCACGGGACACCGAAGCTCCTGGGGGCGGAGTCTTATGAAGATGGGCGGGAATTATGCAAATACCAAACCCCTTAGAGATCTAATCATGGGGGAATAAATTTACCTAATGCACCTTTAAAGCCTAAAATAAGTTTTGTAATTTTTACATTTAAATTTTTTTTTATTTACTAGTAAACAAACAAACAAATAAATAAATAACAGAGAAAACAAAATTTGTCAATTTTCTGACAAGTTTGGTTTCTCGGTTGAGCGGTAAGCTGCGGAGAGAGCGATGAAAACAGTGATAGCAATAGAGAGGGGAGAGGATGAGAAAGAGGTAAGGAGTGATTTGGGGAGAGGGAAAAGGGGGGAGGGTGAGCGAAAGAGATGAAAAGAGTAATATAGGGAGAGAATGGGAGTGGGGGTGAGAGAGATGAAAAGAGAGAGGGAGGGAGAGAGAGAGATGTGGGAGAGGGAACACCAGGTATCAGGTACCGATCGTTAACATTACCTATAAACTGCTATAATGCGCGACATGTCCTACGGTCATAAATAACACATTGTAATCGTTGTCAAATCTCTGTGGTGTGAGTGGAATAACACACTCCAGACCTGCAGTTGCACAAAAATAATACGCTTCCTGTCGAGCCGCATCACACCATCCGGCCCTGGGTTCTTTTTTCCTTAAGTGCACACGGCCCGTTACGCGTACACACACACACACACACGTACACGCATCAGGGTCGAGGCGTTATTTCAGAACCCTGTCACGTTGCTTAATGACCGTAGGGTTGATGTTCCTGTGAGCGACTGAGTGAACGCTCCTGATGTGAACACTCGTGATGTGTGTGTTGTGGCAGTTCGAGCACTGGAGAAGGTGAAGGGGACCACGCAGCTGCAGGGCGGCTACTCCTCCTCAGACAGCAGCCTGTACACTAACCCCAAGGGCAGCGCCGTGTCGGCCTTCGACGGCGGCTCCGACTCCAGCTCCGAGTCCGAACCCGAGGAGCCGCCCACCAGGAAGAAGCTCCGCCAGGAGGCCAGCTAAGAGCAGCACCTCCTCCAGCTTCTCCTCCGCAGTGTGCACCAATCAGAGACTCCACAACTTCCTGTTTCGCGTCTTTACAGGCTTCCCAGGTGCCGACCCAGACCCCAGAACCAGAACCAGGGAGCTAGGAGAGAAGGACTCGTAGCACACGTCTCTCTCTCTCTCTCCCCCTCCCCCGTCCTCCCTCCATCTCTCTCGGGCCGGCTCAGCAGCAACAAGCAGCATCTCAAACCCACAACGAGGCAGCTTCATGATTTACGGACTTGGCGTTTCTTCCGTACGTTCGTCTGTATGACGTGCCGAAGGAAGCGTACAGCTCCGGGCACTGCTCGATGTTTTCTTTTGTGTTCTGTTTTTGTTGTACATGTTAAGCAAAAAAAAAAAAAAAAAAAAAAATCCTGAGTAACTTACCCTTAGCGTGACTGTTCCAAAGAAGCGCTTCACCTTTCTACACGTTTGTACTTTTCCACAAAAGAACGTGAGCGTACGTGAACGCGGCTAACCCGAACGCAGACCAGTCGAATCTGATCAAATCCAGTTCAAATAAACTAAAACGTTCTGAGCGTTGTTGTTTTAGCGTGAATTAGTGAGTGAGTTTAGATAGATGAAAGTTTTTTTTATATAAAAGGAATACATTAATTTATATTCTCCCCTATATATAAATATAAATATGAATAGATATATATATGTACTGGGCGTTTTGTATGTTTCATGCAATTTTTGGGAAATTAAATTTAATAAATTGTTTTTGGGTTTTTTTTTCCCCACCACAGTTCAAAATGTCGAGAGGTACGCCTCTTCAGGGAAAACAAAATGTACATGCTTATTGATTACTGATGCAACTCCCATCCTCTCCTTTTACATTTTGCCTGTTTAAGTTGTGTGTAAGTATATATTTTGTGTTTTTGTTTTTTTCTCCTCATAGCACGTACTTAAGTAGCTGTTTGGTTCCATTCCACAGAAACGTCCGGCACATCGAGGCCTACCTTTAACTACGAGACTTTAAATAAACAAATTATTTTATCCTTTTTCCTGATTCATCTTTTCATTTTAAGTTGAATTTGTCATTTATACACGTGTAGTAGGTATCGTACCCCACGTTCACACCAGTAAGTCGCTTTGCTTCTCTCGTGGGCGTGCGGCGAGTCCTGGGGTTGGACGATACCGCCAGAGAAAAAATCATAACCTGATATTTCAAGACATTTCTATGATGCGTTGTATGTCTCATGATATATACATTTATATATTAAAATATACAGTTGCATTTAAAGATTAAAACGGTATCAAATCAGCTGCTTGGTTTTTTATATATATATATATATATATATATATATATACATTTAAAAAATTATAAAAAGATGTCAGGATTTCTTTGCCCTGCTCATGACACGAAAAGAAAAAAATATTAAAACAGCCACGATTTAACTAAATGAGGGAACGAATAGATATCAGCGGAATGAATTAGTTAAACGTGGACTTTACACTTTTTCTTTTCATGCCTTAAGCGCAGGGCTCCAGAGAAAACTGATCTGTGACACAAAATATCACGAGATCAATAATATAATCATCATTTCAACTGATAGCAACCACTCCTGTTGCTTGTGGGCGTGGCCTGGCCTGGCCAGCGTGTGGTGCTTTGGATTTATCGCTTTACTGCGTCGTTTCTAATTCGCATTGCATGAGAAAATCTTAACTCGGTTGTCATGTGGCTGAAATCGCAGCTCTGTCGCAGACGTACGAAGAACATGATGGCGCACCGCTTTATCGCCCGTTTACGTGAACGTAGGGAGAGTCGTTCTTTTTTTTTACATTTGTAAATTATGCAGTCACATCAAACAGACCAACGTGAAACTGCTGAAGCGTTTATTTCCGCAGCACCATGGAGTCAATGTTACCTTAAAACATTTTGTTTTTTTAAAAAAAAAAAAAAGCCACCAAGTGCATTTTCATTTATAAGGACAGCAAGAACGTTTCAGGTCCTTCAGGACGGAGAGAGGCCCGAAACGCCTTTGCTTTCATTTTTAGTAAGACTGGTGCTTTTTATTTCCCCAGCATGGATTTAAATTACAGAGATTTTCACACCAGGTTCCTGTTTACAGCCCAGATAACAACAGCAGCAACGACGTCGTTTCTATTAATAAAACAAACTAATCAAAAAAAAGCCTACAGGTGCTGGTGCGCGCTCCCTGAAGCTCCTCTCGGCGCCGGGGCGGGCAGCTTGTGGAAGTGCTGGATGGCTCGGGCCACCTTCTCAGGGCAGACGTTGTACACGGGGTGAGTCGGTGCCTGGATGGGGTGAGAGAGGATGACAGTGTGCAGGAGAGTGAGAATGCTGTTCACATTGTGCACTTTTCCTACATGAACGCTTTGGTGAAATCTGAAAGACTCGTTTGTGTCATTTATAAATGTTTTCCCAAACCTTAAGTTTTAACAGTGGAATTATACATTTCAGAATCACGTCCATGCGTGATTCAGAGATCATTTTCTAAACATCATTACTCTGAAATCTGACTAAAAGCATGCTTTAGGATTCTTTATAATACATGACGACTGGAAGCGCGGTACTGACTTCACTAGCTGATCAGTAACGGTGCTCCAGGACTCGGAGACTCACCAGTCTGTTCTCATCACTGCCGAGGACCAGCTCGCGGTGGAGATCTTTGTTCCCGAAGTGCTGGGCTATCGAGAGGCCGCTCAAACAGTAGCACGTGTGGTAAAAATCCCGGGACCTCGAAACAAAACATCATCCGTGTGAAATATCACAAGTAATGTGACACTAAAGAGGAATGAAAGAGCACTAGTTCCTCTCAGGACTGTTTATTCATTAGAGCTGGACAACTCGTTAAACCTCTTCAATTAATTAAACTTGTACGGGATACCGCGAGCTTCTGACCGGCTAACGTTAGCGTCGGCGCATTATTATCGAACGTGTAACGTGTAAGGCGGACACTCTAAACGTGATTAAAATGACTCGGATCCAGATATTAAACGATACTACAGCAGTGTGTTAATTTACTCCGAAAGGAATAGAACACTTGGAGTGACCGCATCTCATGGGACTTAAACGCAGGGAAAAAAAATTCGTTTGTGTTTCAATTTTGTAAAATATCGCTTCATCGAATCTGACAAACCACCTCGGCGTATAAACGCTGTTTGCAGTATGAGATTCACGTTTCCATTACACGTGTATTCAGCTGGCAGGTTAATGGAAACGCGGCTAGTGGCTTGATGATGACGTGAAGTTGATTGTTTTACCGTAACAGCACGTCCATGACGGTCATCTTTTTGCCTCAAGTTTCACTGATCCAACATCACATTGTACTTTTTACCCATGTATAGTTGTGGAGAGTCGATGAAACCAGTCGTGTCCGGTTACCGAGGAAGTGTAACCTCCTCTGTCCTGAAGCCTTTACAGTGTTACACGGCACACACACCGGGGACTCCTTCCACAGATGCTTAATAAACATCTTCTTATAGCTCCTATATAATCCTCACCCTATCAACAGTTAGATTTTTAGCTGTTGCTATAGCAACGATAACGAACTGGGCTATCTGACCAGACAGAATTCAACAGCGCTATGATGATAATTTAGCCTTGTAATTATGCTCAACACTCATTAAGTCATTCAACCTATGTTTATTCTAGACATCAGCGCTATAAAACAGGTGACGCACACCTTGTGTGTGTGTGTGTGTGTGTGTGTGTGTGTGTGTGTGTGTGTGTGTGAGAGAGAGAGAGAGAGAGATGAGCGCTGTGCTCACTTGCCCGGTTTGTCCAGCAGGCCTCCCCCAGGGTTCTGGCAGCAGAGCAGGATGTATTCCTGTAGCGCCTGCTGCTCGAACATCCACCTGCTGACGCTCAGCGTCTCGTCTCCTACAAACAGCAGCACAGCACGGTTACGCTCACGCAGGTACCTGCTCATCGTCATGACTGGATACACACACACAGCACTGTTACACCGCTCTTACACCTTTTATACACTCTTCTCTGAGGACATGAGGACAATAAAAGTATTGGCACCCTGGGTATACGTTAAGGGTGGGAGTTACAAGCTGCCGTTAAGTTTTTTTCCCACAGGAAACTTTAGAAGTGCCAAATGATCGACACATGGTTTTGTTTTGTTTTTAAAAATGTTAATTGTTTTTTTCGTCTTAGATTTGTGCACGAATGAGTTGGGTGGGATTTTTAAGGCGTAAACCAGCAGATTTCTGAACTGATCCCAACAGGGTCAAGGCCAAACGTGTGATTAATTTGCACTTAAAGGTTAGAGTCCTCAAAACATTTTTTAAAAACCAATCTTTTATGAGGGCGCCAATAATTCTAGAGCTGAGCCGGTGTCATATTGCACCCGACAACCTTTAAAACGGTTTAAAGCAGGAGCAGCTCCATGAGGCGGAGATGATACAGAAGAGTCTTACCGTCTTTAAAGAGTGCTCTGTGGAGCAGCGGGAGCAGGCCGGCCTGCCAGAACGAGTAACAGCCGTCCACCAGTTTATTACAGCGGCCCTGAAACCCGCCCTCGTAACGCATCTGCCTGCTGGTGACCCAGCGCTGGAGATCAGACACACACACGCACGCACGCAGGAGAGAACGTCTGTTACGTCTGTACACACTGTACATTCTGTCATTTAACAAAGATCGTCACTATGGTAAGGTTTTCCTCTAAGGAGACATTTATTTAACACTCTGTGGTTTCTTGTTAACATTACAAGCGGTCATATTAACTAGGAGACGAATAAAAAAGGTGATTGTGTTCAGTCAAAAGCCTCGAGGCTGTTTTAGTCATGATCTCAGCATCCCCAGAAAACTGTACTGGAGAGATCTACACTTCCTGTAGGTCTGCAGGCTTCCTGTGGTTAATAAGCCAGTATCTGATAGCCGATACCCTTCTCTCCTCCATCCTTCCTGAAGTGCTATAAACAGCGCGAGCCGTGACATGGACTGGCTTTTCTCCCGGTAAGTGCTCGGCCATGTTTCAGTTTACTGCGCTGTCGGGTTTTTAATTTATCAGCGACTTTCACGCCCATCTTCGCTATAAGGTCTTCAAGAGCCCTGTCTTCAGTTACTGATATGTTTGTATGGTGAGTGAGTTATAGAGCGATGACAAGGCATCATGGGTAATAAAGAGGTGGTGTTCACTCACTAATAAGGCCCTGAGGTCCAGCATGTGTTCCTTTCCCAGGATGACCAGAGCCGCCATGCCGCAGAAGGTGTAGCCACCGTGAGCCTCCAGACCGGGCATCCCTCCCAGACCACCCTCCCAATTCTGACAGCTGTAAACACACACACACACACACACACACACACACACACTTTAAGCTGTGGATTCAAATCATTCTGGACATTCCTGCACAGCAGCTCAGTCTGAGCACTCAAATAATCATCTTTTTCTCTATCATTCGATGCTTTCAGAGCAAAGACATGAGAGAAACCCAAGAACATACACAGGAGGAGAACGCCTCTTCCTATCGCCATTACGCATTTTGTCTGGTTGTGTTTATGTCGTCTGCTTGTGTCCAATACATTTTGCCTTATGTACGTGATACGTTTTGTCTGAGTCTGATATGGTTTGTCTGATTTTGCTACATTTTCTTCTGTTTGTTATGTTTTGTCTGGGTCTATGCATTTTTTTTTCTTTTTGAGCGAGAGGTTTTGTCCGAGTCTGGCATGCTTTGTTTCAGAAAGATGTTTCATCCGAGTCTACTATGTTTTTGTTTTAGTACTTCTTTTGTGTGAAACTGATATGTTTTATCCTGTTGGAGTCTGTTCTGTTTTTTTTTTCTGTTGGAGTCTGTTCTGTTTT
>JAQQZU010000020.1:14698635-14706135 GCA_030068025.1 Parauchenoglanis punctatus
TTTTTCTGTTGGAGTCTGTTCTGGGTTTTTTTCTGTTGGAGTCTGTTCTGGGTTTTTTTCTGTTGGAGTCTGTTCTGGGTTTTTTTCTGTTGGAGTCTGTTCTGTTTTGTCTGATACATTTTGTCTGAGATTGTTACATTGTTTTCTGTTCGAGTGACATTTTGTCTGAGTCTGAAACGCTGTTTTGTCTGAGTCCGGTACATTTTGTGTGACTTCGATATGCTTTGTTTCAGAAATATTTTGTCCGAGTCAGATAAAGTTTTTCTGTTTGAGTGACACGTTTTGCCCGATATATTTTTTTTTATCTGTTTGGTTGATTTGTTTTGTCTGAATATGATACATTGTATCTGGGTCTTTTACTTTTTGTCTGTCTGACTGATTTGTTTTGGTCGGGTTGGTTGCATTTTGTTTGTTTGGGTGATTCGTTCTGATGCATTTTATCTGATGAGTTTCGTCTGTTTGATTCATTTTTGTCTGTGATGCGTTTAATCTGGGTTTTAGCTAAAGTCGGGCGTCACATTGCGTACCTGGAAAGGTCCCAAAAATGAGACGCATTCTTATTATCGGTTACATTGTAATGTTGACAATGAAACATATTTGATCCACACTTCAAAGAGCTCATTTTGGCCCTTTATGCCACTTTACCCTCCATGTTTTTTTTTCTCACTTGCTCCTTAACTTGCTTTACTGTAACTTTTCCCCGCCACTGTTACTAAAAGGACAGCCGTGTATTTTAAAAGCAGCTGAAGGGTTACCTGATGATCCAGTTGTGCGTTCCCTCAAACAGTTTTGGGGTGGTGATATTCGTGAGCGAGGCCACGGACGCTGCACAGTACGCACTCCTGCAGAACAGCAGCATTCATGTACATTCACATCAGTACTTAAATACGGTGAATTTATTCTAATCCAGAATCATTCTCTCTTCTTCTTTTTTTTTTTTTAAGCTTAAATTAATATCACACGTGTTGTATACAGCATGGACATCACGATGACACAGAGATGGGTTAATCAGCGTTTGAATCAGGCCCTGGGGAATAATCCATCGTCATGCCAACCTAACCACAAAACCATGGCAATGAAGCTCACCTGACGTCCACCTCCCCACCCACATGCATCACAAAGGAGCCATCTGGCTGTTTCACCGAGAACAGGAAGTCCAGGAGCTTCTCTCTGGTGGGGGAAGGGGAGCAGCTTTATACCTCGGCCGTGAGCGAGATCAGTCGTGTAAGGTTGTGTTGCAGTATGCACCTGTTTATGACGCTGTAGGCTTCCTCCGTGTCCAAGATGCAAAGGGCATTTACAGCGGCGTAGGTGGGTGCCAGATGAGCGTGCTGCCCCGGACCGCCTGCGAAACCCCCCGTCGGGCTCTGGCACCGCGCCAGGAACTGGCACACACTGCGAGATAAGCGTGCAAGTGTTATTACAGTTAAGCGTTATTACAATTAAGAGTTCCCTAACTCTTTGTGCAAACCACCACAAATGGACATTATGAATCTTCCCGGAGCTCGAGCCTTGACCGCCTTCCACCATTTTAGATTCCAGATTTATTACATATGAAAAAACTCCAACATTTGAACACGTCGATACGCATGTGTAACCAAGGTTGACTAAAAACCAGAGGAATATTCTTTGCCTAGGAATATTATCAGTCTAGTAGGGAGCGTTGCGTTGTTATAAAACAATAATCCACGCACACAAAGCGGAGGGGTGTGGTTTATATTCGGCAATGTAGAATCATCTGCAATACACTGACCACACACTCGCCTGTGCATCTTATGTACATCCAGGAAAGTTTAAAAAAAAAAAAAAAAAGTGACACCCAAAACTTCCCAGTCCGGACAGGGCAGAGCAAATTCCATATCTGGACAAACTAGGACTTTTTAAGGAGACCACGATAAAGGCATCTTGTGTTCTATTCATTAATATTCGCTGCATTCATTAAAACTACCTACAGAATTTCTGCACAAAAGGAGTCTCTGTAGAGAGGCAGAGAGGAACATGTGCCTGAGCTCACACCACCACCATCAAAACATTTCTGTGTGCCATTTCTCAGAGCGACGGGAAAGGTCAGGGGTCAGCGGAGGCCCCATCCCCTCCGCCCCCATGGCGCGAGTCCTGGGCATCAGCATGGACGGAGGAGGGGGTGGGTGATGCTCTGGAGGCAGTTTTGTACTCACTCTGATGCTACAGAAGCAGGCACGGGTTCCTCCAGAAGCTCCAGGCTGTGCAGGATCCAGTAACACAGCCAAGGCCGACTGGCATCCAAACACTGAGACAGCAGACAAGACAGTGAGCCAGTAGTCTTTACTACCACACACACACACACACACACACACACACACAGACACACACACACACACACACACACCCACCATGGAATGTAACGTGCAGTTCCTCATCCAATTATCTAATTATAATACAGAGAAAACTTTAAAGGCTAAATTTACTAATTCATTTGGCCTCTGGGGGAGCACTGGGGTCCATGTAAACCGCCGTTTCGTTTTCCCGCCCAAAAGGCCACCGCTTACCTCATAGGCGTCTGAGAGTTGGCGTAAACCTTTCTTCAGATATTGATAGTGTTGATCTCGTAGTAATGTTGGCCTGAAAGACAGAGCAGAACAGATCACATGCTCGCCTGCCTGATGAGGAGCAAAAACTCTTCAAACTTCCACTGATCCATTCCAAGGTTAGTTTGTTCACATCTCAGCTAAAAGCTTGACCTCATAAAAGGCTACTAAAATGAACCAAGAGCAAAGTCTGAAGTACACACTAGTCTAGAGAGGTTTGGTCTCAAGACTGGGCTTAAATCTGAGGTCTGGTCTAGAGACTAGTCTTACGTTTGGTCTAAACCAGTGGTCTGGTTTAAACTGGTCTGGACTAGAGATTGGTTTTAAGTCTGGTTTAAAATCTAAAGACTGGTCTGGTATAAAATGTAAAATATTTAGGTCTGGTCTCAAGTCTCGTATGACGACCTTAGTCTGAGGTCTGAAGTCTGGTCTGTTTACAGTCTGCTCTAAAATCTGAGTTCTAAAACTAGTCTGAAGTTTGCTCTTATGCTTGGATTTCATGTTAAGTAAATACGCAAATAAAACCTGGCCTAAATTTTGTCTGATCTGATAATTGGCCTGGTGTAAAGGTTGGTTTGGTCTGAAATCAGGTTTAAAGGCTAGTCTGATGTCTGAGCTGAAATCTCGTATGGTCTAAAGTCTGGTCTGACGTTTGTGCTTATCTAAAGTCTGCAGTCTGGTCTGACGTCTTTATCTCAAGTCTTAATCCTGATCTAAAGTCAGGTTTAGAGTGAGTTTATTTCCACGGCCTTGTTAAAGGAGCAGCAGGTTCTGAAGCTCACACACTCTTCACCACCTGCCACCCTTGAGGCGGCTTCCTGATGCCACGCAGAACCCACCTCGGTTCCACAGAGACCTGAGTGAGTCAGCGCTGATCCTGGAGGAGGTGCTGCTGCTGCTGCTTGTCTAATTGCAGGGGAAACTTTGCTGAGCTGCACTACAAGCGAGTCACCCGTCATTAAGTCACGAGCTCAAATCCGCTGCTTCCCACTGAGCCGCCGCAAACATAGTAATTACAACCGAGGATCAAGCAGCTTTACACCGCGCGGGGGTACGAACAGCCCTGGCGTCCTCACCCGCACCCGCGCACCGCTAAACCCTCTAATCTGCACAGTAAACAACCTCACAGGATGAACAAACATTCCGATTCTCGCTTCGGACCGCAAAACGTTCTCGTCAGAAAATTCAAGGAGGCGGCGTGTCGTTCTGACCAATCAGAAGTGAGACTCCAGCAGACGTGATGATTGAGTTAGGATCGAACTCTAATGGAAATGCTCTTCTTTATCTGAGCTTGGGAAGACTGATGCCTACTGATTACATTTTCTCCGTGTCGGGATTCGTTTACTGGTCATCGTGCACGAGTCGTGAATTTATTCAAGCGCTCTCTTCCTCCAGCTCCTTTTTAAGTACAAAATGAATCCGTATGATGATTATTTTTAAGGTGTCATTGAGAGCATTAATAATGAAGTACAGCAGGCTTGTGTGCCAAACAGTCGCAGAAGAATCTGCCAACACGAACAAATGTTTAGCATCACATACATGGCACGAGAACAGTCATGACAAACAGCATGACTCGGCAAAAGGATTTCTGACGTGAAACATGAGGTAGTTGGCATGGCAGCCGCCGAACTTTAAGTTTAATCAGAGGCATTGTGGAGAAATAGGCATGGTTTATGATAGAATCATCTGTCTATTAATTAATAGTGCATGCGTCATCATGTGTGTGTGTGTGAGAAGGTTTGTATCACAGACACAAGCAGCCACCCGGTTCACACTCGGCTTGTTTACACCCACAAGATTTAACACTTAACAGAAAGTTGATCAGAACAGGAGAGGAGCTCAGTGTCACACGATGCAGTAAATAAACTCACTGCCGCATGATACAGAGTTTACCTGTAATAAAAAAGGGAATGAGGAATTATAAAATTGTGCAACGTTGTTTAACGGTCACAGAAGGAGCCTCCAGCAGTCCTCAGAGGTAATGCTGTATCCAAGTGTATGTTTTCCGACATCCTCAGGACGGAGCTTTCACGTTTCTCTGTGACGTGACTTGTGGAATATTCCAGAAATTCCATATTGGTGAATATGTTCAGGCGTCCGAATGCTGCGAGACACCTAGATCGTGTAATGCAAGGGTACTTAACGCCAGAATCCGTACACGATCCACAGAACGACAGGCACCTTCCTTTGATTCAAACGAACGAATCAGTTTAAACACGTAAAAACAAACGTACATCACGCGTCACATTCAATATTTATAAATCAAAAAAGGAACTAAAGCGCAAGCGACGACCTCGTCCCAATCTCAGGCAGCCTCTAAAACTGACCGGTTTATTAGGAACACCTGGACATTCATGCAGTAAACCAATCAGACGATCATCAGGCAGAGCGACAGCTTTGGTTTCCCGGCGAACATCAGAACAGGTGTACATCTCAGGGAGTTTGAGTGTTTCAGCAACTTCAAAAACAGAAGATGTTCTGCACCTAAACAGAACCTTAACCTCAGTAATGAAAGGACTTTTTCAAAAACAAAAGTAAGAAAAAAGAAAATTTTTTAAATGGACACTTCTTTCTGAGGACCAACCAAATGTCCACGCAATACGAAAAGATCTTACGAGCTTCCTGAGGAAATTTGGTCCTCATACAGGTATATAAACACACACTGTAAACAGAACGGTGCGAAAAACAAAAAACATCCAGTTCTGCAGGCTGGAAAATCCCTTGTTTGATGAGAGCGATTGGAGGAGAACAGGCTAAACAGGATGTCTACGGTCACGCTGTACACCCATGGTGAGCAGAAATGCATCTCAGAGCACGCAACACGCCAAACGCTAAGGTGGATGAGCTACAACAGCAGAAGACCACGTCGCCTGGTGCTTTAATAAGCTTCATCTGGCCAGTTTGGGTGATTCTGCGTCCACTGTAGCTTCAGATTTCTGTTCTTGGGTGACAGGAGTGGAAGCTGATGATGTCCTGTCCTGGCGTAGAACATACACGGCGTATCCTCGCACCTTGAAGCCCGGGTTCATATAAAAAAAATTTTTTTTTTAATCACGTGACCCTCAAAGCTAAGAAACATGTTAAAGGTGCATTAGGTAAGATTAGCCTCTAGGGTGTTTTTCTTTTCTCCAGAATTTAGTCTATAACGGTTAGGTGCGTTCAGCATTTGATTGATGTTCACGAAGCTCCGCCCCCACAACCTACATTAACCCATCGAGTGTCTATAAGATGACTGACAGGAAGTGCATCCAAACACACACGTATTCCGGACCGGAAGTCTGTTTTCCAAACGGGTTTCTCCACAAATTAATACACTTTTACTAAGTGATTAATGCACTGTTTTTAAAATCATGTTCTACAGATCATACAGGTTATTTATACAAATAAGGGATTTTTAAAACTCTACTACAGCACCTTTAATACTTGTAAGGTAAATATATTCGTGTGGACATGTCAGCAAAAGCTCTGGCATGTTTTTATAACCATTAAAAAAAAAATCTAGTAAAATTTCACTCACTGGAGTTCTGCTTTCAGATCAGAAAAGGTTGAACATTACTCACTGGGGTGAAGTGTGGATTTGCTGGTAAACCCTGAGCACATCTTGAACGTTGCGTTCAACTTTTCTCTGGATAAAGAGTTTAAAAACACATAAACAAAGGTGATTCAACTGACTTCACACTTACTTTATTTACCTCCAGCAGGCTGAGTTAGCTTATAAACAATCTACTTAGCTTGTGAACATCTTAAACTGTCCAAAAAAATTTTATAAATAAACTAGCTAGATTAGATTTCGCGTTAGACCACCGGAAGTGACGTACACTCTACATACACATGCTGCGCTGTAAGGAACAACACAAAGCTGCGAATTAAAGATTACTGTCTAACGTTTCTCCACTGTTGCTAGTGGCAACCGCTAGTTTTAGTTAGCTAAACAGCGCGTGACATGTCTCTCACCTGCTCTCCAGAGGTCACGGTCTGCAAACCGTCATCTTTAAACTCTTCCACATGATGGGAGTCGCTAAAACACCGTAAAGCCTCCATTCTAGCGCAGTAATAATATTAATAGCAACAATAAATTACAAACGACTCCGCTAGCTAGCAAAGTTTGTGATTTCTCCCGTCAGGGTTTTCTTTCTTTCGTTCAGCTCAGATCTTAACACCATACACAGCAATCACTTCCGGGATATAATAAGTTGAAGATCCGCGAATTGGACATGCGTGAAACTCGCGTCACATCAAAGCACCCATATATTGAACCGTGCATTATATTTCCCCACACCCGTATTCCGACAATCCCCGCCCTCCCCTTCATACAGTGCGCTTATTGGATACTAGTAAGTGCCCGTTACACTGTTAACCAATTGTCTCGCAGGGTGTCAAGATATTAGCCAATCATAACGCAGGAGATGAACCTTATCATAATGCGCGTGGGAAATAAATAATACAATTATAGGATTAGATCCAGATGAAGTTCACCGACTACGGCAAGCTGAAAAGGACAAAATCTTTTCCTTTAGAAAAACAAAACGCACATTTCCAGTATAAATTTAAAAACGTTACACCGCATCAAAGTAAATGTTTATCTGCCTGTAAACACAATTTAAATTAATTATACTGATTATTATTATTATGATTACATTATTCAAATTAGAAGTATTTATAATATGTAAATACGTAAATATAATCTAAATGCCTTTTTAAGCAAACAGAAATTGGTATAAACGTATAAAATAAATGTATTTTTCATCTCGGATGGTGCATGTGCTGTAAGTAAAGCTTTAAAACTACATGATTGGTACTTAAGGTGTAGTTACTGTATGTACCTTAAATTGTTTTTTTTAAATACTCTATAATGACATACAGTAAAGTTACCACCTTGAAGGTACCATCAGCGAGAAGGAAAAGTACAGTTTGGTATATTTATGTCTAAGAG
>JAQQZU010000020.1:14738559-14769202 GCA_030068025.1 Parauchenoglanis punctatus
AAAAGCCAAAATTCATGTGCAATGAAAAGCATCAATTCCTGGTCATTAAAGTCCATCTGAATTGAAAGATGCTGAAGATGCACATAAGCATTTATTCGACGATGCTGCGGTTTGGACGAATAATAATCCGTTGGAACGTTTTCCTCACAGCACTTTGAGGTTTTTGGTGTATTTATTTTTTCTGTCCTAATCACGTAGCGTACACGAGATGCGTCAGACACATCAGGCCACGCCCCCTTCTCGTCCCCCCTCAAAGCCACAAGCGATACAGTCCTGTCCGATAGTCGGTGGTGCAATTGGACGATGGCATTTTCACACGGCTTGGACCACATCCTGTCCTCCGAGAGCTGAGCGGGTTGCCCTGGGAACGTTTCATCTCCTGAGGTTTGCTCGGCCGGAAATGGAAATCCTCAGCCTGGAGATGGTGCAGGTACAGAAGCTCAGGGTTCCCTGTCGGAACTGTAAACATGAACTCTACAGCACCTGCAGCACGGCTCCATGCAGGGCTGGATTTTATTTGGTCAGATATAAAGCACCGTTAGTCATTTCTGGACGACGTTCTCAGGAGAACGTGTGTAAGAGCGATAGAATGGTGTTAATTACCGTCTGAGGGTTCTCTGTCCCTGAGGGAGAATGTGCTGTTAGTTTGCTCTGCATCTCTCTCTCTCACACACACACACACACACACACACACACACACACACGGCCAACTTAACACACGGTCAGTCTTTTCCAAACCTTACATAAAGCTGAACTGGACAGAATTTTGTCCTTGACAGAAATAGAAAGGCCCAGGAAAAGCGTCCCCAACAATGAGATGTACACAATGCTGCCGTTTTATTAGGATATTTTTGCTTCTTTAGCTGTGTCCCGGAGCTACAAAGACGTAAGCGATTTGTAAGGAATAAAACACTCTGTGCCGTGCTGCTTTAGGAAAATAGTCCGTGGGAAATGGTGTGACGGCGATGATCTCACACCGAAGTTTTTTCTTTTCTTACATGAAATGGTTTATTCCTCTTATAGCACCGCTATTTACCATCAGGTTCTGATTTAAAAAAACAATTTTCCGTTAATACGTGGTTCCATTTAATTTTGTTGGATGTCTGAGAAGCAAGTTAATGAGTTCCTCTTATTACTCGTGTTCTAGCAGCTGTAAAGGGACGTTCCCTCAGCGCTGGCGCGCTTCCGTTCTCTTTAAGCAGCTCATCATGCTGATCATCAACAAAAACCACACCGTGAACGAGCCGTTACTATAGAAACGCTTTCTCCTGTTTGTTAGCTACATTAGCCTCGCATTAGTGGTGCAAAATTAACGCGACACGTGTCGCACTTAACACGTCTTGGCTTTTATATGGTGCACGTTCTTTTCATTTGTTTTGCACTTCTTAAATATGTCCCTTTTATCTTTTTGTCATATTTATCTGGTGAACATGTACCATTAAAATAAGGTTAGAGTAAAGCTCTACAGGTTCACGTTCATGTAGAGTCAAATAAATTCAGTCGGTACACTTTTAAAAAAACGTCAGCGACGTGCTGCGGATGCGTCAGATGACGCGGCCCTCACACTAAGTGTAAAGATTTAATATTAATTTTTTTACAGATTGAGGCACTCAGTTTCTAAGTGTGTGAGCATCGCAGAACTGAGGATCCTTGGGAAATAAATGCATGATTGTTCCGCTCGAACTCAAAGTCCAAAGTCCAACAGAGTCTGGTTTGTTTGTCTGCTTCTGACTGACATTGTTGCACACCTTATCTAAAGTTCAGCTCTGATGCCGTTCTGCTCCCCTGCTTCTCCTCGGTTACACATTTCTCAGGATTGGAAAATGGTGTTTATTACAAAACCCCCCAAAACACTGCATCCTGTGCTCCAACAGCAGCGAGCTGTAGTGGCAGGAAGTTCACCATGGTAACAACTGCAGGTTGGTTTTCTTTGCTAAATGACTGGGTCTGGTTCAGTAAAACACCTCACCCTTTAAGTATAAACCTTACGGTGTTATTAATAGAGGGGGAAACTGAAGAGGTACAGATGTTATGTTGTAGTACAATTCAGCAGTATCCATAGCAACGTTTCCTCATTTCTAGGCGTGTAGCGCAGCTTCTTTCTGTTGTTTGTTTTGGGGGTTTCTCCCTCCGTTCTCCTCTTCAGGAGGTGAAATTTGGGTTAAGGTCTGATCGAGTCAGCCACTTTTCCCCCGATGAAGTCCTTTGTTGTGTTGGCAGTGTGTTTTGGGTCTTTGTGGGTGTTGCATGATGAAGTTCCTCCCAGCTGGATCTCTTTCTCTGTAAACTGGTAGACAGAATGTTTCTGTGGACCTCCGAGTTCATTCTGCTGCTGCCATCCTAAGCTTCATCAGCAAAGATTAGTGAGAAAGTTCCAGAAGCCCAAGCCATGACCCCACCTCCAGCACCGTGACTCCACCTCCACCGTGCTTGACCCATGAGCCCCTATGTTTTGGATCCTGAGCAGATCCTTTCTTTCTCCGCACTTTGGACTTTCCGTCACTTTGGTAGAGGTTCATCTTGGATCCAGAGCTCTGTATTTCGTTGTGAATTCCAGTCTGGTCTTCTGACTCTTACAGCTGCGGAGCGGTTTGCACCTTTATTTATTTCTGCTCTCAAACGGTGCATTGTGAGACCTTCACCCTGCCCTGTGGAGGTTGGTGGTGATGTCACTGACGCTTGGCTTTGAGTTTTTCTTCACAGCTCTCACACCGTTTCTCATCAGCTGCTGTAGTTTCCCTGTTTGATATCTGGTTGTTAGAACTCCAGTGGTTTCTTTCTTTTTCAGGACGTTCCAAATTATTGTATTGGTGATGCCCAGTGCTCGTACAGTGGCTTTACCCTCTTACTCGCCTTCAAAACAGCTTCTTTTCTCCCATAGACAGCTCTCTGGTCTTCATGTTGGTTTATCCTTTTTAACAACAAATGCAGTCGTCACAGGTGAAACCCAAACAAGAGTAGGCTTTCAGAGCGGTCACCTGTTTAAACCATCATTCTAATAGGGCTCATCTGGGCAACAAGACGCATAGCGATCCCTTTATTTGGCGTCTGCAAACAGAAATTATTTTTGTCCATTAAAAAAAAAAAAAATCTATAAATGCTTTAATCTTTTCCCAACTTCAAGTACAAAATTAATGTCAAATAAGAGTTTAATTGCTGTCTTTTGTTACTTATAAATCTAATCTTAAAGTCTATTGTGATATCATTTATCACAATATTAATGTTCATAGTTTTCCTTCAGTCACAATCGGGCCGCGCCGGTGCTTACCTGACCATACGTGAGCATCAGCGTACCCAACGTCTCCAACGCTAGATCACTAGTTTACTAACAAAAAGAAACCTCATCAAAATGATTCCTTCCGTATCACAGTTTTGGAGCTTGCTGCTGTTTGTAAAATGAACACAAATCTGGTGTAACAAAAAAAATAGATGCAATGCTGGACTAGATTGTTGGCTAGTATTGACTAGCTAATTAATGCAAATACAGCTGATGTTGGCTAGCTCTACTTCAGTATGATTTTCAGTTGTTTTGTGACTGGAATGGACAGATGGACAGACAGGAACTGAGGGAAATGATGCAGTGGGAAGAATTGGTGTGTTTCGATGGGAAATCACCAAGCAAGTCATTGATAAACGACTTTATATCGTTTTATATCTCTCTTTTTTTTTTTTTAAATTTTATATCATATTGTATTTTCTCTATATCATATGGCCCAGGCCGAGCGCTAACTCCAAAGTACGCCACGTTCTCCTTTTCTCCAGCATTTTTGTGAATGGGTCCTGGGATTTCGTTTGACCTTTTGCGCTCATTGGATTCGTGTTGCAAGTGCATTGAAAGGTCCTCCGAATGTTTCCGATGAGAACGGCGACTAAAATAAACGACACCCAGAGCCAAAACCCACAAATCCTTTCATTCCTGAACGCTGTCCAACAGTTAAAATAAATCCTGAATGGCTTCCACTTTCCCTGCGGTTTCTCAGCGGCGGAGGTGCCGTGAAAGCAGCCTTAGGGTCGTCGGTGTGGCTCCTGGCTGCATCACAGGACTCGGACGTCCTCTCAACCCCTCCTCCTCCTCCACCTCCTCCTCCACCCCCACTCCACTCCAGAGGAATGCAGACACCTCTTTCTCATGCTAATCCATGTCCTGAAACTACATTGCAGTCTCGCACTGGCCTCGACGTTCAGGAAGAACCCTTAACCACGGTTAAATATTCACACGCCCTTCTATTTAAACTGGCAAGGCTTGCAATGTCAGGAGTGTGTTTAATTATTCTACCACGTTGTTGGGGTTTCCTGTGATGGGCCACAGATGGAGGCATGCTGTGTGTTCTGTTCGCTTGAACTCTACGTTTACACGTCACTCGTGTCGCTCGTGGGTTGTCTCTTTTGTGGCGGCGCAGCAACAGACCGATGGGGTTTGGTAGGATAAGATGTAGTCATTCGAGTGTTCTGAGAGTGTAGTTTGTCACTTTATAGCATCGTATCTAACTTGCATAAAATTGAGAATCGAATGCCACCTAAATTGAAAGATTTTGGTCGCTTGGTAGAGTGGCTGTAGAGAAGGACGCCTGTAAACCCAGCTGTACGGGCGATGAACCTCGACACGTGAGGCGTGTTTTCTCTCTCCGTCTATCTGCTGAGCGGCCGAGTGGCGTTTCGTGATGCTGGGGCTTCGTCAATGCACATTATTAAACAAACCAACCTGCACAAAATAAATGTCGGTGGAATTCATTCAAACTGAGTAAGAGCTTAATTAAGATGTCACTTGTAGGGGAAACCAACTATTTATCAGCTAATACTAAATCTAGTATTAAAGTGGATGTGGTTGTGGTAACGTTATTCTGACAAATTTGACTAGAAATGGAGCAAGTTTTCGAGCCGTTTGCGGATCAGCTTAGCTAAACGTGTCTAGCTATCAGGTTAAGATTAAGGACGCGGCAGGACACGGGGCCAGTTACGAGTGGCGTGTCGGTGAATGTTTACCTTGTGTGTAGCTGCAGAGATGTTTTTAGGTTGTTGAACAGTGTGGAGTTTTCCGCCAGTTATTTCAGTGCTTTAAAATGACCTTTAGAAGTGTGTAAAACCGCACTATAACTTTTGTAACTTTCTTTAATCTGCTGTGACGGATTCTGATGAAGGAGTTGTCGATCCAGTGATGGTGTAATATATTCTGACGGCTCTCGGGTTGCCGTTTGTGTAACAAATCCATTTACACACATTATTAGCGCGATGCTGTCAGCTACAAATGATAAATGACACGGTCCTGTGTGAGAAGACTCCCTAAAAAAAAAAAAACGATAACACGGGCAGCATTTATAGACTGCTGCGGTGCACATTTTGTGTGTGTGTGTGTGTCAGTCACAGAGGAGGAGGTCTGACCTGCTAGAAATGTGCACAGGATACAAAGTCACACAATAGACAGGAAATAAGGGGGGTGGTTGTGATATCGGATAACGGAGACCGGCGCGCTCGTCTTCTCCGTCTGTGGTGGTGAGTCGCACTTCCCATTTTTCACCAAGACTGCGAAAGTGCTCTCGAACTGCCTTGGTAAGCGACGCATGCAGGCCACAGCGACGCTGGCCTAACGCTGCTGGCATTTGGACGCTCCAGCGTATTGAAAATAAAAACACACACACACACATGATCTCCCGAGTCGGAATAAAGTGTGCTGCGCACATTAAGGCAGCATGATGGTTAATCAGCGCATCTCTCCTGCGCGATCTGCATTCCTCTTGTCCGTCTTAGTCATCCCGTCGCCATGGTTACCAGACAGAGCCGTGATTTTCTTTTGATGCGTTGCATCGCTTCAGTGTGGACACAAAACGGACACGATGACTAGAGCACGGAGTTAAAAAGACGAGGCACGAAAGGCAAACACACCTTTTTATAGCTTTATATGGGTGCACTTTATTTTAGAACACTTGTATTTTACTTTAAACACTTTCAGTTGTTTAATCGTGTGTGTGTGTTATTGTACATTATGATTATGTACTAATCAGTATTTAATGAGATGCTTAGCTCCTTGCGTGAATTTCCCTGTCTGAGTCGTTTGATCCCGGGCTCATGTTTCGGACGAGGCTGCCCCACTCGGAAACGGAAATCTGGATTCTGATTGGTCACAAGGCGCTGATTTAATCGTCTATCCAAGGATGGCTGTACGGAAGGAGTCTCCAGTGTCAGAGCTCAGGCTCGGAGTACCCGGGTTATCCGACATCTTCAGGATAGAGGCGTTTGAGGCTTTTTGTGGTTTCTGTGAAGTCTCCTTGTGGAATAATGTTGTCGTGGTAGGAAGAGGCTTTGTTTCGTGGAACAGGCGGTCGGCCCAGATGCATGCGGGGACAATGAGGGATCGCCAGTCATTCCTTCCTCTGAGAACGTTCCCATGCCAGCGCTGAAATCCGAACCACCGGCCTTTATTTTAGACTAAAGGAAGCACCAGTGAGTCACTCCTCTAGTCTGAGAACGTCCCCGGTCCCTCTTCATGCATATTAAAGCTGCTGGAGACTCACTCTCTCACTCACTCTCTCTCTCACTCACTCACTCACTCACTCACTCACACACACACACTCTCTCTCTCTCTCTCTCTCTCACACACACACACACACACACACACACACACACACACAGTGAGGATCATTTGAATTTGAACAATTCATCGTGTTCTCTGACTAGTCTTGTGCTGTCCTCTTACCTGTGTCGAGCAGTGGTAAGTCTTCCCCGTCCTGGGAACAGGCCCAGGTGTTCTTACTGACCGGAACACTCTTACAGAACAGGGCCGCTGTACTCGATTGGTGAGTTGGTAAGAGGATTTTTTTTAATGGATGCTAGACATGTATATGATTTTGCTTATGCTTTTACAGAAACCTTTATCCTTCCCGATTTGAAATGGGTTTTGTGTATTTTTAATCAGAAACTTCCCCCTCTCCCCTCTGGAAATATCAGCTCCAGTCCTTTTTTCTCCCTCACATCAAACACATCATTAGCCTTTTGTTCGTTCCACTCGCAGAGCCAGAGATTTGAGCGAAGCCGCCCTCAGATCTGCGTTTTTACAATAGGTTTTGTGCTAAATGAGGAAAAACGGGTAGGCGACCTTTTATCAAAATAAATACGTGCAGCAGAGCGTTGTGCGAGTCTTTGGGTTCAGCAGTGTGACTCCGCTATTGTCCTCACGCCCACGCTCCGACTCCAGGCTCCGACTCCAGGCTGTTTCACTGAGCAAAATGAGCAGGTAGCGCTCGGCGACAGGTAGCGAGAGTGGAGGTGTGATCAAGGCCAGGTGGATGATTGACAGCGAGGTTGAGGGATGGAGCTGCTGCTCCACAGGGCATAAAACCACAGAGATCAGAACTGATCTGGTAAAGGAGCTGGGCTCACGTGGCTGCGAGGCTGGAGTGGGCTGCAGTATCACGTTACGTCATCACCACACTGCTCCAGGGCACGCAGTTCCATCCTGAACTCACGGTACTGTCGGTATCTTCTGGGTTCTCCGGGTTTCTCCCCCAAAACTCCCCCTGGCAACTGTACAGTTCTCCTAAACGTGAGCGAGTACATCAAGGGGTCCTATTCAGCCTTTATTCCCACCTCACTCCCAGTATTCCCAGGATAAACTCTGGATCTCCCGACCAAGACTTTTGCTCGTCTTGATTTTCTAACTTTACCTCCTGCAGTGGATATAAAAAGTCTGCACAGCTGCAGGTTTGTGTGATGTAAAAATAAAACCAAGATCAGTCATATCAGATTTTTGTTCCAACTCAATGTGCCATAGCAAGCAAAACAATCCAACAGAAAACAAAGAAAGAAGGAAATCGCCTGGTTGCATAAGTATGCACACCCCTTAACTCGAAGCACATTGTGATTGTAATCCAGTCTTGTTGGATAAGAGTCTAGCACATCTTAATGTGGTGACGTTATTCCATCCTTCCTTGCATAAATGCTTCAGATCGATCAGGTTGTGAGGGGCTCTCCTGTCACCGCCCTCTTTGTCATTCCGTAGGTGTTTGACAGGATTTCGGCCACTCCGAAATGCTCATTGCATCATTTTTTGAATCCATTCGTTAGTTGATTGCTTTGTGGATTTGCGCTCCGTGTCCTCATACGGGAAAGTGCGATTTTTCTTCATCTTCAGCAGTCTGACAGGCCTGCAGGTTTAGTGCCTATATAAGTTGGCGCTTGGAGCTACGCAGGATTCCCTCTATCTTGACTAGAGCCCCAGCTGAGGAGAAGCGGCTCTGCAGCGTGACGCTGCCGCCACCGTGCTTCACCGTGGGTACGGGCTTCTTTGGTTCACAATGAGAGTTGGAATTATTCACAAAATGGTCTACATCAGACCCGAACACTTTTTCGCCACGTGGTCTGGGACGATGCCCAGACGTTTGTTTGTGACCAAGGCCTTCCGTCTACCCGCCCTGCCCCACAGCACCGACGTGTGAACAGTACAGAAGCTTGTCACGTATTTCTGGAGCTCCTTTAAAGTTGCTGTAGGTCTCTTGGCAGCCTCCCTGAGAAGTTTTCTTCTTGTCAGTTTTGGATTGACGTCCTGTTCCCGGCGACGTCCCGGCGGTGCCCCATTTTCTCCACGCATCGAGGCCTTCATGGTGTTCCGCGGCACGTCTAATGGTTTGGAACTTTATTTCGGCACATTTGGACAGCGAGGTCCCGTCCATGCCTTGTAAGCTCTTTGTACACTGTGGCTGCAGCGGTCAGGAAACAAGACGCCAAGAAAATCGCACAGAATGATTCATCTTGGTAAAAATTTTCGCAGCACAAAAACCTGCAGTTTTAACATGGACGTGTGGCGATTTTATACGCGCTGCACTTCTTTCTTTCGTCTTATTTTCGGTCTCTCTTTGGTTTCTTTGGGGTGTGTGTGTGTGTGTGTGTGTGTACCCCCGCTCAGAAGACTTCAAAGTGGTCCTGGTCCCCTGAAGAATAGGGTGGGCTTTTTTTTTTTTCTTTTTTTTAATTCCCCAGGAGCTGAAATTGAAATTCATTTGCAAAATATGTGCACAAGAATGCACTCTCCCAGATTTATGGCAGAAGTACAGATACAAAGTCGGTTTCATTTTCAGTGTCTCAACTCAACTCCTGCCATGTTGGAAATATAAGCGCTCCAGTGTGCTGGGTTTTGCTTCTCTGTTTGTTCTCCGTATTTTGGTTTCCCAGGAACCTAGCTGCTTTACTAAGAAGTGTTTAGCTAGAGTAATTTAACGACAATAAAGACGAAATTCAGCATGCTTCAGTGCCTGAGAGTTCACGCGTCTGTCGAGTTGATTAGAGCTGCGAGGTGACTCGGCCAGGGCTGCTTCGTTCGAAAATGTAGTGTTTATGACTGGAGCAAAAATTTCTGATTAAATATAAACAACTGGGAAACTGTCCGAGGTGCAGAAACCTGAAACGCCCCTTTTGAAATGGGCAAATACCTGGAGCAGCCGACTGGCTTCCTGTCAGTAGAAGTCGTTTTGGCACCTTGATGAAATGGAAATAATGAGCGGGTTTCAGCGTCGTTCTGGAAACTGCAGAGTGAGACGAAGGACAGATTTATAGTCGCGTCTTGGCGCTCGATGTCCAGTCTGATTCCCACTGTTCGACTACTGACACTGGCGTTTTAAGGAAACCGGGATCTGCACCACTGTGGAATTTTCTAGTCGGAGAAAAACGAAGATAAAGAGAGACGGATAGCGGCGTTCGTGATAAGGACGGCCGCTTTTAGCCGCTAATCTGTCCACTCTGCAGCATTCCAGGAAGCAGGAGGACGACTGCAAGCGTGTAGCTCACCGTCTCGGCTTTCTGAGCTTCAGCACTACGCTGTAATTCTTCTCGGTGCAAACCGAGACGGCAGATCAGAAGCCTCGGGGCAGATTTAGTGTCCAGGGTATTCCTTTTTGTTCATGGTCTCTCAGCGGACATGTTTCTGTAGAAAGCAGGGAAAGCGCATAAACCGACTCCTTACTGACGTTAACAAAATGAAAACATTTTTTTTATTTGGTGTAATTATGGTGTGTTTCAAACCTGCGCAGGTCACCTGGTAACAGAAACAGTCCAGCGTAAGTCGTCACACATCTCTCCTGCTCGAACACTGTTACCTGGGTTACACGTATCAAACGTCTCTTAAAGCGCGTTCGCTGTTCACACTGGCTGCGGTTTGGGCCTCGCTGCAGCCTCCACTCGGGATCAGCCTTTACGGTAGAGTTTAAATGTAAACATTCTGTTTTTTGGGTTGATTTTTTTACTTTATTAAACGTTTTTAATTTAATCCCATTAAAAAACCCCTAGGAATAAAACCGTGTGTTCTGCTGCTGTAGAAAAGTAATCAGTGATGGGGTTCTGTGACGACGTGGAGTCGCCGTTCCCGACCCGACGTTGATTATTTTCCAGTAACAGCACAGCGTTTTCTTTCCCGTCTCCCCCGGCGATTTCCAGTAATTACAAGTTCAACTTGTTAAAAAATTACGCTTCATACTGTTTATCCATTTAGAGTTGCTTACGGTGTGCGTTTTATCCTTTTACCGTTCCGTTTATTGTCGTGGGACGTCCTTTACAATACTCTGCACTTTGGCTTGGGTTTTCTTTATTAAACTCTGTATCTTAAGCATTGTGTTCTTTAAATAAAGGATTTTTTTTTATCCACACACCGGCCAAGCATCATCTCCCACATCGTTCTGAACTTGTTCTCTCTCTCTCTCTCTCTCTCTCTCTCTCTCTCTCTCTCTCTGTCTGTCTCTTGCTCTCTTTCTCTCTCTGTCTGTCTGTCTGTCTCTCGCTCTCTCTCTGTCTGTCTGTCTGTCTCTCGCTCTCTCTCTGTCTGTCTGTGTGTCTCGCGCTCTCGCCCTCGCTCTCTCTCTCTCTCGCTCTCTCTCTCTTTATTTCTCTCTCTCTCTGTGTGTGTGGGGCTCTCGCTCTCTCTGTCTCTCTCTCTCTCTCTCTCTCTCTGTGTGTGTGTGTGTGTCTCTCTCTCTCTCACTCTGTGTGTGTCTCTCTCTCTCTCTCTCTGTTTGTGTGTGTCTCTCTCTCTCACTCTGTGTGTCTCTCTCTCTCTCTGTTTGTGTGTGTGGGGCTCTCGCTCTCACACTCGCTCGCTCTCACACTCGCTCGCTCGCTCTCTCTCGCTCTCTCTGTGTGTGTGTGGGGCTCTCTCTCTCTCTCTCTCTCTCTCAGGAGCAGTGTGTGTGACAGCTGCTTAAGGAAATTCCTGACCGGTTTCTCTTTGGCATGACGGGAATTTTTGCTATGTGAGTAGCCAAGCTCGCAGCACACACACACATTCACATCTCACAAAAGACACACTAAACCACGGGCCATGAATCCGAACATGGACATCGACGCTCTGCCCATCTGTGTCGTGAAATTCCTGATCCATCTGTCGAGCATTTCCATGTTCTGTATCATTAGGAACATCAGTTATATTCCTTCCTTTGAAATAATTACGCGCTTCATTTTTCATGTTTCTTGGTGTCGCACTCGCCGCACGTCTTCGAGCAGCGTTTGTGGCCACATCGGCGGGCTGACGGCGTGATCAGGGATGGACACGGCGCCTGAACTTCCTTTCGCCCTTGACTCTGCACTCCTCCGTTTTCTAGCGACGCCTCCTTTGAGGATCACGGTTTATAATGGAGTGCATCTGATTCTAATGCTAATTACAACTGCAGTCTTCGTCATTTGAATATGAGCTGCAGTTCCACGTTTAACCCGTACACACTGGTCTCTGCTCACACTCCATTCTCTAATTTACTTAAAGAGACGTTTTCCCGGGTTCGGGTGCGGCGCATGTGGTTAATCCAGCGGTAAGACGTTAAGTTTTTAATAAGAGTGTTTAATATTGTACCGGTATAGCGAGTGCTGCTCGTAGTAAGGTTGTCTTTCTACTTCCTGCCGGGGTTAGTTAGCACGTCTAACTCGATAACGTAAAAATAATTAGTTGCCGAGATGAACACATGATTTAAACTTGATTAACTCCTCGACTGTTGGAACTGATCAGTTGAGGTTCGCGTTCATAAGACTTCCTGCACGTAAATCTCACTCCAGAGCGGACGGAGGGTTGTGAGGTTACAGGAAGTACAGGCGCTGCTGGAACAGCATTCGACCAATCAGTTTACTAGACAGGAAGTAGCTGTTGTATAGTCATCAATAGACACATGGTCACTGGTAATGCAATAGCGCACAAACATCAGTACTCCATACCGATTATTTGTTTTTTATGTACAATCCGGAGTTACTAGGTATCCGAGTTATAAGACCGGGAAAGGTTGTTCCAGGCCGTGGTGACCCGGACACGTGTGATTAAATCGTGTCGGATGAAACGGCAGGTTTGTCCCGGGCCTGGTCGTTCTGGGCGGCGTCCCTGGGCGGGTCGAAGGGATTTTCCGCGGCTCGTCGCGCTGACGCCTGGTTCCCCGCGCGACCCTGTGGAGCGGACCTAATCCCATTCAGTTGTTTGCATGCCGAAGGTTTACCCACTCGAGTTCAAGGTCAAGCAGAAACAGATGAAGTTACTCCAGGACATGGTTCTGTCTTTACAGCGACCGCAGCAGGACGCGTTTATGTCGGGTTATTTTTAAATCATTTCAAACAAAATGGCACATGGCTTTCCCTGCTGCTAAATCATAACTCGGGGTGTGTTCCCACATGGCTGATGAGTCTCTGGCGTCCCGGGAGAGTTCTGGTGTGCTGGAGTCTCGGGCAGGTTTTATCCCCGTTATCAGTGTTGCAGGAATCAATAATGGGCTAATGATTAGCAAAACCGTCTAAAAGAGCACAGCGTAAGCTCGTGGAATTAGCCTGGATTAGTCTTACTGTTGAGTGCAAAAGTTTACACACCCTTAGGACAAACCCCAGAAGACACAAATGCTACCAATACCAACAGTTTATGGACTTTTCATCATAACAGGTAATTAGTGAACGTTTATACTGTAGTTCTGCATGTATTAAATAATATTTAGTAGCTTCCTTGATCAGCTTTTACCTTTTGAACCGCACCTCCGTCTCTATTTCTGTCTTCTTAACTAACAGCTTTTGGATTGTCTGATTTATGGTGTTTGAGATGTAGAAATCTGCCAGGTCTGCACTACCTTCTGGAAATCTGCTTTCTTTTTAAATTTCTATTCATTTATTTAAAGTTAATGGTTTGTAGGATATCCCCACTTCATTTTAAACTTATTCTTGTTCCTTAGTTTTATTTATTGATTTGTCTAGCTTTATTTTATATATTTGACTTAAATAAGACCAAATAGACATTAATTCAGAACAGTGGTGCCCTATAAAAGGACTAAGAGTCTGTGTGTGTGTCTGTGTGTGTGTCTGTGTGTGTGTCTGTGTGTGTGTCTGTGTGTGTGTGTGTCTGTGTGTGTTACTTTACTGCAGTTTGTCCAGAGAGATCATTTACATCTTTTAACCTCCAAGTTGTGACGTTCGATGTAAGAATCGGGTTCTTGCTTTTCAAAGACCTGTTTTGGTTTAAAGATCGTCTCGCTGCAGGATCACCAGGGTTTCATTTTACCTTCTATACCTTTTTATAAGGTAGTTATTCAAACGTTTGCGTTTTAAATGACCCACCCGGGCACTGGGGAACGCAGACTTTTGCATTTAACTGCCACCCTGGTTGGATAGTTGTGGCATGCAAGCTGTGCATATTTATTCATTCGCGTTCAGTGCCATGCTGATGCATTCCAGATGTGGACTATAGTGCGACGTCATGATTCACTCTGCCATGTGACGGGCGTCCGGTCGCTCCACTTCACCTCCTCGCGCTTGTTGGTAAACACCGGCGCGCGAGAAGCGGCAGCTGGAATACCGCGCTAATGCGGGTGGTGCGTGGGGTCTGCCAGGGGACACCGCCTTACTCCCAGAAGCGCGGGACGTTGGCGCCGCTCCATCGCACGTTCCATCCCTGTTCTCCAGAGAGAGGGGAATAAAAGTGGTGCGGCGAGGACATGGTCTCAGCACGAGCACTGCTCTTGTTGTTGTTTTTTTCCCTCCTCCATCCTCCCCTCTTTCTCCCTCTCCCTCTCTCTCTGCAGTGCCACAAATACCCATCAGCCAGCGCTGCGCTCTGGGGAAGCGTCAGCGTGAGTCGCAGATGATAAGCGGATCTGTCCGTCAGGGATGGAAACGAGTGTGTTGCGATGTGATGTGCAGCAGCCAGATCTCAGGTGTTTACCGCTCACCGCAAAGCCATTTCTGTATGTAATGACTCACTCCGGTATCCTTCCTGCTCCGCCGACCCGCTGGAGCACAACGTGTGGCCGGTTCACAGCCGCGCACACACATACGCGCGCGCACGTAATTAACTCCTGCTTTTCCCTGTATCGCTGCAGTCCGTCTTCGGACTGAAATTGCACCGGAATAAACGAGCTGATAGGGATGCATCGATTCCGGTACTGGTCTGATTCTACACTCGTTTACTCGTACTTGTAAGATAAGATCAGATCCCAACATCCGATACAGATTAGACGACATGACTGCGATCTGGACGTGTTTCATGCGAAGCAGAATGAACGCGCGGAAATGTCAAGAGGAGGAACTACAGCGACATTCTACAATACAAGCCAAACATCCTAAATGATGTTCGCATCGAACAGCAGCTAGGAGCGAGCGAGTGCGGGAGAGAGAGAGAGGGAGAGAGCGAGCGAGAGATGCCTACAGCCTGCGGCAGGTGAGTGACGATACCAGCGCTTCCCCTGTGTGACCTTAACGAGGGATTACGACACACTGGAAACTGAAACTACTTAGTATTTCTTATGGTTATAGAGTCACTCAGTCATTTTCTGTAACCCATTATAATGAAGACTAACGAGAATAGGCATTCGTTCAGAAATAAGTAATGGCGCCCTCTGAAAGGAGGAAGCCTTCGTGACCTCCGTGAAGTTGGAACCCACATATGACGGGAACATGAATAAAAGTGTTGATTCGGTTTGTGCACGCAAATTCACCGTTACAGGACGAGCCCTGACTAGCTTCTGAAATAATAAAGCGCAGCTTGTTTTGCTTGCACAAACGAATCCGACGTGTTCGGCGCCATGTGAGCGTTAACGGGGTGCTGGGTGACGTCTGGATCACCGAAACCGTTCATTTCTCAAACTGTTCGAGCACAAATTGTTTTGCATCCACGAACGCTTTGCGCTGCAGTGGCTGAGCTGCGTTACTGGAAACCTTAGCACACGCCTTGATTTGGAGGTGGGGTTTTTCCCATTTAGTTGCTCTGAAAACAAAATTAAAAAAAAAAACCATGCTGTACTTTCAGCGGTACAGAAGCGCTAGGACTGCCTGCAGCGCTAGGTAGCTAGCTAATGGGCTTAGCACTAGGCCTCGTTCACACCTGGTATGTCTCGGTGATCTGATCGCAGGCGGACAGTCGAGGTGCGTGCCCGTTTACACCTGGCGTTTCTCTAACCTCCTGTGATCCGAGTTCATCCATCATTTCCGCTGGAGGAAAGGTGCCACGAATATGTATTACTCTCCACTGCATTTATGTCCTGGCAGAAACATCCGCGGGTCCTGTCTCTATTTCAAACCAGCCGAGTGACTGCTCTGCTAATTAAGCTTCTAAACGAGCAGGAGATGAGCTGAGGCTGCGGAGCCGGCTGCAAAAGCTGTCCCGTTATAGCGTCACCTCTCTCCATTAGCCGAGCGGTGCAGAACTCTACCATTTAGCGCCGTTTCCAGTCTCGCAGTGACCGCACTAGCCAGAAAATCCGTAATGGAGTCGATCAGGTGCATCGTCAGTTGAGTAGGCACACATGGAGGCACGCTTGCGTTTGCGCTACAAATGTTGCGTGGTCATTAGCATCCCAGACCTTCTCCTAAAGTGGCGTGAGGGACCAGACGCCGGGGGCGCGAGTACAGAGGACGAGTCCAACGCTGTAATAACCCCACACTGCAGCGCTGTTTAAACCCGATCAACCTAAACGGAGCAAGGAAATGTTGTGTTGCGTGCTGTATCCGAATCGGCTCGGGAGAGTACCGGGGTAAGAACCGGGTACTCATCTTTGGTTTGGGGGAGAACGGTGTCGATGTGTCGGTATGTCTGAGCAGAGATTAGCTGTTTGATCTGCTTCGTTGTTTATGAAAAGACGGAAACTTGGACCGGCACCAAATCTTTCTTTTCTTTTTTCCGTTTCTTGTGCTCTTCCGAAAGCCTAGAATTACACGCCGCGCTGTTTGACAGGCTTTTCTGTTAATTGCACCACAGAGGTCTCTCTCTCTCACTCTCCCTCTCTCTCTCTCTCCCTCACTCTCCCTCACTCTCTCTCTCTCTCACTCTCTCTCTCTCTCTCACTCTCCCTCGCTCTCTCTCTCCCTCATTCTCTCTCTCCCTGACTCTCTCCCTCTCTCTCTCTCTCTCCCTCACTCTCCCTCACTCTCTCTCTCTCTCACTCTCTCTCTCCCTGACTCTCTCCCTCTCTCTCTCTCTCTCTCACTCTTGCTCTCTCTCTCTCTCTCCTTTCTCCCACACTCGTTTTTCTCCGCTATTTTTGGTCCTTTCCTCCCACCGTCCCCCTCACTGTGTTGCTATGGGCTCTTGTCGGAGATGGCGATATCGCCGCTATGATGAGGGGCTCGGTCTGTCTCTTGATGAAGATAAAGCTTCACGTCTTGTCGCACAAATAACAGAGGATCACGGACTGCTCGGATGTACTGGAGTAGGAAAATAATCCGTGATCAAGCCGTGTTACTCTTACCATGGATTATTTTCCTAAAACAGCACTTCCTGAAGCGTTTTATTCCGCTTAAACTACGGCAAGGAAAACACTGCTTCATTTATGAATAAATTAAATGTCCTTTTTTTTTTTAATCCATGTGTAGTTACCTTTTTAATCTCTGAGAAGCTCCCGAGTTCCAGTAAACGCCGGACTTCAGATGTAACCACTGTTACAAAAGCATTTTGTTACATTTTGCGTTTTGCTACATTACATTTTTAACGGGTTTATGCGCCGCACAAGCCGTAGCAGTCACTACAGAAAGCGTACGAATGAGTGCGTTAATGTAAAGCTGCCCTTAACAACAGCTGACCAATCAGAATCCAGCATTTTTTTTTCTTTCATGTAACAGCCTGCTACATAATGTGTGGGCTTAAATGCGCTTTGTTTGGCAACTTCCAGTTCATTGAACAGATCCGGGGGTTGAGGGCTGGGTATTTTGGTGCCGTACACACACACACACACACACACACACATACACACATGCTAAAAAGGCAGCGAGCTGACAGTTAAACACATGGGTGAGCTTGTCTTGCTTTGTGAAGTTCGCATCATCGCATCGTGCTCGTATTTATCTGCTTCACCCAGCGGCTGTTCACGTCTCGAGGTAAGTGGGCGTCAGAGAGAGAACACAAGAGACACCGTGAACCACAGTTGCCCGTTTGTTCCTCTTTAGCGTGGTAAACACGACGTTCTTGCAGAAAACAGGTGAACAAATGACGCGTTCTCATCACCGACCACCAGACGAACCAGCGCCGTCCCTAAGAGTCAAACATTTCTCTGCTAAACCCTGTTTTAACACTGGATTATGTTGTAGCTCACGATTCTCTTAGCCCACACACACACACACACACACGCACACACACACACGGCTAAGTGTTTAAATCTGTAACACAGGAGACAGAATGTGAGGCTGGGGAATATTCACACTTGGCACAAACCCCAAGAACAAGAACTCCACGCTTTGTCTCTGCTTATTGCATCACACTTCATCAAGTTAGCCCCATGGAGAAGAGTGCCTTATATTTCAAATTATATCTCTACATCCTGCAGCTTTTTAACAAAAAGTACTTCCTGATCATTCGTTATTTCACCTCGTGTGTGTGTATAGTTACAAACTCTGTGCTGCTGTATTGTGTGGCTTTGGAACCAAGTCCAACCTCGAAGTGCAGCAAATATTTCAAACAATTACATAACCCCGATCCGGCCGAGAGATCATTTACAGCGCTGCCATGGACACTGACGCTTTTGTCCAGCTGAACTGAAACACCGCCTTTGTGTTGCGCTTCATTTCGCAGCTCATTTTTTTCCCCCTAGATTTGCATGCGTCTGGTCGTGAACATTTACTGTGTTTACTAAATAATGCTTAGATGGAAATATATGGAAATGTTTTTTATTCAGTATTTTGGAGAAAGTGAAACTGTAACACCTTTAGTAGTTTTGTTGTAATTGTATTTAATCAATTGAAATTAGCCTACTGTGGTGTTACCTTTGCGCACGTTCATCTTTTTACGTTTACACTACCTCTGGATCATACTTAGCCCTGCGCTCGGGGGTTCTGTTTTTGCTGTGGTCTGGTCGACCGAGCAGGATTGTGCAAAAAAAGAAAAAAAAACGTACGCACACGCCGTTCTACAAAGCATCAAGCCCATGACTGCAGACACGTATGCACTGTCCCTTGTGCTCGTTTCATTCTCACGTTTGTAACAGCTATCTTGGTGGTGGTTCTCGTCGTGTTCCTCACACCGCCTCTCACAGGTAGCGCATTCTCATTAGCCGTGCTGCGTTGCGCCGCGCAGCCCCCGTCTGTAAAGGGAAGGGCGGATCTGTCAGACTCCGGGCTGTAATTTGACAGCTGCGCATGACTAACATCCAAATTTGTGCTCATCGTGAGTGTAACACCTGCAGCGCGACCTCCAGATCACCTCGTGATTTGCGAACAGAGAGGAAGAGAGTGAGAAAGCCGTGCTCTGTGACTGTTCACGTCCAGGAATGGAAATTCCCATGACTTCACACTGTCTTGGATGGGGAATGCGCTGGGTTTGCTTAAGGATGTGTGTGTATGATGCATCTGCTCCGCCCCTGACCCCTCTCCCTGCTTTTGGGAGACCCAGTGACAGGAACATGACCTCATATTTACATCTTTCACAGGAACTGAGGTGTCCTCCACTGACATGATTGTAAGACTCTACAAACTGAGTCATAGGCGGATAACACAACCCCAGTGCTCTGATGTTCCTAATATGGCCTCAAAAACGTAGATTGAGTTCTTACAGTTCTGTCATCACTGCTCATAGCCACTGAATCAAGTTTCAAATTAGCTGTAAATATGAGGCTGTGTTGATCTCCGAGTCGAGTCAGGCCCCGCGTCCTGCCCCGCCGGAGGTAAAGGAAGTCACACTGCAGTCATGTCACGCCGTTACCCTCCTCCTCCATCTCTATTTTAGATTTTCTCTCCTCTCTATCTCGCTCATTAAGGTTAACCTGCTAGCATCGCCACGCTACGGCAGAAAACACTCGGCAGATGGTTGCTAGGCAACTAAGAAAACTGACATTTCAGAGCCTGTATCCTGAATGTGTCATGGGGGAAATTCTCCTGGTGCATTCATGCTGCATTTCATAGTATGTAAGCACACCACAGTGAAAACACTACTGCAGTCTTAGCAGAATAAAGCGGTTCTACTTTATGGAGCTAAATACTTTAGCCTGTTTTTTTAACATTTCCCCAAAGGATCCTTTTCCAATTTTCCAAAAAGTGAATGTTTTCATTACCCTGTGTTTTAAAGTCCCTGTGAAACTGCTCGAGAGGCATGATTTGGGTCCATATGCTGGCGTGTTTCTTCTTGAAACGAAGCGCTCGACTGATTTCTACAGCAGTCCGTAGCACCGCATCCCTGTTGAGCCTAAACGAACTTGACGGTAGCGTCGTGAACGAGCTAAATATGAAACGGCAGCGAGTTTAACGACCGCCTTTCTTCACCTGTGGAGGATTTGGCACAGGACGAGATACCGAGTCGATGTCGAGCGTGAGCGGCGTCGACGGAGACCGATACGTTCTAGAGAGCTCTTGGAACGGGATGATCAGACTGGTACAGGACGAGATCAAAAATTTTAAAAGGTAGCATATCCTATAGGCGCCTGTAATCCTTAAGGTCAGGTACAAAAAGTTCTGCAGCCTCAATACTGATTTCAGGAATACTTTTAATTTTCTCTTCAACTGAGTTTGGATTCCCAAAGTCCCACGTAATGCTTAGTGAGGCAGCGTGCATGAACGTTGCTTTCAGTTACCACGGTGGTAAATGCTGAAACGCCATACATGTGCAATTGTACGATCGTCAGTTCTGAAACTAGTTTTAAGGTGTGGTCAGTGATTTTTAAATCCGAACCGTAGATATAATCTTCAATCTTGAAACAAAAATCTCAATAAAATATTGGGGTTGGGGCTCTTTTTGGTCTCGGAGCCCCTCCTGAACATTTGAGCATTTTTATACACTAGCAGCTGTTTTTTGGTCTGCAAAGTCTTGCTGATTGATTATTTTTTGTTGTTGCTGTACATGGGATTTTGTTTCACTTTAGACTGCCACAAGATTAAATGTTTCAGGAAGTGCAAATCTGTTTTGTGCCTGGCTTCTGGCAGGTGGTGAACGAGAGGTGTTCCTGCTTGGCTTGAGGCCATTAATGATATTGACTGAGTGTAACTGTGAATTATGCCCCAGCCCTAAGTGCATCGTTAATTATTATAGGAGAGTGATTAAAGAATAATTAGCCTTTTCCTTACAGGATTTGCCTTCTTGGAACTGCTCTGCTGTGTAAGCCACTTACAGCATTATTACTGCAAGCTGTAAACTTCGCAGTAAAGCTTAAAGCATCCATTAATGTGGTCTGATGTAGTCTTTCCGTTTCTGTTACTTGTTAAGGATGTGTATCACTCCATGTTTTCTCCTTTCTTTCTTTCTTTCTTTCTTTCTTTTAAATAGAATTCACTGTCAGAACTGATGGAGAAGGACCACGTGGCTTGATTCCTACTAGAGACCACTGCTGACTTTGCGCTACATCACCTCGTGCCACCTTGGTTGTCCCTGGCCTCAAGTGACGGCGCATGATCTCCAGAGATTCTGTGTATTCTGCAAACATGCTCCAGTGCTGAGCTCTGTCTCTCGACTTCGCCATGACCAGCCTGAAGCGTTCGCAGACCGAGCGCTCTGTGGGGGGCTCTGTGCCTGCCACAGATGAGTTTTACACCCGCCGCTTGCGCTTGCCAAATGGAGGGGCGCCTCCTCCACGCAGCGAGAGCACCCATCTGTCCGGAGGCACACCTGGAGTGCCCAAGATGGGAGTCCGGGCACGGGTCGCTGACTGGCCTCCGAGGAAAGACGGTGGAGGTGGCGGTAGTGGTGGAAGTGGAAGTGGGAGCGGTGGTAGCAGTGGGAGCGGCAGTGGAAGTGGAGGAGGGGGGGGAGGAGGAGGTGGTGGTGGTGGTGGTGTGTGGCACATTACAGTGGAGACTGATTCACCGTCAACTACTTCTGGGAGCACCCAGAGCAACCTTTCTGCTAAGCTTGGTCACTTGATTAGCCCACAGGATTCGTCCATGCTGCGCAATATTCAGAATACGCTAAAGAATAAGATCCATAGCAAGGGCAAAGACAACCGCTTCCTGTCCCCAGATGGTTACTTGGGTTCACCACGCAAGGGCATGCGTCGGATTCGCCAGCGCAGCAACAGTGATATTACCATCAGTGAGCTGGACGGTGACGGCAACGAGGGTTGGTCTTTTTCTGGCTGGACACCAATGCACCGCGAATACGGCAGTACATCCTCCATCGACAAGCATGGTGTCTCTGGAGAGAGCTTCTTCGACATGCTGAAAGCCTACCAGACTGATGACCCCGATCAGCGTAGCCCCGCTCCTGAGAAACTAAGCGAACTACTTACCGTGGCACACAAGCAGACCGCCCTCGACCTGCCCGACGGACCGCTGGGACCCCCTCGAGGTAGTCCCGCAAGTCGCCTCAAGGAAAGAGAAAAGCACCTGAAACGGCGTTCCAAGTCTGAAACCGGAGGCGAGTCCATATTTCGCAAGTTGCGAAGCGTGAAGGCAGAAGGTGACTCCTCTCGTGCGGGCTCGGATGCAGAAGATGGGAAGTCTGAGGATGCAGGACCTCCTCCAAAGCCCTGGGTCTGTCAGAAGGGTTTCGCCCATTATGATGTCCAGAGCGTTCTGTTTGACCTGAATGAAGCCGTGCAAAACCGACAGAGTGCTTCCAAAAGAAAGAACACCACCACCGGAGCCTCTGCTGCTGCTGCTGCTTCAGCCTCCACCTCCTCCTCCTTATCGTCCACCCAGAGCGGGGCCTATGGCTCCCCGTGCGGCAGCCAAGAAGAGCTCAACGCCAAGGACGGACCAGCGCTGGACCCTGGCGACGATAAAAGCAACGATCTGGTCCTCAGCTGCCCCTGCTTTCGAAATGAGATAGGGGGCGAGGGTGAGAGGAACATCAGCCCTTCAAAGCAGGGCAGCATCGGCAGTGGATCGGCTAATTCTTCGAGGGACGAGGACGGGTCCCGTGAGGCGGCGCCCAACACGCATTTCAGTAACGCGGGCGTGGCTGTGCTGGAAGCTCCCAAAGATGGGAAGAGCATGCACCACGAGAGGGGGAAGAGCAACATTTTGGAACATGTGGACTTGGGTGCCTATTACTACCGAAAGTACTTCTATTTAAGAGGTGAGTCAGGGAACAATTCTTTATTTATTTGTGCATCAGCACTTATTACCCCCACAATGGCGTCAGGAAAGCCTATTAAAGACATCATACCCATTATATCTCTTAAAAACAGAGGACAGGGGTGCATTTCTACCAGTGACTCATACCTGTAATAGTCTCAAATTGCCATCTGTTTGAGTCTTCTGCATTTACAGTAAAATTGGCAAGCCACCCCCCCTTTCCCTCCAACTGACTCCACCCCATTTGCTGAAATGTTTTCTGCCCCTGAAGTTGAAGGTGTAGTAGCAGGGGCTAATTGCACCAACCTGGGTTACGTCAGGGTGTAAAGTCAGGCCTGAGCTACATGTTCAGAGGCGTTAGGTTTCGACAAGTGCAGTGTGCAGTCTATTTGTAGTTTCACAAGCCATCCGGACATTAACTATGAAGAAATCATCGAGTAGTTTTATTCACGGTGAACAGTTCACCTATTGGGGGGAGGTATATGTTTTAAGATGCTAAATTAAAGCTGTGCTACTTTGTGTGACCGGTGAACTTGAACGTATAGGCGATTTACATTTAAGCTAGGCTACTTGCGTTCAGCTTGTGCAAATAAGCGGCTCGGGGTGAGTAAACAGAAGCCTGAATCAAAGGAGCTAGCCAAATCCATTGCATGGCTGTACTGTATTGCAGATCATGTTTCCTCTTTGGGATCTTTGAAATGATTTGAACGTTCCAGTTCTGAAAACGTGATAAACAGGCACAATTCACCTTTAACAGTACATAAAATTACCGTTTGTTTAAAATTCTTGTGTAGACATGCTGAACTAGCTTGCCGAGCAAATGAACCATTTAGAGCTGTTTTCCGTCCTTCTCACATAAGGGCACCGCTGCCACTGTAATCTTTACCATCTATGGAGTTACAGCAAGCTGACGCATCGATTCACTAAAATAAGCCGTGTCTGTTAGCGCTGCGGTTTACTCCGATAAAAGGCTGTTACATAACCTTAGAGCAGTCATGTGAACAGAAGAACACATTGTTTAAACTACTCTGCATGAGAATAGAAAAGACAGTTGGCATGTCAGATTTATTCATAAATTATAGCAGGCTCATGAGGGAAAGTGAGATCATCAAACTTCAATACATCAGATATCCATTCCAGGAGAGGAGTTGCTTACACACATCCTCCTTCATTGATAAATCAATAGTGAATTCTGCTTAGAGTGAAATTCTGCCGTGTTTTGTCTGAGTCAAGGATTTTAAAGACGTGCGAGTGAAATGATAAAGAAATGCCATTTCAGTGATATGGGAATGACGTGTACAGTGTTACAGAATGATGCTCTGCTGCCCCACCCCCTTCTCCTCCCGCCACTTACAGAGCACTGGAACTATCTGGGAGTGGACGAGACGCTTGGCCCAGTCGCTGTGAGTCTTCGGCGAGAGAAGCTGGATGATCATAAAGAGCACGGCCCGCAGTACAATTACAGGGTCATCTTCAGAACCAGCGAGGTGAGCGTTCGCCACACCCACTTTTTCACTGAAGGTACATTTTGGGTCTCTTGGGCCCCCCTCCTCCATGGATGGGGATAGTTTTGAAAATGCACATTATGCCTGTCCATTTTCAAGGAGTATTCGATCACAAATATTCTCAAACGTATGCAATCAGCATCTTGAGAATATCTCACATCAGCAGTGTTTTTCCAAAAGTATCTCCTTCCACACAGATGGCATTTTTGGAAATATCGCCATCCACACTTTTTTCAACAGCATCTTTTTCCACGCAATTCATTTATAAGTACGTCTCAAACTGTCACGTCGAACACCCCAAGAATGACGTCAAGATCTTTTTATTGGGTACCATTGAAGGACAAGAAGATGTGGAAGAACATCAACATGGACAACAGTTCTAAAAGTAAAAATGACCCTCACACTGGTGTGTGTGTGTGTGTGTGTGACTACTGCTTAAGTTCACACTTGAATACAAAGTGTTTGGCCGAGTCTTAGACCGAAACCTCCGTTTCTGGTGCGGTTTATAGCACACTGAAATTTCTAAATTCCTCTTCAGTGTCAAAAAAAAGAATTCATTGACGCAAAACCCCATTTTTAAGCGGACGAGAGACCAAAAAGCAAAGCACAAACCTACGTTTTTTACACTGTGGCTCCTCGGCTTACGTGTAGCTGCACTTCAGCAGGCAGCAGTGATGAGAATTCAGCTCTGACGCCCACCAGTCTTATATAACGCTCTCAGAAGCGCGGCTAACCGGCTGCCAAAGCTCAGCGCTCATCACGCTAGCGCCCTAACTGGCCCACTGCCCCCTTAATCACACCGAGATCTGGACAGCTGCTCTTGATCAGGTCCTCGCAATCAAAAATAAAAGAGGACAAGGCAGAGCTCTCCGACTCCTGATGGAGACGTCGCGCTCTGGTCTCATTTATAGAAGCTACTTGTGATTCAGATGCACTCCGATGAAGCTTAATGGCTTTGATCCCGGCGTGACTCATGGCGCTGTGTTACCTTTTTTGTGCTGCTATTTCCAGACACACAGGTTGGTTGGAGGTTTTTTTTTTTTTTTCCTAAGAGAAACGTTCCCAGCATTTTAATGTAACCTTGAACATTTTAAACCATGAAATCTAATCGTTGTAGAAGAATACACTAATGCAAAGGAAAGACATAAAATGGCCTGGCCTGGGAAATTTTCATGAATCATCCTGTAATAATTTGTATGTCAGATGTGTTTGTTCCAAAAGCGTATATCTTATTTAGTTGCATCACTTATAGCTCCTCTCTAATGGCAAATTACCCAGAATCCTCCCTGTTCTCGCCATTTGACCGCAAAGGAAACCGTGCTGTACTTAAGCACCCATGTCGAACCTGAGTACTTTTCTTAGCCGTGTATGATGCTAGCTGAGCCGTAGTGTGTGGGCGGAGCTAGAAATAGTGTGGTGCAAACTTTCACGAAGAAGTCCCTATCAAAAAGTCTATATTAACTCGGGTATTGCGTCATCATTTTCAAATGATGCAACTTCTGGCAGGTTTAATCCGCAACATGAACTGGTTTAAATCTTATCGTTTGATTGATTTGTATTCACCCGCAGTGTGCCCCCCCCCCCCCACCCCCATTTTGCTGCATAGCTTGATTTTTACATCCTTCCTCCCTATGAGCCAAATGCAGTCTGCCATATTCTGGTTTGGTACAAGCGGTTGTGTTTGGGCACATACGCAGCCATTAAGCGAAAATTTGCTTCTAAACTTGTTTTGTATCGTCCGCCATTACAGCAACTGTGTCTCGAGCGTCATCTCACTCGATGAGACAGAAATGTAGCAGTGTTCAAGATCTTTTTTTTTTATTTCTAGCATGCTACAAGTTGTCCAGAGAAACTCCACCTGCTTTCACACGGTCATGTGATGGTCATGTGACACGCGCCTGGCCAAGTTACGGATAGTCCTGGTCTGCGTTGGTTGCCTGTTCAGCAGTGATGTGCTATAACTGAGATCAGACGTAGCCCCGCCCCTAACTCAGTTTTATACAGAAGTCATGATGAAGTCTGCTTTAAATACCAAACTGACAATTCTGCACTGTGTAAACAAACCTCAAAACTATGAAATGTGTCACTAATGCCGGACGCGGAGGTTGTTTTGGTAACAACGACCTGCTAGAAAATAATGGAGAGGAGCGCCGATGTACGCGGTTGGACTGCAAGAAAATAATGACGGTATGTTGCAGGTTTAACGTTTTAATATATATATTACAAGTGCGGAAGTGATGTAGACAGTAACGAAATTTGAACAGAAGCGGTCAGCTGGACACCTTGGAGACGCACGATAGACACAGGTGTAAACGGCGACGTGTCTCGGCAGTCCATTTGTGACCCGATTCTCAAGACATTTACATTTGTCATTTGGCAGACGCCCTTATCTTATCGACTTACATGCATCTTATTTTATACAAGTGAGCAGTGAAGGTTTAAGGGCCTTGCTCAAGTGGTAGCTTGGCGGGGCTGGGATTTGAACTCACGGCCTTCCGATCACTAGTCCAATGTCTTAACCACTGAGCTACCACACAAGACGCATTTTAAAACCAAGTGTAAACAGGACCTATATGACCAGAATCATCCATTCATGAGGAATGAACCACTTAAATGTCATTACTCTCTTGTCTTTGTTTACTTTCTTCACTTTCCACCCCAGCTGATGACTCTGCGTGGCTCCATTTTGGAGGACGCTGTTCCTTCCACATCTAAGCACGGTTTGGCTCGAGGCCTGCCCCTAAAAGAGGTTCTGGAGTACCTCGTCCCTGAACTGAACACTCACTGCCTCCGCCTCGCCCTCAACACGCCCAAAGTCACAGAGCAGCTGATGAAACTGGACGAGCAAGGGGTAACCAGTGCACTTACACACTTCTCTCACGCTAACTAACCATCATTAACATTAATGAGTACTCTGATACGACAATGATGATGGAGCTGCGCTGCTCTCATGCTCTGTGTGCGTGTGCGTGTGTGTGTGCGCGTATGTGTGTGTAGCTGAGTTTCCAGCTCAAGGTGGGGGTGATGTATTGTCTGGCAGGCCAGAGCAGCGAGGAGGAGATGTACAACAACGAGGCGGCCGGTCCTGCGCTGGAGGAGTTCCTGCAGCTGCTCGGAGAACGAGTGCGCCTCAAAGGTTTCAGCAAGTACCGCGCTCAGCTCGACACCAAGAGTGAGTCTGATGCCTCATATCATGGTGTGATAACGTTACTTTCATCAGCCTGTAGTTGATTATTTTCCTCTAACAGCGCATCCTGAAGTTTTATTTCTGAAAACTCTTCCCGTGAATGTTTAAACATCTCCCGACGCAGCGCTTACACACTTTTTAAATCCTTGTGTAAATTAGTGAATTTTATTATTTTTAGCCTATTATTATATTTTATAACTCCGATATCTAATCTAAGCTAACTTCACCCAAAGCTCACTTGAGGAGGAAGCTCAAAAAATTGGAATTAGAATGAAAACACGATTTTTTTCCCCCCTTCAGCCCCGTTCATCCTCCCTGCCAAATCCTGCGTCCCCGTGTTGCGCTCGCTAAGCCGACGCTGGCTGTTCAGCTCCAAAATTTGGGACGATCACATGCCCGTAAAGCCTCCTGCTGATTATGAGATCATGTTTCTGTAAAACGGTGGGATTGTGAGAATCCCTCCATGCAGTCAGTGTTGCAGCTCCAGTTCCCTGCTGCTGAGTGAGATAACGGCGAGATCTGATGGGAATAAAAACACGGGGCTTTAATTGACGTTTCTGTGAAAGCTGCGATGTAGATACCGATACTGTTCATAAATTTTTGCTTACTTATTTATTTGCTCATTTACACCTAATTAGTAGTTAAACAAAGCAATAACACTGCTGTTACCGGTTTTGTCTGCGTGTTGCTCCAGTAACAGACCAAGTCTGTAATGATTGACAGGTCATTACATCAATGGAAGTGTGTTAGAGATGCAAGTGTTGATGATGAAATGTTCAACAGTGGGGGGGGGGGTTATTTATAACAAATAAAAAACATGTATATTTCAAGAAAAGATGAATAAGGCGTTGAATTTACTTCAGTTTCTTTAGACTTTGTCAATACGGCTTAGCGGAAGGTAGTAATTCTTTAACCTGAGTTTAATAATAATCAGACGGAGCTGTGAATTGATTCATTAAGATGTAATTAGTAGAGAGCTGACGCTGTAACGTTTCTCGCCTTGCAGCTGACTCGACCGGCACGCACTCCTTGTACACCACTTATAAGGACTACGAAATCATGTTCCACGTGTCCACCATGCTGCCCTACACCCCCAACAACAAGCAGCAGGTAAGTCACGAGCCCGGTGTTTAAACAGCGCCTCCGATCTCCCGCATGCCGGAACTCACGTCTGTGCTTCATCACGTGCAGCTGCTCAGGAAGCGCCACATCGGGAACGACATCGTCACCATCGTGTTCCAGGAGCCCGGAGCCAAGGCCTTCAGCCCAAAGAACATCCGCTCTCACTTCCAGCACGTGTTCGTGATGGTGCAGGTGCACAACCCGTGCTCGGAGAACACCTGCTACAGGTGAGCTGCAGTACTGGGGGCGGGGCTAAGAGCACTGCTTAATGTTCTGCTGGTTTATTCTGTCTAAGCATTTAGAATTTTTTAAGAAGCACACTTATTATTTTCTGATCATTATTAAATAGGAAGCACTGAGCGCTCTTTTTAGGGCTTCGGCGACATCCTTACATTGTTAAAAAATCAGACAGTCTGATACTCGTGTGCTCACCTCTGCGTCATGGAGTTCATTTAAGAAAAGAGTCATTACAGCGCTGATGAATATTTAAATACGTTTCATTGAGCCTTTTTGTGAATAATTTCATTGCATCTAAGAGCGCCTTAACAACTATTAGTCCGTTTGCGGAGTCGGACTCGAATCAGCGCGAAGTCTGTTCTTTTGGTTTGGTGTGCATCAGTTTCACAACGTGCCGTGATTCCATGAGCAAAAATCAAAACAAATGTTGGCTGAGTGGCAAGTAAGACTGAAAAACCTGACTTCATCACGGGAAACAACAAAAACAAACCCCTTTTATTCATTTTATTTATAGTTAATCTAAATAACTAGTTTCAGACATTTTGCGAATCGCATCCTGTGACTTCTCTCTTTTTGTTTTGTTCTTCGGTGCGAATCTGAACATGTGGCGTATCTGCAGCACGACAGCTCCGTCCTTTGGTTCAGATCATCAGCTCTCATCTACGAAAACAATCTTGAGTCGAATCGCTTCGGCTTCACTCGGACACGGTCCGAGACCCTCTCGCTCAGACGCTCTCGGCAATTGATTGGTGCATGTGAAAGTACTCGCACATCAGGCCATTGGGAGAAAGGAGCAATGTTGATCCAAGCTCTTCTTCCACCCTGTTCCTGCAGTCAGTGTCGCGGTCCCGTTCCCTTGATTCCCGTGTGTGTATGCGCATTGCTTATGTAAAACTCTCTCAGATGTGCAGGTGCTGTTTGAGAGCACAGTGTGTTTGTTTATAAGGAGGTCATGCGCAGTGCTTTTAGTGTGTTTGTGTGTGCCAGGTTTCCTCAACTGAGCCTTCCCTTCTGCGCAGAGTGTTATTTCCCATGACGGCTCTACTGCAGACTCACCCTGCTTCTGTGTGTGTGTGTGTGTGTGTTAGTTATATGGAAGGTTGTTTAATTATGTTCTCTTTATAGGGGTGATGACACGAGGCCACTCTCAGTGACCATGACATGATGGCGCTCTCTGTTATTTGTCAAAATCGCTCGGCGTTGTAAGTTTGAGAGAATATGAATTAGAGAGTACATAAAGCCAGAAGCTTGGAAGATGGATGACGCAGACTTTTTCCCTCCCTGCTTTGCCTTTGGTGTGTGTGCGTTCACGTTGGGGTGTGTGGTGGCATTTGCAGCAAAAGTCCTCATGGCTTAACATGAAGTGCAGGGACGGTATTGGGAACTTAGACCCCGTTTACACTTGGTATTAAAATGCGTCTTGGGCGATCTGATCACAACTGGACAGCGCCAAATACAAGTGTAAACGATCTCCAAGATGCATTCAAGACACATTCGCTCGCATCACTGGTCTGGGACGCATTTAACCACATATCTTCTGTAGTGTAAACGCGGATGCGTCCCGATGCGACCTCAACATGGACGTAACAGGAAAATACGTCGTTAATGCCGGACGCGGAGGTTGTTTTGGTAACAACGACATGCTAGAAAATAATGGAGAGGAGCGCCGATGTACGCGGTAGGACGGCAAGAAAATAATAAAGCGCGGGGACCTTTGACCTTCTAGCGGACGTGATGTAGGCAGTAATGAAACTTGAACAGAAGCGGTCAGCTGGACACCTTGGAGACCCGATAGACACAGGTGTAAATGGCGACGTGTCTCGGCAGTCTATTTGTGACCCGAATGTTCAAGACGCATTTTAAAACCAAGTGTAAACGGGACCTTACAGATGTCTACACTGAAAAGAATTTTTTTTTTCTCAGGAAAATAAACAGATAAGATTATATAGACGGATGGATGGAAATGGACAGACGTATACAGACTGGTGGGGATGGAGGCAGACAGACAGACCAGGGCAGAGAGAGAGGGACTGATTTGGACAAATGTAGACAGACTAACAGAGATGGACTGGGGCAGATCTGGACGGGCTGACTGGGGCAGATCTGGACGGGCTGACTGGGGCAGATCTGGACGGGCTGACTGGGGTAGGCATAGACTGGGTGACCAGGATGGAGG
>JAQQZU010000020.1:14811012-14823424 GCA_030068025.1 Parauchenoglanis punctatus
AACACTTCCAGCTGTTCATGAAAGGAGTTGAGTGATGGATATGGAAGGGACTGTGTGTGTGTGTGTGTGTGTGTGTGCGCGCATGTTGAACTGCAGGCTGTGAGCATTTGGCATCAGGTGACACCTCAGGTTTCAGGGTCATGACCTGCTCTAATGTCTGATTTGAGGTTGAAGCTCTCGTGTTATTATTGCTTCTTGTGCAGGAAGAGAGAGAAAGAGAGAGAGAGAAAGGGGTGTCTTTCCCAGTCTCAGGATTCGTTTGGCTCGATCGTGTTGAGGTGAGATCACAGTGTGAATGCAGCTGTTTCTGTGAATAGCAGCACATCTGTCTGCAGGTGCACCACATCACAGTCAAGAGCTTCGCACTCCAGCGCTCACATCACACCTTCTCCTTTCCCTCCGTTTCCCTCTCTCTTGCTCTCTCTCTCTCGCTCTCCCCAGCTTTGAACTCAAATATACTTCACCTTCCTAAAGCCGGTGTAGCTGCAGCACTAACACACCATATCAAAGTAAGAACAGGATTTCTGGAAGAAATACACGCTGTGTGCAAGGAGCTGACGTCAGGATGGGAAGGATAGAAGGAAAAGAAGTGAGAGAAGAGGAATAAAGACAGAATAAAAGAGTGATTCAAAGGAGGAGGGAAAATACATGTGAAGCAGAAAGAGGATGAAACATATGGAAAGAAGAGAAAGAAAAACAACAAGGAGGAAGCGAGAGAAATAAATATGGGGGGAAAAATCAAAAGATGAGGGAAGGGAAGAGAAAGTATTGACATGAAGCAGGAAGGAAGGAAGAATGAAAGAAAGGAGGATGGAAGGAAGGAAGAGAAAGAAAAAAAGACAGGGAGAGAGAGAGAGAAGGGGAAAAGAAAAAGGTGAGAGAATAACATTCAGCTGGAAGAGAAAGAAAGATGGAAGGAATGAAGAGAAAGTAAAAAGATGGAGAGTTTATAGCTGCAATTTGTTTCACAATATTATATGTGAAATATTAATATTTAATATTATACATAATATACAGTTTTATACATTATGCATAATATATGTAATATTATACACGGATGAAAAACTGCTGTTTTAATCATTAACAAATAAAATCATTTCATTTTTGAAATTTTTGTGATTTAAGAAGAGTAAAGAAGAATGAAAGGAAGAGAAAGAAACAGAAACAGAAGGAAGAAATGGACAGAAAATCAGAAACAAGAGCAGAAAAAGATGGATAAAGAAAGAAATATTGGGAGGGAATGAAAGAGAAGAAGAACAAAAGGATGAAAGAGAGTTACAAAGAGGGAGAGCAGAGCGTGAGATGGAGAAGGCCGAGTGAAAAGAGGAGGGAAAATGCACATGAAGGAGACGGAGAAAAGGAGGAAGGAAGGAAGTTTAATGGAGAGAGGGAGAGAGACGACATAAAGATGAGAAAATCAAAAGGTAAGAGTGAAAGGAAGAGAAAAAAAGAATGAAATGATGGAGGGAGAGAAGAGCGCGCGGCAGTGTGGACCTGCTCTGTGGTTGTGTTTAAAGCAAGGCTGCTGATTGGTCGCCTCGGTGTGATGTCACTAGCGTCAGTTGGATTTTAAAAATCATCCTGTTTTAATTAGGGAAAATTTGTCCAACGTTAAATTCAGACTTTTTTTTAATCATACAGATGAAACGGACTCCTTAGTTTTTCACGTTAATTCTAAAATGCTAAATTCGAAAAGGATTCAATTTTAATGAATTTATTTAAATGTATATTTATACAGTACAGCGGTCATTCGACAACACGGTCTTCATCTGTGGAGATTTACTGACAATATGTAGCAGCGGATGAAGGAGGAAAAAACCGATTCCTTACTGTCATGTTAAGCACTTGATTACACACACACACACACACACACACACACACACACACACACACACACACAGGGAACAGACAGCTGCTGCTTGGAAGCCCAGTGGGGACTGTAGTGTCTAATCTGAGAACCAGAGTGTCGCTGCAGTCAGGGGATTTCTCTCTCTCTCTCTCTCTCTCTCTCTCTCTCTCTCTCTCTCACACACACACTGTCTGACTGCTCCACTTTCCAACGGCTCTTCCTCTTAAAAGATAACTCCTGTGTTTGATACTTCATTCTCCATCCACGGTGTGTGTGTGTGAGAAAAATCAACATGATTCCCTGTGCTGAGAAAATATTTAAGTCTTAGGTGATTTTTAGGGCTCCAACATCAACATCTGACACCACGTGGCATGAGTCTAAGTAAGCTGTTGCATTAACGAACAGCCGACTCAATAACGGCGCTGATCTGGACGTATTTCGCGTTTAAAGCAAAGCAGACTGCAAACTGTGTGAATGTCTCAATAGGAGCGTCTTCCTGCAGTCCAGGTGACCTGGTATAACCCCGTGTATCAGAGGAGGTGAGGATGGCCGACCTGAGCGTAATCATTCAAATCTGAGCTCAAGGGGTCACGATCTGCGCGCACGTGAACGCATTCGTTAGGAAAGTGTTTCACGTGAAAGCGAGAGCGCTTCGGTTCTGCGAGCACTGAGGCACGTGAGCGTCGGGTCTACAACACGCTACAACTTGCACCACAAAATAGTTTGTAATGTTATTTATTAAAGTGTACTAATCTGAGCGCTCGGAATTCAAGATACTGTTGATCCACATATCCAGGTGCCAGTTCTGGGCTGGTGCCGGGTCAGCATGCGGACCTTCTGAGAACCGGTTTGCTTTTTCCCGGGATAGAGAACCAGCACAGAGCCACGTCATCACGTCCCTGTAAACATCTCCACTTTCACCGCTCTGATTTTTCTTCTTCTTTGGATTTGGCAGACTAGAAGCTACACTAGCCCTGTTTTGTTTGTTCTTTTAATGGCAGGAACCCAATTTTGGTTGGTCTTGTTGGTCACCACAACATCCTCTGGCTGTCGAAACACAAACATTCAGGACTAGACACCGGATCTCGAACTGATTTGGTGGAAAATACAAACCTCCTAAACATAAAGCTGGACCTGAGGAGCTCATCACTACCAGCAAACCCAATCAGAGCTAAATAAAACATCCTTCCCTGATTGATAAGTACCAAAAATCGAGATCTCGTTCAGTCTTTCTCCTAAATTCTTGAGCTTTATAATTTGTCCTTTCAGTTTCGGGTATAAAATATAAAAAAAATATTTCTGTCTTTTCTAAAGCGCAGTTGTTAAAGTCCTTCACTTGATATATAGCGTAAATTTGAAGATATGTCGGTTTTATTACAGTAAAATGCACGGTGAGACGTGACATCAGAGGAAGTCTAACCAAAGCTCTTATTCCATTTACTTTTTTACAATAAAATGTTATATTATGCAGGTACGTTAGAGCTTATTTTATTTACAAAGACGTTTGAGTGACAGATGCATGGAAAAAAAATATGTACCACACAAAAATGAACTGCTCTTAGACTTCCATTATAGATGATCTGTGAGGAAAGTCATTTTCTCTTTGGAGGAAAATGTAAAAAATCCTGTTCATGGTAATCACACTCACACACACACACACACACACACACACACACACACACACAGATGGAACGCACACCAGGGTATTCCTTCATAGCCCCAGCTTGTATTTATTAACAGATAAGCCCATGACTAACACACAGAAGATGAGGTGAGACATGAACCGAGACCGTGTGAGACTCAATAATAACGCAGTTTATTTATATAACACCTTATACTGCCAATATCTAATATCTCCAGGTGCTTTTAGCATATTAAAATATAAGCGTGCAATAAGATGTTCGATGAAATTTCATAAGGAGTGAAATTAAATGATGTCTCTGCATCTAACGTGTTGTTTAAAGGCCCACGTCTCTTGGAGACATTATAACGACCGAGAGATCTTTAGCTTCTGGATAAAAGCTGTATATCTTTTTGTCATGTGAGTAAGGAATAAAACGCAGCGCCTCGTGCTGTTCCAGGAAAAGAATCAACAGCAGGGTGATGCGGCGTGAGGAGTTATTTTTTTCTCTAAAACAGCACTTCCTGATTTTGTCAATAATTGCAATTTGTTTCGTGAAAAAAAAAAAGAAAACGCTCATCATGATTTTTATCCATTTATAGTCACGTTTTATGTTAAAAATGTTTGTTCCTGTTCTCGCTTACGTTATAGCAGCTATAAAGAGACGTTCCTTGACAACCTCGTTTTTTCATTCTCTCGACGTTAATCAGACCGAAACAAAAACACAGCTGCTCATATGTCAGAGCTGCAGTTACAGAGAATTAATCAACACCTTCGGACCAATCAGAATCCAGAATAGAGCAGCGCTGTGGTGTAAATATATTCAATATACTTCAAAACGTTAGCTTTTCTTATGGTCGTGAAAATTAAAACCATTTATGTGTATATGCTGTGAAATGTCAGGTGACCTCACGTTGTTGTGAAAATCACATGAAAGCATGAATTCGGACATCCTCCATGACATAAACACGCGGAGTTGCTCACAGTCGCTCAATCATGTCACAGGAAAAAAAAAAAACAAGTGGACAGCGACCACAACAGCAGCTGCAAACCTGCTTTATATCCTGGCCTATTGATTGTCAGTCTCTAGAGGAAATCCTGCTGGATGAGGAGGAAAAATGGCTGCTGATGTTTCTGCTGGCTTCCTTTTTTTCAGATAACACTAGTTTCATCCTGTAGAAATGTTACACCGTTAAAACGATGCATTTTTGCCTTTAGCTGATTGCGCTCATTTTCTTGTTTGCTTTTAAAACGTATATATATTCTGTTCTAAAATTGGCCTTGTCCTGCTCACCATCTCTCACTCTGCCTGTTCTGGCTGAGCGTTGTGGCGTGCCGCAGTGTCACGGATCACCGTTTCCTGTTCGATGCATCGCGGTGAAGCTGATGAGGCGCTAGGCGGGTTTTTTGGACTCTCTATAATCAAGACCTGCTGTCGATAAACACACAAATAAATGGTAATCAAATAATATTGATGACCACGTGTGTGTGTGTGAGCGTGTGTGTGTGAGTGTGTGTGAGCGTGTGCGTGTGTGTGTGTGCCCCCAAATCTATACTTCATTATTCTCCAAGCGATCCTGAGATTTGCTCACGTAACCTCAAATTGCGACGTGCTACAGGAGCATGACCTGATTGAATCATCCTGTGTCGTGCTGTTACAGTAAATTCATCAACGACGGAGTGGCGTGACGACCCAGAGTTACTGTTACCACCCAGATGTTGATTATTTTCCTGCTACAAAGTGTCCTGAAGTGTTCCTTGAGTTCAGATCTCGCTGACAAAACGCAATTTAAAGTCATTATTCCATAAGTTATATTTAATGAAAGATGATTCTAAGACCTTAAGGCTCATTTCTGTGACTCTACAATAAACAATAAATGGGAGAATCGGTTCCCTTTAACAGTTTTCAGCATGTGATCGCTGTTTCTGGCGCCACTGGCGATGAAATCTGGGTAATTTGGTAAAGAAACACTGAAATCTGGAATGTGCACCGTGTGCGAGACGGCCGGAGCAAAACCGACATCCGTGCTGTTTAAATATTTTACAAATGTATTTCTTTTATTTCCTCCCTCACTGTCCAAATGTAACAGATGTTCAGTGCTTTTGTCTGTCTAAACCCATAATGCTCCGCTCCCCCTCCGCCATATTGTATCGAGCTTATGAAATGTTAATCTGTTGGCATTCACGGCGATCAAACGGCTGCAGATGGGTAATTTGTTGGCTTCAAAGCGCTTCGTTGTTGGAAAGCTCTCCGGGATCCAGTCCATGTGATTGATCTCTTCTCCGTTTTCAGGACCTGATCTGCAGTAACATCATCGTGGAGGGGGAAACGGCGGAGAGCATGGCTCAGGCCTCGCAGGAGCAGGGGACGGCGGGGACAGCTGATCCCGAGCAGGACTCGCCCAACATGATCGTCTACAGGAAGGTAGGGCCGAGCTCGTTCCTGCGTGTTTACGTTCTGCTTTAAAGCTGAATGGAAATGTGTTCAACGCACCATGGGACACACAAGGTTAACACACTGCGTGAATACTTATTAAGCTTACTAGTCGAATCATCGTTTCTGTAGCTATTGCTCTTTTTAACCACACTTCCATTAACAGCTATACACTAATTACATTACAAACCTTTGATTCTGAAACGGATTTGCGCGAAAACCCCTTATAGATTATTGACAGACGGAGAATGAGATGGCTACAACAGCACCCGGGAGGTTTTTCCCCCGTGTTCAACTCCTCCTCGCCGTTTCTGATCTGAATCGATGCTAGCTGAGCGCGATCGAACAGCGATGCGCAACCCGTGGCTCGTAAAGCGCTCTCTCGGACAGCACGACGGAATTCACTCTGCCGGAGCGCGCAGATTTTATTTTGCTTTTAAAGGCTAGAATAAGTGTGGGAGGAATTAATTTGGGCGTTTTGTCAGATTAAAAAAACACCAAGACTTCCTACAATGTGATATAAAGCTAAAGAAAGTTTAAAAAAGGAGGGTTTTCCTGAGTAGTCTTGTGCAGTCGAGTGTAAAATCGGCTTCACTGAGTCTGAAATATCAAAGTACATTTAGCTGCTTTCTTCACCATCTACCTCACACACACACACACACACACGCACACACACACACACACACACACACACAGTGGTGTTTGATTATCGCTCACATATTAAAATGTAACTGGCTTCCGGCTTTTGGCCTCTCGTTGGCCGTGAGCAAACACACGGAATGAGCTGGAGGTGATGTTTGATCTGCGATACGGAGTGTGTGAGTCAGCATATTGCGGGCCGTCTGGTGTGTGTGTGTGTGTGTTTGTGTGTGTGTGTCATGGCTGGGGATATCCACCCGTGCATCAGCTGCCTGTTTGTTTCCTTTTCCGCATGTTTTTCTTGTTATTTCACCGCGACCACTCCTGGGGCTCTGTTACCGTGTTGGTTCATCATGGTGTCGTGTCTAAATGTACAGAGCGAAAGGGTGACATGGGGCGGGGCAGAGACACTTTTCTAGCTGCGCGCATGGTTATTTTGGGAGTTTGAGCTGAAACTCTGTTCTGCATACTGTCACTGGAGCCGAGATTCATTTCCTGAGCAATGAGGCCTGAACACAGAATATGAGCAAACAATACGGCTCATCTGGCTTCCTGCATGAACGCGGTGACAGCACCAGCTTCCCTGCTCGCTTCCCAGGAGGAATAAAGCCTCGTGGCAGCTTTACAATCATGTTTAAGACTTCATGTTTGTAATGAGAGTGTTCTCATAGCGAACACCTAACCTACACGGCTCAAATGCGAAAACAGATTCTCCTTTTGGGAGAAACTGTTTTGTGTGGTTTTTAAAACCTATTATTATTATTATTATTATTTGCACACATTTGCTTTTCAGTAATTTGATTTGTTAGCGTTATTACGCATCGTTTCTAGAATGACCAGGAACTGCAATTTTGTATACTGCAGTTTTTTTTCCTCCTCTCATTTAATGAATAATCTCATTAAATCAGAACTGCAAAAAAAAAAAAAAATTCAAATCTGTAATTCATTAGCCACATAGTACACCAGGAGAGTAAATTAAAACGCTGGCCGGCCGCGCTAATTAAACTCGCTTTATGAATATGAATCATTTGTTCATCAGCAGGTCTGCTCAGGGATTTACAGGTCACACTTATTTCCCTCCCACCGAGTTTTGCTCTCCTCATGTGGTGTATGGTGGGGAGACGGGTTGTTCAGATGCCTGCTGCTTCTGCTTTCAGTGGATTTTGTACAGCGTTATTCTGAGAGAAGAGGAGTTGCCATGGGTAAAGTCGGGGTATGGAGGCTCGTTAGTGATCCTGCTGACAGACGCTAACTCTCTCAGCAACCTCAGGGTTTGTCCTTGGAGCTGCCGGTGTAGTGGGCATGTGTAAAGCAGGGTTACCAAACGTACGGCTGTTTAATTTCTTCTTGTAATCTGTACATCTGCTTCTATGTGATGTGTTTGATATTGGACTGAGTGTAATGTGGCCTGTTTGGCAATCATGGTGTAGTCATGGCTACTGACAGTTCCTCAACCTCAGCTACATCACTCCAGCTCATAATTAACCTCAAATAGACATGGACCAACTGTTTTTGAAATCCTGCTCACCCAGTTATTATTTTGTTTGTACCTACTCATGATGTTTTAACCTATTAAGTTGGTCTTATTTCCCAAAATATGAACAAACTAGTAGCCTAATTTAAACAACAGGGACCCTGACCAGACAGTTACAGCCTCAATCCTGTTATTGAACATGGTCTTTCTTTATCTCATGAGCTTCATATTAAACCTCTTGTGTTCTATATTTATAGCTATATCAAATAATCTATTCACGTTCTTTTCCATAATGCAGAGAGTCAGTGGTTTTTTTTTTGTTTGTTTTTTTTGCAGTTTTCAGTTCGTCTGAATAGAAACATATACGTCCGGTCATATTTCTTTTCCCAGATTGTCTGTAGGAGGTTCTCGCTCCGGCTGATGAACCAATTATCAAGTTCTCTGTACATTGGATGAGATGATTAGGTACAATATAATCGCTGTCGCACAGTGTTGACGTATCTCACCTTCACCAACCAATCAGAAACACAATCAGGAAGTGCTCGATTCATAATCGTAATGCAGGGAAGTTAGATTCCCCAACTTTCAGGTTTGTCATTTCAACAAGAGCCACAATTGTGCTGTACACTAAAGCGGTGACTCAGATGATCTGTCTGCTGTATTTGTAATTTTCTCATTGTTTCGTGCAAAAACGCTTCTCGTGTACCAGAGTTTTAGCACTGAAAGATAACCAAGTGTCTGAATACTTGACCTGCTGAACTTAAAGTCATAAATCATAACTGAAGTGAATAATTTACAGTTTAAGTACTAAGAAGGCGTGTGGATTGTGGACTGTGCCTTTTGCAGACGATTTAAGACTCATCTGATGCTTTGTCTGAGCTCTGAATAAAGGCAGGTGGATGAGCCGTGGTGAGTCATATTTGGCCGTCCCTGCTCTTTTCTCTCAGTCCTGCACAGTGATTGAAGACAGGCACCAGATGGTGGACAATATGCCCAAAGCTCTTAGGAGAAACGTCCAGCACCCCAAAGGCTAGAGGAGCCAACATTCAGAGCAAATTACATTTTTCTGTGTGACTACACACGTTTCCTCCAGGGTGATGGCATGGCCGACTGTCCCGCAGCATGTGAAGCTTTCCTTGACCTTTCAGCCCCATGTCTGTCTGTTCTTTTTCTTTCTTCTTGTTTTTGGCCCCAAGAGATCCTGCAACAGAGCGCAACTGAAGTAGTGGTGTTGGCGATATAGATCATTTTATAGGCTTATTCATAAATGCTGGAAATGACTCCACTGTTCTAGTACATATCTGGTTGACAGTTAACTGGATCTAAACGCTAGCAAAGAATTGTCCTCTCAGACAGGATGTCTAAATTAAGATTAGGACCAGTGTTCAGTTATTGTATATTCCCTCAGGCCAAGAATGAACTTCAGGAATGAAAGTGTATCGATTTCCTAAAGCCAAGGCACAGAAAAACGTCTGGAATGCTGCTGTGAAGAGAGACGCCTAACTCACACTGCACACTAACTCCAGCACACGTTTTATCACAGCTTATACGAAATATTGCAAACAGATCCCATTCACGTTATAAATATCCAAACTACTTTAAGCTTTCATTATCATGCTGGTGTGAACCAAGGTATTCACAAGATAACAATTATGCATTGGTTCAAGTCATTTCGGGTAAAAGATCTACCTTTGTGGAAAAAACTGTTTCTCATGTTCTTGCTGAAAAGATAAAGAGTAATGACAATTATTTAATAGCTTATTTTTCTATACATCTTGTTTATTCACATTTCAGGAGCTAGACTTGTTGACAGCTTTACATGTAATAAAAATAATCCACCTGAAACACTTTTAAGAAATGACATGTGCAGCAATGTTCTCATTGAAACTATTAATTCTCCTCTCGACAATCTCAGCATGCCTCTGAAATATTGGCTTGGCTTTGAGAAGGACTGTGCGCGCATGTGTGAAGAAACACAATTAACCTGAATGAGCAGTGAGACAGGACCGACTCTGATGAATCTGCCCATTAAAGAGAGCATGCAAAGCCCCGAGGGGGGAATCTGCATTTCCGACAGAGAGTGAGAGCAAATACCTGAAAGGCTCCAATGAGCTGTGCAGACGTTTGTCTTTCCCGAGCTATCTATTTCCATCAGGTATGCTCCTTCAAAAAAATAAACATTTCTTCCAGTGAAGCATTTGAAGACCGAAAGCCAGAAGCTTTCCGCCACAGGGAACACTGAATTGTGAAAAGCCATTGTTAAGATTTAGATAGAGCCGAGTGCTCCAGGCTAGTAAACAGATACATGGTCTGATAATGGACAAATGAGATTTGTTTGTCTGCCTTTCACCATCCTTTACACTACTGAGCATGTTTCTGCTGACACTAAGGTTTATTTCCATGTGCTTTGCTCTGAGGCAGCGACGGTTCCTCAAGATCACCTTTGCTTTCATTGTGGCATGCTTTAAGGCACTGAAGGTGGCTCGATGGGTAAGGCTCTGGAATACTGATCGAAAGGTTATTAGTTTAAATTACCCTAATGTCAGGCTGCTACTGGACCCTTGAGCAAGGACCTTAAATTTCATCTGCTCAGCTTGGATAAAAGCATCTGCCAACTGAATAAATGTAAATGTGAAGCATTTGCATCTAGAAACTGCTGATGGAATAAAAGAGAGTTGAACTACTGCGTAGCAGGAAGCCCATCTTTTTCTATCTGCTGTTGTAAACAATTTTTTTTTTCTTGTCCCCCCATGACCAAGTTCCACCCACCAGACAGCTCTCCCCTGTCTCACATCACCTACCAACCAGGGAGGGCGAAGCCTAGCTCATTCTTCCATCTGAGGTGCATGACTCCGGCCGAACGCTTCCTTTCAAACTGCTGTTTATGCAGCATTAGGGCGAGGCGTAGCACACCCTGAGGGAGGGGGTGGGGATCGCTGTCCGCCCACCTGCGTATGCTTGAGCTCACAGACAATTGTGATTGGCTAGAGTCACTATAATTGACAGGGGAGAGAGTAAGCCACCCCTCCCTCCCTCCCGAGTGCATGGTCCAATTTTTGCTCTCTCAAGCTCTCGGCCGTGGATGTCTGTGGCATCATTGGGGTTCAAGCTCATGATCTCCAGATGATGGGGCAAAAACCTTTCTGTTGCACCGCTAGGAATTTTAAGTGGTGAACTAATTATGATTGTATTCAATGTAACTTTTAGTGGAAAATGCCTATCTTGTACCTAGTCAGTAGTGAAGCAGTCCACTATGCATGAGCAGGAGCATCCAAATGAGATGTAAGAGCTAAAGTAAGATCCAACTGGAGTAGCGGCCAGAAGATCTCGAGATGGTAGGCGTGTGCAGAGGAGTTGAGGTAGGATTCAGAAGGAAGCGTGAACATGTAGATCTCAAGATAGTAGTCGTAGATGTAGGAGTTGTTCAGAGATGTTCAAGTAGTCTCACCTTGGAGCAAGAGGGGTTTGTAGACCTCAGGATCATAGGCATAGTAGCAGAATGTAGCAAAGGTGGCAGCAGTTTGTAGCAACGGTGAACCTGTTTGAGTGGAGCAACACAGGCATGACTTTTAAAAATGAGTGCTACATTATTACCAGCGCACAAGCAGATATAACTAGAGCTAAGACTGAAAGATCAGAGGTGGTTCTTGGTACTTGAGCATCCCTGAGATACCACCAACTGTCTGTTCAGCGATGTTGAGGGATTGGAGGTGAAGATGGTTTGGTGCCCATTGTGATTCGTGAGTTTCTTTCCTAATGTATTATTTTTAGTGAATGTGTACCATATTTTGCCGATCTCTCCTGACTGTTTCTCCAAAAGAGTAATTAGAATGCAGGGGGGAGCGGGTGGTGTCTGGAGCACGGAGAACTGTCAGCTAATGAGCTGGATGGAGAGATGAAAGGCTGTAGCTGCTCTTTCGCCTGTTTGCTTCACATTTTGTTGCCTTGAGCATACTTGAACTTGTTGCTGAGGGACCGACGCGCATAACTCAAAACACCCACAGGCAATTTAGTTTTGTTTCTTAATATTTCTCAGCTTGTCTGTGTTCTTTGCTGTGTGATTTTTCATTTTAATGACCACAGTAGAGAATAAGTGCTGAAGGTACGATAGAGGCAAAATAGAGGAAGCAGCTTTATTGTGTGATAAACATGGACAGGGAAAGTTTCTGTTATGGTGTCCGAGAATGTGTTAACAAGACAGGAGGACAAGGAGAGGTGGAAAAGGAGGATGTTTATTCTTCCTGTCATTTCCCCTTAGCTGTCACAATGCAGCCTTGACCTGAGATGCCGTCTACATCACTGCTCTGTGTGTGTGTGTGTGTGTGTGTGTGTGTGTGTGTGTGTGTGTGTGTGTGTGAGATAGTTTTTATATTAATGCTTCTCTGATTCATATAC
>JAQQZU010000020.1:14847274-14864872 GCA_030068025.1 Parauchenoglanis punctatus
TGATTGGTTGTTGGGAACGATGGTGATCAGTGATTGGTTGTTGGGAACGATGGTGATCAGTGATTGGTTGTTGGGAATGATGGTGATCAGTGATTGGTTGTTGGGAACGATGGTGATCAGTGATTGGTTGTTGGGAACGATGGTGATCAGTGATTGGTTGTTGGGAACGATGGTGATCAGTGATTGGTTGTTGGGAACGATGGTGATCAGTGATAGGCTGAATCTAGTGCAGGACAGTTAAAAATGTCGCAAGATTTTTTTTCTCTAGTCTATTTTATATCAGTAATATCATACTCATGGTCTTATACTAAAACACTATTTTGCTTCATGTTAACACCTTGCTAATGTTTGACAGGGGACTATAATTAAACGATTATCCCAGATGTATTCCAGTCAACACCAGAGCAGGCAAGAACAATTATATAATTATTACACACACATTTCACTCAAACACCATCCCTTAAACAAATTACGTTCTCAGAAGAACGATTTCTTAAGTGATAGTGTTTTTGGTCAAGCAGGTGCCAATAATTCTGGAGTTGCTTCCCAGCTGTTTGCTCTTTGCTTTACCGAAATGCTCTCATTTAACAGGTGACATTTAACAGTTCACTAAACATCCTCATGGATTATACTGGCATCACGGGAGCATGGTAATGTTTCACGTCAGTGCAATGGCTAATGGAGCGTTCCTCCTCAATCTCATCATCAGACGGGCTGGCTGCTGGTCTTGGGAGGACGTCTTGCATTATTGAGCACTCATTTGTCTAATCGTGAACCAACATCCTGCTCCTGGAAAGCGAGCAGGGATGTGGGATGCTTTTCTCCACACTGACTAAATCTGTGGGTTTACTCTTCTGCTGAGAATTATGTGTACACATGTAGAACACGTGTGTGTGTGTGTGTGTGTGTGTGTGTAAATAGTGTTGTAGCAACTAAGCTTTAACCTAAATTAATTCAAAATTTCAAATAAATAGAAAGATAGGATCAATCCTATTATTTCTTTCTTTCTTTCTGTTTAGTTAATATTAAAATGCTTTAATGCAATCAAGCTCTCATTCATCTATTTATATAATCAGGGGATATAAACAAAATCAGTGTATAATGACCGATACCATTAGTCCAAAAAAATATTTAAAATTAAGTGGTGCAACTAAAATGAACACACCAACTAAACCCACAAATTCATAAATAAATCTGTTAATTAAACTCTTTATTATTAACATTTTTTTAAGCATTTGGTGATTTAGTGAAACTCAACATTGCAATCTTAACCTCTTAAAAGTCTCAGATTATTATTAAGCTAATCATCTGGAAGCAGATTATTCAGTAAATGCTTTGCATTATTGAGAAACTAACAGGAATTGAATGTAGTTGCGAGAATGAGAAATGACTCCTCAAACAACTCTTGGGAATGAAAGGGGTTAAAACATTTATACTTTATTCTCTACTGAAGCAACATTGGGAGTTGATCAGGTTCGGAGTAATGGTGACTAAACGGACAGGAACTGTTACAAATACATTAGTGAGAAAGCTTTTAAGTGAGCTGGACTTTAATCTGAAACTTCTTTCATTATAAATGCAAGCTGAGAGTGAAACTATGTAGATGCATGCTCTGTGGATTATAGAGATGAAGATATTCATGGAAACTGACGCCAGGGTGGAACTTGAGTAAAGAGAGACATCAGGAGGTGTGGCTGTAATGTCCACAACATTTTAGTACACATGAAACCACTTGGAACTTGAATCAGAGGAGCTACGGCATCATCTTAGGAAACAGAAAACCTGATAAAACATCTTTAAGGTATTTAAACAGTGTGTTTAATAGAAACTTATTACTTATTGCAGTCATGAATAGGACCGCCAGCGAGAAAAGGAATGGTATTCAGTGGACACTATGGACCCAAGTAGATGATCTTGAACTTGACTTTGCAGATGATTTGGCACTTCTGTCTCACAGTCTCCATTACATGCAGGACAAGTCTTCTGACCTGCTGACATCACAAGTAGGGCTGAACATCCACATGAGAAAGACCAAGGTCCTGAAGGTCAACCCGGCCTGTGAAGAGGCAATCAGACTGGACGGAGAATCCCTGGAAGAAGTGGAAGCCTTTATCTACCTCGGAAGAGTGGTGGACCAACAAGGAGGGACAATTGCAGACATCAAGATGAGTACAGGCAAGGCACAAGTAGCATTCATCCAGCTCAGGAATGTCTGGAACTCCAGAACCATTGACTATTCTACTAAGATCCATCTCTTTAATTCAAACGTAAAGTCCATTTTATTATACAGGTCGGAGACATGGAGGATGACCAAGGCCACTTTGAAGAAAATCCAGACATTTGTAAACCAGTGCCTCCAACAAATCCTCCAAATACACTGTCCAGAAAAGATCGACAACATCGACCTGTGGCAGAAAACGCACTAGAAACCCATGGAGGAAGAAATCCTGCAGCGACAATGGGGATGGCTGGGTCACACCTTAAGGAAACTAGCAACAAATGTCACAAGACCGTCGTTGATGTGGAACCCCCAGGGCAAGGGAAAGAGTGGACGGATGCGAATGAGGAACACCCAGAGACAGGACCTCGATGCAGAGGTCAAGCTCACCGGACAGGGATGGGGCCAACTGTTGACAGCGGCGCAGGACAGAAGGCATTGGAGAGCCGTCGTAGATGGCCTATGCTCCAGGAGGGGCAAAAGACTAAGTAACTATGTCTGAAAAAATCCCTAACAGTTTGCATCAGGCGATGTGGAAAGGATCCACATTTGTTGGTGTTCCACAAGGCTCAGTTCTCAGTCCACTTCTCTTTTCCTTCTCTATCTGTTCTTTTATTCATATGAAAGCTTCTCACATTACTGTTGAGTGCAAAAAGACTCGGAGAGACCTGAAGCTCAGCGCATGCTGACTGTTTTTATTTACTTTTATATCAGCACTGTCTGCTGTTCCTGGGAATGTCGTAGCTTGCCGATTCAGATTTGTAAACTCGGGCCAATCTGCGCTGTCATTTTTATTTCCAAGTCAATAACAAAGCACTTCCATAAGGATGTTTTATCACTTTGTGCTTTTTTGCCTCAACCTCCAAAGCGTTGCAACATTTTACATGTAATCCCATGGGAAGCAAAACAAGGCTACTTTATTTGCAGATGTTATCAGAGGAGTTTCCAAAAGCTGAAAAGCTTTTCAGGAAAGTATGGAGTGAAATCAGGCACTTAAAAAAAAAACAAAAAAAAACTCCTGGCCAATCAGGTTGCAGCTCAGAAAAAGAAGACATGAGAGAAAAACAAACATGGAGGACAGAGTGGTGGCAAAAAATGAATCGTTCTTACAAAAGTAACCAACAATAACAACAATAACTGGTACATGATGTGATGTCTGCATACAGTCAAGTCACAAAATAGCAGCTCAAATTTGGTCTGTTTTTTGCCTCCAAAGGTACAGGGAATATAAAGAATCTTCTCATCGCCAGAGTTACATTGATCTTCATTACATCTGCATTAGTGAGAATCGCAGCTAGCTAGGCTAGCTAACTAGTCGATACTAGCTAAGACTGGTGAAATTATGGTTACAGCATGCACGTCATGCATGCACAGCATGTGATGCGTTTGTTTGCATATAAGCACTTAAAACTGCTACAAGTAGTGATTTTTCTGTTAAGAAAAGTGAGAAAACAGGTTCCGTCGATCTGCTAAATGCCATAAATGCAGGACTAAATGATGGAACTGATTAGTTCGAAGCTATTTTTAAAGCACTGAACAAAATCTTCCACCTTTTTAATTGGGTAATGCATCACAGGAAGCAGCAAAAAGATTTTATTTTAATCTGATAAAAGCAGACTAGAGGAATATTGGTGTTGGAGTGCCTCAGGGGAAGATGTTCAACTCTGTCATTGGAAAGAGATTAAAATGTCAAATTGAATGTTTATTAAGGAGGCAGTAGCGCAAATAAAGGGAGAAAACCCTGACCATTTGCTGCAACAGAGCTATCGAGAGGCAAACGTGTAAATCTGATTTGTCACAGTGTGTAAAATTGAACCATTTTCTGTATAAAGCACTGAAAGCCTCACTCATTACTACTGTAATAGAACCAGTTGGCACTAAATTGAGTAACTAAATTGAAATTAAGTGAAATTAATTCAAAAGCTGCTTTTTAATTTCACACCACAGAACTAATATGACTTATTACTATGCGTAATGATTAGTCACAACCCTTTCTATAATTTTGTGGAAGTAAGTCACCACCAATGACAGCTACAGCAGGTATAAAGATCAACTGATTAAAACAACTAGCAAACGAATTAACATATTCTATAAAAAAAAAAAAAATCTTATACTTCTGAACTAAACTGCATAATTACTGTATTTAAAAAAAAAATTTAACCATACATTATCTAAAATGTTTTAAAAGTTTTTTTTAAAAGTAAAATAAAAAAAATCTACGATATTAGTTACAAAGAAATCAGCACTTCAGTTTTATTTTCACTTAAAATTTGATTTTTTAGTATTTGAAATTTGTTAGTATTTGCACGCAGTGTCTGATCAATAATCCACTGCAAAATCTGGATATGAGTTATAAAATTTGCACATGTAAGGGTTAATGTTTAAAATGAATTACATTGCAGAGACTGTGCTAAAGAGAGTTAATCAGATTAAGAGAAAAAAACGTTCAGGCGGAATTGTATCAATACGTCACGGAAAACTTGTTAAACGGCAGTGACGTGATATTTAATGAAAGAACTGTTACATCGTAGGTTTAACCACGTGGGTTGATTTTGTTCCAGCAAAAAAAAAATGAACAAAAATATATTGACTGTAAATGCCTGAAGCCCGGAGACGTTTGCTGTGCAACTCATTTCCCCTCTTCAGTATCTGATGTATGACTTTCTTAATGATGGTTAAGGTTGGCTGTAATTGGCTTTCTGCCGCCCCGGCCCCGGATGCAGGGCACATTAATCCACAGAGACGCTTTTTTGCTTGCTCTTAAGTGGCAGTGTGTCGATGTCAGGACCCAGGAGGCCTTCATTTGAAATGGTCAGGAAACAAGGCTGAAATGTAATTAACCCTCATCACAGAGATGTCACAGTCGAAACATACTGATCCTCTCTAGGCCATTGCTAATTAGCACAAACTTCGCATTATCGTCTGTTGAATGCCAGCACGTCATAGTCACTAAATAACAGTAAAGGTGATTTCTTTGTTTCTTGTTTGAGTTCATATTCAGCTCACGTGGGTGGGTTGTGGTGCCTATTTGTGGCCCATTTTTTTTTTTTTTTAAATGTTTCCAATGTCCAAATGTTTGAAAATGTCTCTATGGAGAAGATGAATGATCTATTATGAATAATTGTTTCGACCCAAGCGCCGAGCTGAGCCATTTGAAGGTTACTATTTCTTCGGTCTGCCAAATATGTAGTGGATTCCTGCAGAATCTTGAACAGGAATCTGAGACTACATTAGACACAGGCGCAAGATGGATTGGAAGAAGACCAGATGAGGTTCTTGCACTCTTTATCTGTCCTGTTTTGCAGACAGCTCTTATTTTGTTCTGGAGGTCATTCTCAATGTAGGACATAGTACCTGAGGAAAGATACCTGACTGGAAAGATGTGTTGAAATATCAAACTTTTCCATGATTCTACAACGGATGTGGATTGGTTGGCAGCTTCCTGGTAGATTGGTATGGAAATGATTTTTTGCTGTATTTGGGATTTAGCTCACACACAATTGAGTCAATCAGGCTGGCGCTTGAGGATCATCATCATGCATCATGATCATACTGTAATATCCAGCTGTGATTCCACATTTCAAACCCTACAAGTCTTTTTCCAGTTCAGGAACCTCCAAAGCCTCAGGATGACATTTATGGCTTCCGCTGTGCATTTTACAACTTGTTCATGATTTCTCCTTCAAAGGGAGACTTGCTTAGGTGTGGCAGAGACTTGGACTCTGACCAGTTTTAAAGATTAATTTCTGCACAGCTCTGAAATGACAGCTTTTCTTTTCATAGCTGTAAAATTCTGCTTTGCTACATTAACGATTAGGGATGTAACCAAATATGAATACATTCTTCTTTATGTACAGATAATAACAGTCTTCTCATTGTATACAAATTAGAGGTGTGCTATCTGTTTTTTTTTGGTTAGTTTTTTATGGTATTTATTAATTTTATTTTAAAACTACAAATATCCGAACCTACAAATACGAAAGCGCCACAACAAAATTTCGTACTTCTACACCTGGGGTTCCCAAACTAGGGGTCTTGACCCCACATGGGGTTTCTTGATTTACAAATAAGGTTGTGAAAAAAAACGCCACAGTTTCCTGTTTTGTTTCATTTATTCTATTTTACAAATTAATAATAGAAATATTGGATTTTGTATACTAATATTTTGAAATGTTAATATGAATTATGAACAAGATGTTCATATTCTGAAATCGGTTTTCCTGTTACAGTTAGCATTTGAAATGTAACAAACTCTCCTGTCTTGTTACAACCTACTGAAAGGTCTGTTTTGCATACCATTGATTTGGATTTTCAAATTGAGATCCTGACAGCAATCATGATGACTGCGAAAAGATTAAAGAGAACCGGGGCTTGTTAGTGTGTTTAACATCGATGTGCATAAATTCACTAAACATTTTGCTCTTTGACTTGGAAACCTTATGGACAGGAATGTCTTGTTTCTGACGTGCCGTCTAGTGAATAACGGATTGATACGCAGCGAATGTGTAAACAATGCTGCTCGCTTTGCCACTACTTCTGCATGTGCGCATAAAATCATGCGCCAAGTATAAAGCAGTCTCCTCTGCTTCGCATCGCACCATCCTGGCATGGCTTATTTTCCTGAAACACAACAACAGACTGGAAAGTTTTTAGTCCCTTATGTTACTCATAAATCTGGGGGTCTGTGATAGCTCAGTGGTTAAGACGTTGGACTAGTGATCGTGAGTTCAAATCCCAGCACCGCCAAGCTGCCACTGCTGGGCCCTTGAGCAAGGCCCTTAACCTTCACTGCTCACTTGTATAAAATAAGATGTATGTAAGTCCTAAAACACAACAACAGACTGTACATATAAACTACGTATAAACAAAGTAATCAGGAAGACAAGCAACGATGAGACGGAGCGGCGACACGGACGGAATGAAGACAAAGAACATGTGCCTATATAAACAAAACATGACATAACACGTGAAATCATGCTCAGAACAGCATCAACGTCGTGTACTACGGCGGCAAATTTGTGGCACATGGTTAAGGATGACTTTTAGCTTTTAATTAATTTGTTCATGTTACTCACGTTTCCAGATCTACATAAGGAGGTTTTTTTTTTTTTTTAACTTTCATAAATTTTAGTTCTCCTGTAACACAGGCTGTAAATGGAATATATCAAGATAACTGATAAAAGGTACTTGTTTTAATTCCACATTAGGAAACCTAATAATGCTAAATGAATCACATCAAACTTGTAAATCACTGTTTTCATTTCTCTGTTCTCTGTCCTAGCCAGTCGTCACACTGCTTCTGGGCGGGCTTTGGGTGATCTCACCGTAATATTGATATCATGACAAACTGTGCCTCGATATGGGTTTTTTTTTCTGGGATATTGTGGATATTGTGATTCCATTTTATTATATTTATATTTTTAATTATAGACTAACTGGAATCAGCTGATATGATATTAAAGAAAATTCTTTTTAACCTTGTAAATAGTTCATTTTTATTTGTTCTTCTACTTATTTATTTTAAAAAAAACTGAATAAAAAAAATATATATATAAATTTATAGGCATTCGGTAAAAACTGGCTTTTTTAAAAAAATGCAACACTGCTTTAACGCTGGAAGTTTGTCAGTGCTATCATGTATTGTGAAGAATTGTGATATGATATTTTTGTCATATCGCCCCACCCATAGTTTTGTGTCAGCGATCTCTACTCTAATGAGTCTACATTGAGAAATCCTTGTAGTCTTCTCAGATGGCAAAATTGTAACCACCCCAGGGCAGGTTCTACTGCCATGTGCCCATATTTCATTTCATATAATCTTATAGAAATAATAATAATAATAATAATAATAATAATAATAATACAAACTGTAGTCACATGTTCACATCGTGACAGTGGAGGACGGATGACTGCACGCTGAGAGCTTTAAATGTATGCGGATATGACGGACAATGCCGCGCTACAATAGCGCTACAGGAACAGATATTTTTAATGCTTCTTTACTTAGTAAGCATACACAGCGGTCAAGCCTGCGTCATGGAAATCACGAGCTGAGTGCCCGAGCACTGAGTGCTACTCTAAAAACAAATATGAGGCGGGATAATGGCGGGATTTTTCTCCATTGTCTGATGCGTAGTAGAGAAAAACCAGAGGTGGTGTAAATATCGACTTTCTCTAACTGTTATCCCAGGCTTCTGACAGGAAGTCTATCCACACCCTCAGATAAAAATGCAAAGAAGTCAGAGTTGTAGATGTCATATCGATCTGTGAGTCATAATAAAAAGAAAAATAACCCAGCACAGTTGACTTGTTGACTTTTTCTGAATCGGTTCTGTAGCTGGGTTTCTGATGCACCACAGATCTGCCAAACACTCAGCTTATTTGGGGTTCTTATGTAAAGTCAGTAAGGGACGTTTAACTGTAGAAATATTCTCCAAGGGTTCAGTGCATGACTAAGGTTTCTGAGTTACTAATATAGGGTTTTATTTGGAAACATTTCTATGTGGAGAGTACTTCCATGTGAGAAATTTTTAATGAGCCTGATTAGCCAATGAATCCTTAAAAAACCCTTGGAGAACCCCTTTATCTCAGAGTGCACCAAGTGCCAAGAGCTAGAAGTTAAACTCCTGACATGTTCGAAGATAACCAAGGACTCTTAAGTTCCTCCATCAGAGTATTTCCTTAACTGAAATTAGGACATATTTACGAGACTAATAACCTCTAATCATCTAATGAACCCTTAAAGAACCCTTTTCTCAGAGTGTACCATGTAGCAAGATAGAAACAATTAAACACCTGACTAGATCTAGATATCAAGAATATCTTGATACTATCTTGACACACTTACCAGTTAATACATTGACTTATAAAACCTTTAGAAGGGTTCTTCATGGGTTAGAGGTTCTTAGCCTCACAGAAAATTGGTTCAAATTCATTCAAAACATTTCTACGTAGAACCCGAGCAGAGTATTTTCTTATCAGAAAAAGTGTTAAATAGAAGAATAGTGTAGCCAAATGGTAGACATCTAACCAGCTCTAGATATTAAGAAGAAACTATATAACATATACAGTCGTGCTTGAAAGTTTGTGAACCCTTTAGTATTTTCTATAGATCTGCGTAAACATCAGATTTTCACACAAGTCCTGAAAGTAGATAAACGGAACCCAATTAAACAAATGAGACATGGTCATTTATTTATTGAGGAAAATTTATATTTCTGCAAAAATACAGAACGTTTTTAAAGGGTTCACAAACTTTCAAGCACCACTATACATACTGGGGTTTATTGAATAATTAAGGATTCTGCAGGTTCGTTGTCCTTGACAATGACAATGTTTTCTGAAAGCGCCCTGCTATAGGGTTCTACATAGGACACGTTGAATCTTATTATAAAAGTGTAGATCTTTAAACACTCAGATCCTCGACTGACTGCTTCCTCCCGATCCCTGCACCACCTTCCTGCCTCGTGTCTCTCATTATTATTCATTTCTGCCTCTTCGCGCGTCTCCGTTTCGTCCTGTAGGACATCAGACGCCGGCTGTATCTCTGTTCTGCGGCTCAGTTATGGCCTGTCACCATTTATAACTGCTCCACACTGATGACAATTTTCTTTTCAGAGACTCGGCCCCACGTTTCAGTTCAGTTTTTTAATGAGAGGAACATCACCCTCTGAGATGCCTTTAACCTGAACTGACCTTAAAGCGCCGCTGCATCTGTTGCTTTAACATTCTCTCTTTGTGGCGGGTACTATCCACACGTTCCAATGAAGAAGCACTGTAGTGTGAAAGAAGTGACTTCTACAGTATATGTGTGAGTGTGTGATTCATAGCAAAGAGCATCCAGTGAAACCGAAACAAAATGATTAAAATGAGAAATGCGGCTGCGCAACAAATTCATGCTTAAACAGTGTGGGTTACTGAGATGTAAAGACTAAAGTATTTTAAATCAAAAATGGTTGTCTGTCACTCAATATTGTCTGTAATAGGAAAATAATGAACCACAGAGTGGAGTGATAAAGTTTAAGAACAGCATTTTCCAAGCTCCTCTTACATCACAGCAATTTGCTCATAATTACAAATTTTCATTGATTAAAGAATGACATGACATACATTTACATACCTATTTTCAGTTACATCTAATGTGTCTGCAAAACAAGTACATTGTTTTTACAGTAACACATTAAAACTTTTATGGTGAACACGCGACATATGCAGATTATAAATGTGCAATGATTGACACGGTGAAGTTTTCTACTTCTAAGGAGAGGTTTATTTAATAATTATGTAAGGAGTCTCCAGTGTCAGCGCTTTGTAAAAGAGGTAACGCTGTGACTTTAAGTTTCTGACATCTTCAGGACAGAGGACGCATCACTTTTGCTACGTTTACGCCTGCTGTCTGTACTACTCCAGAGATTTCGAGCTGCTAGAACGAGCTGCTAGAGTTTTGGTAACGCTGCTGGTCCTGTTTTAGTTTAAAAGCGTTGTAGTGTGGATGAGGGGAAACGTAGACTTTTGGAAACGATGACGCAGATGCCCATGTCTGCTTCCTGACTGGGACTCATCAGTCACGGCGTATCCTTCCCTGATTCATCAAGCTCCTTTCACGTGACCTTTTTCTGAAAAAAACCCAAAACTGCCTCAGTCTGGACTAGCAGTGGTGAACGCAGCGTGTATAAGGAATTACAAGCTTTGCTGACCTTGTTGTCTTTGCTAGCAGCTGTTGCGCAGTTAAACTCTGCATTTTATAACCCTACAACTGTCCACATGCGCAGGAGGCAAAGTAATATTCGAGTGATCTGCAACTAAGCAACCAACCGCAGAGTAGACAATCTGCTTCCTGTTTATACCGACACACACACCCACGTGTACGGGAATGGTCATGTGATACGTGTTTTCAGGCATGTTAGCATGGACATCGATTGTTTCTGATGCGCTGTTTTCCAAACTGAAACTTCACCTCAGTAACATGACAAGCTGCAGGGTTTTGGGTTCCACGACATTAAATGTATTCATGAATGCGTAAAATGTATGATGTAACACTGTTTAATAAATAAGAAATGTACCAATAGATGAAGACAATTTGAAGCCTAGAAGTCTAGAAATAAGCTTAAGCATCTTTTCATTGCTTGATTATCTTATCATGAGAAATATCAGATCAATTTGACTAAATGGTTTTATTCGATAAGCTGTTTTTGCAGTGTAGGGGTTAAAAAGAAAAAAGAAAATCACCCAAAATAGACCTGAAAAACAGAGAGAAAAAAAGCTCGGTGTGCAGCTTGACACCTGATATTAATGACATGACGACTCATTTTAGGCAACAGAGCTCACAGTAAGATGTATTTATCTCATGTTGGACAAATTCTTAGACAGTAGTGTGTGTGTGTGTGTGTGTGTGTGTGTGTGTGTGGTGATATTTATATCTGCATGGGTGTGCGCTCTCCTCTCTAGTGCCTTTCTCTCAGCCTCCTGGATGAGAAGACCGTCGCGCTCAGTGCTCTCTTTAGCTTATCCACACTCCTCCACTCTCTCTGTTCTCATTTCATTCTGACAGCATCTCCTCCTCCTCTTCCTCCTCCTCCTCCTCCTCTGTCTCTCTCTACCTGCAGGAGTAGTTATTAAGCCTGACTTTGTTTCCTCAGCCCGGCCAAATCAACTCGGACGTTCAACGAGGAAACGAGCCAAAATTGTAAAAGGACAGGGTTGTTCAGTGTTTCCCATGAGCCCTTCTGCAAACACAGTTTATATCAATATACTATATGTAGAGCCTTTTTAACTTGGACAATTAAGTTTAAATAATAATAGGAAGACGAACTTACTTCACCCAGATCCTTCTAAGTCAAGTGAATATGATCGTTATATAGCTTACACAAACTATTTCCTGCTACAGTATAAATGTTTTAGTACAGTGCTGCTGAATTCTCCAGTCAGAAGGAAAGGAGTTTACGCTTTATAAGAGGACAAGTGAGAACAGAAATGAACTCATTTTGTAACTGTTTAATATTTAATGTAGCTGTGAAGCGCAATGTTTTGTTCATTAATTAATAAATGAAAATTTGTGATGGTTGGTAAATCAGTGTGGTATAACTGGAATAATAAATAACAACACCTCCTTAATGTATCGCAATACCCCCGATATCTAATGATTTCGGTGGTCTCCGAAGGTACTGCAGCAGGTGGGCCGCGAGACATCATTTACAATAAATAAATAAAACGGTTTTCATTTTCCATTTTGAAATGACCATAAAGTATTTAATAATAAATATTGGCATTCAAAAAGTAATCAGAACTAATAAAATGTAAAATGAAATCACGTACTGTATATTCTTCATTTGTCTGATCTATTTCTGATTCGACATGTCATTGGTGGGAAATCGTAATTGACGGAATACCTTATCATTGGTGGGGAAAGAATTAAAATGGTAAGATAAGAGTTAAAATACCTCTCATGTGTTGATCAGAGTTGTGGATAGGCTGCAGAAGATTTTCAGATTTCGCCATTTGAACGACTCCGTTAAGGAATAATAACAGCCCATGCTCTTTTCGGAAAATAATCAGCCATCCCACACACCACCCGGGCGTGGATTATTTCCTTTAACAGCACAGTCGAAGTTGAAATACAGCTTCAAATCCTTCATTTGGGTCAAAGTAGACACGCATAAAGTCTTCAATTTATTTAACGGTATGAAAGTAATAACGAGAGAAAGATTCACAAAAGAAAAAGAAAAGTGATCAGAAATATTGACCGGTTTATAAGCAGGGCAGAGACTTGTTTTCCCTTTATCGTGGAATTTCACTTATAAATTAGTTTAATTAATACACTCTTTGTAACCCACGTACACTTTGACTAGATTTGGAACAGATAAAAGGTATAAATTTGTGACGTTACTTTAATTAAAAGCGTGTTTTAAAGCTCCGTTTCAAAGGCGATTATCCTGCAGCAGAACCCGCGGCCATCGGGAAGCGTTTTACTCTCTTTACCTTGGCCGTTTTTCAGCTGAGTAAATGTCAGACAAAATGGCGGAACCGCTATTAAAAGGACTGCAGGGACCGTATTTAGTTCATTTGTATGAAAGCAGATGGAGAAAGGTGATAAATCTGGGCAAATATATCTGTCATGCACAATCGTGGCAATCCATTTCCAAAGCACGCCGCCTCCCTCATCCGTGTGAAATGAGCATGGCCGGAGGTTTGCTTACCCAGCACTCCTTTAGAGGAAATGCATATCAATAATGCATCCTCCTTTTCTAATTTTCCCATAGCCTTCAGCGCTCTGCCCCACCATCTGGCCTCTGCTTTTTTTTTCTCCAATCTCATGGCGCAGAAGCATCTGAAGCTGAGCTCTTAGATCGCCAGGACGCCCACCGAGGCCACTGAGCCCACCACAGCCTGCACTGTAATGAAGAACTTCATTAGCTGGTTCCTAGGGAGCATGGCCAACTCCTTCCTCCAGAGCGACTGTGTGCGCTGTAGTGGTTAGCAGTACCTTGGTGCTTTGAGATCCAGGAGGCTCACAGGGAGCAGGAAGTGTGCTAATTGGACCTTTGAGGAAACAGATTAGCATCTCAGATTCTAGAGTCCAAATACGCATGCACTTTATCTAGATTCTGGATCTGTCTGGTTTTAACACTACGTGATTAGAGAAACACACCATCACACCTCTTATTCATTTGAAGCTTTTTGATTACAGTGACGTGCTTTTGTGAGTTTCATTCCTTAAGAAAATCTGCCTTTTGACTGAAAACACTTCAGATTTAGTTGCTAAAATTGCTTCAGTTTTCCATCAAGTAAACCTAAGACTTCTGTAACAAGGCCATATTACTCAGTTTCATCAAAAGACTCGGATTAACTGTTAAAATAAACCCTGCTCTAATATTAGGTACATAAGAATTTGTTATTTAATCATTTAAGGCACCAACCACTCGTCATATTCACAACGTTCCAAATATGACGTTAATAATAGCAAGAAATTCTACTTTTATCTTATAAAAACATACTGTACATACGCTTCTTTTTCTCAAAATCCCAGCGCTCAGATTATATACACTTAGTCAGTACATAGTGAAACGAGACAACGTTCCTCCAGGGCCAAGGTGCTACATATCAGACAACACGTGCAACAGAAGACAGCATGAACTACATAAAGACATACATGCAGACGTCATAAGACAGAGCAATAAAGGACAGTGAGACATAGAGACAGTGCAACGTAGAGACAGTGCTAACCAGTACACAGTCCTAGTGCTAGTAACAGAAACAGGGATTCTGATTGGTTAATCCTGTTTTTCTCATCGTAGCAGCTGGTAGCCAATAAAACATGCTTGAACTAAGTGAACAGACGTGTTTGTTGACATTTGGATGGAGGAATTGTAATGATTTTATTTTTAACATCATTATAGCACATTTACGCTACAAAACAGTTATTTGACGTGTATTTAGCTGCACTGTGTGTTACTGTGGCCCCCACGCATGAATAAGCATTTAAAAATATCGTAAAATATTTCAAGGGGTTCGAAGCCAAAATCTACCTCCTCTGACCAAAGAAACTTTCTAGAAAGATTTGTTTTAAAGGGCTGCACGTCCAGCTACGTGGCTGCGATAAATGAGTGCAACATGTAAACAATGAAATCCCGTAAAGCCTCTTTTTCCAAACCCACGCTAAGTATATTCTTGGTATAAAAAGAGCCTCTTGGGGATTCTCAATTGGAGTTAATAAGTGTGAGTGCCATTCCATGTAGGTGAAATCTCAGCATGCCACCTACTGCCTTCCCTCCCACAGAGCCGTGAAGGGTTAGGGTGCTCGAGCCGTCAGAGCGTCTTTAGTCTCGTTTGAAACACAATCCATTGAATCGCTCTGAACTCCCTCTGAGTGGGATGCAGACGGCTCTTGTTAGCTTTTGTATCTGCTCTCGTGTCTGACAGTAGCTTATCAATCAGAATGAGAGATCAGATGCTGATGATTTGAACGCCGGCCAAGCCGAACGCCGAGCAGGAGGAGGAAGCTGACAGATGCTCTCCATGCAGACATAAAGTGAGAAGTGACATGTTTTTGAGTGGTAGAAATATTTCTGAGTAGGTGTCTCTATGATTTTGCTCTAAAAAGCCTTTATAAAATGTCCTGTCAAGTTATTAGCAGGGGAACAGTTATATAGCTGTCTCGCTGGTAAAAAAAAATAGGACTATGAATTTAAAAAGTTGAAAAATGCTGCATCATGGTAGCTAGTACGCTAGCATTAGCAGTGATTCTAGACTTTTCTAGTCTATCTTTAGCAGTAAAGATCATGAATTATGAACATAAATTTAAATCCACTCAGAAATCCTGTCAGGTTAGCTGCTGTTAGCTGCATATGAATGTGTAAATTCCCACAGAAGTTCCTGTTAGCTGGTCGTACAGAGTTAGCAAGGAAGGTTATTGTGAATATAACTCTCAAAAATACTGTTTCATTTTAGCTAGTATGCTAGCATTAGCAGTGATTCTAGACTTTTCTAGTTTATCTTTAGCAGTAAAGATCATGAATTATGAACATAAATTTAAATCCACTCAGAAATCCTGTCAGGTTAGCTGCTGTTAGCTGCATATGAATGTGTAAATTCCCACAGAAGTTCCTGTTAGCTGGTCGTCTAGAATTAGCAAGGAAGGTTATTGTGAATATAACTCTATAGCTCTCTGGCTAGAGCAAGCAGTGAATAAAACGAATCATAGTTAATTAATTAAAATTTCCTAACAAATCCTGTCAGGTTAGTTCATTTTATTGGGCTAGTGTTAGCAGTGCAGATTGTGAATCATTAACATGAATTTAAAATTCTGACCGAAATTTTTTCAGGCTATAGCGTTAGCTATAAGTTAGCTATAGTGGTCTACTATTATTTTGTTTATCCCAATTTATGAATAAAATCATATCAGGTTACCTCATATTGGCTAGTAAGGTGATTAGGTTTAGCAGGACAGATCATGGACATTTAAATATAATAATAATAACAATAAAAAAAAATCAAAAATCCTGTTAGTTAATGTTAGCAGACTAGCTTTAGCAGTGATGAAAGTAATGAATTTGAAAGGGTGATTATGAATATTTACAAAGAAATCCTCTCAGAAATAGTGTGTAACTGGTTGTAGATTGTGTTAACTAGTGGACTAGCTTCAGCAGTGAAAACCTGTGAATATAGAATGAAAAGAAATCTGTCAGCTTAGCTCATTAGCTATCTAACTAGCATCTTATTAGCCAAGGTCTAATCACTAACGTTAGTTAGTTCCTGTCAGAAGTTCCGACTTGCTAGTTTTTCCTAACGCATCTAGGTCATCTTTGTGTTCGCTTTAATGTTGAGTATTGAGGATACGTCGAGACATATTCAGTCCCAGCCTGCAGTGAGCCGTACTTCTCACGCCGCTCCTGAAAGACGTGTTTCATCTCCATCGCCTCTGTGCATTTAGCTAATGCATCTTCAAAGCCTTGATATTGACCTCTGTGTCTACATGAGATACAAAACTGCGTAATTGATTAAATAATTAAGAAATGTGAAGCAAAGCAAATGAGAAAAAGTATTTATTTCACCTTGTAGAGAAATAAATTTCATTAAAAATAACTTGTCGGAATTGACGCTTTCGTTGTTGCTTAAAAAGTAAACATAAGTACCAACTTTTCTTTCTTTAATATATCAAATTGACATTGCTGTACATCTCTTACATATGTTGTATCTCATCTTGACTATATTTTTATGCAATATATTTTTCAAACAGGTTGTACTTGAGAGTATGTGTTAGTAACCACTCAAGAAGGCACTTTAAGACTTCATTAGAAGAAGACGTGATGAAAAGCTTTCTGCTAGCAGCTTTGAAACTTTTCACTCACCCTCCATCTGTTAGCATTAGCGCCTGGCTCCAAAAATAAAATAATCTTTAATTAACATAGCTTCACACCCTCCCACACATTTCTGCCTTGTCTTCGTGAGGCCATTTGCATGAAGCTGCACGCTCTACATTGTATTTTCTCAGCACAGGAGAAGAAAACTGGCATTTCTCTGGGCAAGCATTCACACACTGTTTGTGTACATTATCCCAGGGATGAGGTGTTGGGAAAATGAATATGATTAAAAACAAGGGGGAAAGAAGCTGAGCTCAGCTGAGAATATCTCCTGTTCTCAGGATTTTATTCAAACTCACTAGCAAAATACATTTTCATTGATATACAGTACACAGCCCATCTGTATTGATGTATTATATTTCACTATATGGTTAATGTATCTCACACACCATCATATAAATGTAATGTGTGAAACTAGCTGTATTTTGTTTTTCACCATAGGAAAAGTTTCAATAATTCATACGCTATAAAAAACAGTTCAAAAATATTATGTACACAGTATTGCAATTTGAAATGTCTAGT
>JAQQZU010000020.1:14866034-14884386 GCA_030068025.1 Parauchenoglanis punctatus
AGATGCTGGGATTGGCTCCAGCTTCCCCGCGACCCAGACGGATAAAGGGGTATAGATAATGGATGGATGGGAAATATATTCAAATTATTCTTCTTATGTAGATCTTATATTTTATAATAATCACAATAGGTAAACATATATAATGTAATTTATAACTTTGTTTTTTTATATAATTTGTATAATAAACTTATCTAAATAATAATTCAAATTTATATTTTTTATCATTTATATATATTTAGTATGTTTACAAATGAGTATCAGTAATTAAAATATTTTAAAACGTTATTCTTATAGATTTACTATTTTAACTAAAATGTTTTTATGATTTAAGATTTATTTTAAAAATTTCTCTGCAAACTGGAAACTTGTCTCTGGAACTTCATGCATCTTTGACTTTGACGGTCATGAGATCTCCAGCTTTTCCTCTGTATCCTTAGAAACCTAAGAGAACTCTTTCCAGCTTCATTCTTCATTTGTACTTATATTATACCTCATTATGTGGCCAATATATGAAATCAGCGTTCTCATTAAAGGCGTGGGAACAATAACAAAGAACCAACCTTTAACCAGTAATTACCCTGAACAAAGCCGACACACAATCAAAAGCTACATACACAGTGATGTCTAAAAGTGATGAAGTAAAATAATTCAACTCATTTTATCAACCAGAAAAGGATGCAAACTGTTTGAACTAAATTGGTCGATCTGTACTTTAATCTGAGCACCAATCACTCCGTTTCTTAATCCCACGATCGTCTCGTCCCCAAAAGAGAGTAAACTTTCTTTTCACTTTATTTGTATTTGATGCCATTTCTCGTCTTGGCATGTTGCCATGGATACACATGACTTTCATCCTCGTTGCTGTCTCGCTGAGCACTTAACTCCTTTTTTTTAAAAGGAGTTGTTAGCTTGTAAAAAATCATAAGATGTGGCATGAGTATGAGATCGGTTAGAGATCAGGAAGCTGTACTGAGAGCCTCTGGATGTTTGAGTCTCATAATCACATGGCTTAAAAACATCTTGGGCAACTAATGAAAGAGTAATGAACATTATTTGATCAGTGGTTAATGCACTTCGGTAAACACAGGCAGTATAGTACATAACGGTATTAGTCAGCCCAGGTGATGTACAGCGCAGATCGCAAGTAATTGGACGGATTCTTTCAGCTCCATGTCTCAGCTCACTTGGTTTGAAATGAAGCCGAGAACGTTGAGAGTTTGCTTACTTTGAGGATATTTGCATTTAAATTGAAGGAAACACCATTCATGTTCCACCAAGTTCACAATTCAGTGTAGAAATATAAAAAAGTCATCTCTATGTATATGTACGGTATATATATATATATATCTCTTCTCAGTTGATGCTCAGTCATTTTCAATCATGTTGATAACTGCATTAATAATAATAGTACACTATGTAAAGCCTGCGTGAGGCCTTTATAAGAGCAGGTACACACCAACACGTGTCAGTTGTTATAAAGACTGCATTACTCTGTTTTTTACTGAAATAACACTTGAGTCAACTGAAAAGGTTTGACTGCAATAAGGTTGTGTCACTTCGTGGGCTGAATTAATGTTCATTGGAACGTCATAACACATCACTACATCTGGAATATCGGAGTAACGATTAATGGTTGAATAAAGAAACTCAAATGCTCTGGAGCGTCTGCTGAATTTGGCATAAATTATAACTCTGCCTTGTAACATTGACATAATGAAGGTTATAACAATTATTACAATTATTATACTGTAATAACAGTTGTGTATTTTTTGATCGAATGCGTTATCATGGTCATTATTACCCAGTGAGCATCATTAGGAAGCTACGAAAGCTACATCATCGTATGTAGCTCACATGCTTTGTAACACTGTGACGTAGTGAAGGTTTTGACAATTTTCATACCGTAATAACAGAGTTATGCATACTTTGATTGAGCGTGTTATTGTTGTAATTATGATTCAGTGAGCTTCATTTTGAAGCTCCTACAGTTTTATTATGCTTTATACCCTGGAGATGAGAATACTCTTTTCTGATTGGCTGAAGTTTTTATCACCGTTCCATATCAATGCCCAGGAAACTTTTGAATGGTAACCATAACAACCATAGTAAATTATCCGTTGACTGGCAGTTCGCACAGCCGGTAACCATAACAACCAAACCAGCTAGACCGTCTAACCCTTGTTCAGGACAAAAGTACACCGCAAACATGTTTGTTTCTGAGAAAATGACTCCTCGTGCGTTCTTTCTAGGCCTGTAAATATACAAATGCTTGGTAAGCGGTTATGCTCTTATATCTTACGCAGTAACAGTGTTATGTATACTTTTTCCGACAGTGTATGTGGGGCTTATGAAGCCTTATGAACACCTTAAGCCGTTTATGACATTTTACATTTACATTTTATGTCATTTGGCAGACGCCCTTATCCAGAGCGACTTACATACATCTTATTTTATACAAGTGAGAAGTGAAGGTTAAGGGCCTTGCTCAAGGGCCCAGCAGTGGCAGCATGGCAGTGCTGGGATTTGAACTCACGACCTTCCGATCACTAGTCCAACGTCTTAACCACTGAGCTAACACAGACCCCCAAAGATTATGAAATTGCACACCTGCGTATGAAGAAAATCTGTAAATCTGATGGGAATTTTTAGCTTGGTTTGGTTTACAAAAATGTACACACGACTTTGCTTACTGAAAGATCGACGAATGAAGCCCAGTATCTGTGTGGCATTGCTGCATGTACATCACTCACCCCTTGGCTGTTGATAAATATACTTTGAGTCAAGCTGCATTTATAATTCCTACCACTACAGCAGAACATCATTCATTAGGAAAGCGCAAAACTTTGATCTAGGCGGCGTGAGAGCCCCACACGTCTCTGTGCTGCGACCTCTCTGAATGCGCAGCATTCTGGCCAGAGGCTAATGTGGATGCCCTTACTGGAGACTCAGGGCTGCGTTTCTCCTGTTAGCAGGACTGGAATTAAAATGTCAATATTCATTTTTAAAGAAGAGGGCAGGCATCACATCAACGGTATAAAAGCTTTCCTAGTTCTATACAATCTAGACATCACATCCCTGCTTCGACATTCTGTTTAATTTGTCGTTTCATTCGCTCTTTTCCTGTATATTAGTAGACTCCTTGCTTCTTCAGATAAGAACGCATGGCTTTTAAAGGAATGTTTTCACGCAATTTTCTGTGTATAAATACTCTCTTGTTTTATCAGTAGCTCCTCTGACCTGGTCACTCGGTGCTTAAGAATCTTCTCAGTCACTGCTAACGTGTTTGCTTGACTCCTAATCTTTTATAGGTGACCTTTCAGCACAGCTGTGTCGTGCCAGATTTATAACAGCTGCCACCTGCTTAAATAGGTTTTTATGATGTTTTCCTCATCAGTTGTTAAGAACGTAGACCTTTTAACGTCCTTAAGTAGAGGCGTACTAAATATCACTCTTACACTTGGAGTAAGTCTATGAATATTTATGTAGGTTTTCATTTCAGTTTAAGAAAGTTAGCTCATGTAGACCTTACGCTGCCCTATGAGCACCTTAGGTAAAGTCTTACCAAATCCCGTGCCTGCTGGAATAAACCTTTATGGATTTTCCTGTACAGTTCGAATGTAAGACAGGTTTAAAAGTCACAACACAACATTCTCAACCAACTTTAATGATCGCGAGTTGTGATTTCCACCACTGTAACTTTAAGAACCACTAGTGTATTATGCTCTATATAAAGTTCAGCAGGTTCTCTGAGGATCTCTGCAGGTTCGGGATCCACTTCTCTGTACAGGACAGCACAGATCAGCGTACAATCGAATGCACGGTTTAGCTGTGTGGCCAAGTCATTACCGTGTGGTGTATTCGGACAGAAAAGAGGAAATGTGCTGTGGCTGCTATGCTGCACTTGACGGCCCTGTCATTACATTCCCATTAAGAAATACATCTTCCAGCTGTCAGCTCCGGCCCTCCGCTCAGAACAGGCGGCAGCTCAAACTGACCTTCAGGCGCTTCAAAGCTAACCGTCCGCTGTGTTTTTTTTTTTCTTTTTCTTTTAATTATGAATTATGACACTAAACCCCCGTCCCGCTTGTGTGAGGCATTTTATTTCAGCTGATGATTAACATGTGTGCTTTTGTTACGACTGAATAGATTTGATTAGAATGATTTTTCGGGAGGCTACCTCGGGGACGTGGATTATCCTCCGTGCTGTGTGAAATTTCCTCGGCGAAAGCAGAACCCATTTGATTATGTGCTTACGGCCTGCGGAAGCGAGGCTGTACAGCATCCAGCCAGGGAGCGTAAACGTAGCCGTGGCCATTACATCAGCAATTCATTCTTCATTCATTATTTATTTATTTCATGTTGTTGCTTTAATCAGGTCGTTTTTCGAGGTATGTGCAAGATGAATTTGATCGCATTGACTGAAAGAGCGAGAGAGAGAGCGAGAGAGAGAGAGAGGCCAGAGTGATTTGCAAGCATCAGGAGGTTGTGGTATTTATGTGATTGTAGCTAATCGGACCTCGTTTACAGAGAATTGTTTCCGAAAATAAATGTGCGTGTGTGTGGTTTACGCCTTACAGCCAGGCATTTACATGAACTTAATCTCGTTCCTCCAAGAACGAGTCTCTCCGTCCTCTTCGCCTTTCAGTGAAGAACGAGGAGTTATCTTGAATGAAAGGCGCTGTTGCAAAAAGCGCAGCGTGAGGGAGCGTGACTATTGTCGCTGTTTCAGTGGAGTCATGAATTATAAAGGCTTCATTTAGTAGTGCAGCTCTGTCAGACAATACCGGGTCTAAAATGTGATTTCGGTTAAACAGCTCTGAATGAAATGTTTTCAACAGAAAGGAAAGGAAGATTTTTAACAAGAAATTATGCCTCTTTTCTTCCGACTCAAAACTAATTCTTCAATTGTTCAGAGATTTCATAACTTAGTGATCAAATTAAAGATCTAAATCAGAAGTATTCAACTGAAATTTAGCTAAAAGGTCCAATTACATAATCCGTGCTGTGAATCCACGCCGGACGAGCAGCTAACATGACTGAACGGAGATGACGGGTAGCTTTTAGTCGTACGTTATTTAATAAATAAGAAAAGTTCATTAAATGCATGATTTGTGTCGTTTCACGTTACCACTTTTAAACTGAACTAAATCCCATTCAAACTTGCTCCGGCAGTTATTTTTGATCGTCTCGTCCCGCAATATGCTAATGGGCTCTATTTCCAAAATATATAAACAGATCAGTAATTTAAAAAAATCAAAGATTTTTAAGTATACATGATCAAAGAACCATCTGAACATGTGCAGAAATATTCTTGCTTTTGTGGCCCAGGACTTTTCACCACTAGAATCTAAGTTGACTAAGTTTTAATTAGAGACTGACTTGTTTTCGGTTGAAACGCTCAGCTCGTGCTCCACTGCGCATTGAGAACCACTGAATTAACTCTTTTACTAAATGATTCTTTCATGACCAGAAGAAACAAGAATTAGGCTGCGTTCACATTACAAGCCTCGTTGTTCAATTCCGATTTTTTGCAATCTAACTGTAATATGAACGCATCTCTCCTCTCACACGATACATGTTTGCATGAATCTGCATCACCGACAGCATAAAGTCATATCTGTGAGACGACTCATGGTGTAAAACCCGACAAAACGGATACGCGAGTAGATAACGTATGCACCACGTTTTGCCCTGGATGACGGCAAACAGTTTGTCAGCTGCACACGATCAGGTCAACAAAGCCAGACGGCTCGATTTTGCTGTTTTCACAGCTATTGCTGGCGCTGCTGCACCAAGAGATGTGCGGGTACGAGAAAGGAGCCAGCTCCGAACATACGTACAGGCCACGTGAACACTGATCCGAGTGTTCGCTTTCATGGCTACGAATCGGATACGTATCTGATCTAGGACCACATATAAAAGTGACTCGAATCTGATATGAAAAGATTCCAGATTTCACACCTGTGTCTTATTAAGGCAAAAAAAAAAAAAAAATCAGATTTGACACACTTCAAGCTGGTTATGTTCTCTATCCATTTGTCTACAAATATTCTATTTTCATTGTGCTTTTTTCCCCCACATGCTGTAATCAGACCCGAGAGGGTAAATAAGGAAAAATTAAAAACTGAAAACATGAAAGTCTGTGAAAACTTCCCTTTCTGACCTTTCTAGCTGTCTCTGTAGCTCGTCGCTGTTTCGATAAATCATTTCAGCTCAGTATTTTCCATCATTGCATGTGCGTGGATGAACTTCATCAGAGGAACTGCTACAGAAGCCATGCTGCTTTGTGTCCAGGAAAGTAGACTCGCTGAAATACGAACGGTGATCAGTTTTTATATAATATTTTATTTATATTGTGCTTTTTTTGGCTCTGTGTTTTGGACTATGGCCTAAAAAGTGCAAGGGAAAATCAAATCCTTGTGTTATTATCACTCCTAATAGCAGATTTGAAGTTAGGTGAGAGACAGACACAGAGCGAGAGAGAAAGGTGGAGAAACCCTTAAAGTGTAACTAACTTGATGTGATTAGTGTGGGTGTGTTTGAGCTGCACTTCGCTATAGCTTTGAAGTCTCAGGTGGAGAGTTGGTGTCACGACAGCTGCTCCTGACATGTACATTAACAGAGGTGCTCTTTGATGAGAGACGAGAGACGAGGACGCTCGAAATCCTCCCTCACCTGCAGCTCCACTTCGTTTTATGTTCCAGCTGCAACACCAGGTGGCTTAAAAAACACTCGGCGAGCCGTGATTCAGCTGCTGCGTCTAGATGATACCAGACTATGATTTTTATAGTAAAATGTCTTTGAAAACAGTAGAAATTTTATAAAACGACAAGACAGGGTAGCCTTCTGCTGTGATGTTTTGTGCATTCTGAAATGCTTTTCTGCTCATCACGGTGGTAGAGAGTGATTATTTTGGTTACCGTAGCCCTTCAGTCAGCTTTGTCAAAACACAGACAAAAGTAACGTTATCTTTTTGTCTTTCTGCTATATATTCACTTGCTCACCCTAATCAAAATGCATGGAATAGGTTTACTGACAATTTGACTGATCTTTCTTTCTTCATTTAATGAACTCTGTATGCACTGGCAGCCGCAATACAAAATAATAATAATAATAAAAAAAGCTCAGCTTAAGAAAGAGAAGTTACATAAATCATACTGTTTTAAGGAATACTGCTGTAAGGAAGTCATATGTGTAATGACCAGTAAATATAAAATTACAACATGTGCTTGTTTTCAGATTAAAACTGAGAAAACTGAAGCTGCTTGAGTGGGCGGAGCTATGTGTGAGCTCGGTTAGTGATGTCACCAAATAAACTCAAATTTGGACCAATCATTTCCTAGATTAAAGGATAAATAGGATCAGATAAGATACCTGGAAAGTTCAGCCACTAAACAGTTTTGGTAGTATTTAGTTAGTAACTAGTATTTAGTTATCCAGTCAACGAAACTAGCAAAAGTTGGTGACATTCGGTTAGTTGGGAGAGCAGAACAAGTGGGCGTGTCCTAATTTCCTAATTTGCATAGTCAGTTTGGCTATATGCAAAGAGTTGCAGGGATTTTTTTTTTAAACCTATGCATTAAAAACATCTTAAACAGTTTGTTTATCATATTATTTTTTCATTGTTTAAATGGCATGTCAAGCCACATGTTCAGTTTCTGATTCATTCAACAAAACAGCACGGAATTTGATTCCATACGTCACATCGTTTCATATTTTCCTCAATTTCCTCGCTTGATTTTTTTATCCGCCTACTGTTTGCGTCAGACGGAGAAATGCTGGTATGATTGGGCGGGTGAACTCGAGAGCCGTTTATCGGAGACCAGCTGTGGAAAATCAGCAGCATCGATCAGGGCTGGTGGCTCCGGCAGGACCGCGCCTGATGATCCACAGGATGCCGTATGACCGTCACACGCTCTCCTCGTGCAGTTATCTATAGCAACACTACCGCCTCCTGCAGTGATGCGCCTGCTCACGCTGCCCTAGATTCAACCCACTAAAAAAAGAGTTTCCCTGATGCGTCTTCACCGAGACGTGCTTTCTTTCGTCTTTGCAGAAGTCGATCGGCGCGCGTGCTCATTGTCAGCCCACATCTCTCTGCGCTGCCTTGAAATGACCTTGCTGCTGAACCCTGGCTGAAGTAGAGCCAGAAAGCTCTCATGTTGTTCTTTCTTCCTTTCAGTAAGTGGCAGTCGCAGGCCTTTGTGAAGTGTTGTAATCAAGTTTGCGAGGGTGGGTTTGATTGAGAAGGAGCTCTTTTGGGTGTATTTGACGTCTAACCACCCACATCTGACGCCGTCTGCTCTTTAAAACCCTCTGAGACGGAGACAGAGAGAGAGAGAGAGAGCGGACTCATCTCACGCTCATCTCATCAGTACAATGCTCGATTTTACACCTTTGATTGCTTCAGTTTTTGGAGCTGTCTAGTACAAAGCACAGTCTGCTCAGTGACTTTGATGGAGGATGTTGTTGATTTACAGCAACTCTGAAAGCAAATCTGTTCTCCGACTGGGGAAACTGCATCCTGCTGACGTATCCCAATACGATGTGGAAGGACTACGGTTGTTTTCTCAATATCAACTCAATATCATGCAAGTCTGCACAAATCAGTACATGTACATAATACATTAAGGTTTATATCAGTATTTATTGCTTTAGAGAACTACAAAGCATAAACATTAACACACTAAAAGTAATAATCCAACAAATGAACCATTAAATAGATGTAGTGTGGAGTTAACAGCGAAACTGCGCATCAATATTCAGACATCGAACATAATTGCAAATATAAGAGCTACTTGTGTGTGATCTTGTAATTAAGTAGATTTTTCTCACCAAGTCAACTTTTCACCCCGACTAAACGTCACGCTTTTCATTGTGCTGGATCAAGTGCTATTTTACAATGAGTGTGGGAGCCATGTTGTTAAATCAGACCCAATTTGCGCTTTGACTCCTATTATATGATCATCTTATCATTTACATACAGTACATATGTTTCATTTTACCTTGCTTTTATGTTCCATCACATTTTATACATCATAAACATAACAGCAAAGAAAAAAAGCTTCGTCCACGTTTTCTATTTGTTTATTTATTCATATTTAAAGATGAGTGTTTGCGTTTAACGGTGGTGGTCTAGACGCAGTTTGGAAAACCCCATCTCTGACACGTCTACTCAGCAAACATCTGGCAACCTCAGAAGCATGGAGTACATACATGATACATGATTTTTATCATCTGAATGTGAAACTCTGAAAATTAACTTAACAGGACTGTAAATACGCTGAACTTTCCTCATTCAAATATTGATGTAACTTTTAAATGGAATTCTCATAATGTTTAACATGAACTAAAATGGTGATTGTGGTTGTTAACCGGCAAAATTGTTAACTATAATTACTCTAATATTCACACCTGGAGAACTGAGATTGGGTCATTATCAGTATTTAGTAACATGTGATGTAAATTATGCTAATTTATGTGGACTTATGAAAATGAGTTAATGTAGATGTATATTATTTCTTTAACATTTAAACAAGCAACAGATAATACATGTATTAACATTCTTTTCTGCTATTGAACAGTTCTTTAATAAACTTTCTTTCTTTTTAAACACAGAAGAGGTTAAAAATGATAATGTGCCTAGACCTTTATACATATGTGACATCTGAGTAAAGAAAAAATGAAGCATTAGATAAGCTGAGTAATGTTAAGTAACTGCTTTGGCTCAGTTTGACTCACTTTCTCTTGAGACGGAGAGAGAAACTCGCCTTTGTGTGGAATTTAGACGGAACCGAATGATTCTTTAGAACCTTTAGTGTATTTCGCGACAATTCTGCCATCAAATCTATCCTATATTCCCCGTGTATGAAGTGCTGGCTGCGCAATGTTAAAAATGTACCGCTGACCACTATTTGCACTGGGAAACTGAGGGGGAAAAACAGGTTTAACCTTAGCATTAGCAGAGTTCGCTACATTTTGCCAAAAATTCTTCAATTAAGTTCTTGACTGAACTATAACAGTAATGCTAGTGTTATAAGTGTTAAAGGACTGATTAAACTGGGACTTCATGATGATTCGGTGGCATCTGTTAGTTAGACGATGCCCAATATGAACTTAAGTGGTGATTTTTCCTTTGCACGGGTACTTACCTGAACCATACACCCATTGTATAGACACGAACATGAACACACCCAAAATCTCTATAACGTTAGTTCAGTAACGCACTAACAAAAATAAACCCTACTTTAGCAAATCAACCAGCAACAGATGAGTCCTAGTGCAACATAAAAAATGACCATAATGCTACATTAGTTCATTAGCTAGTGTTAACCAGCTAATTATTACAGTGAACCAGCTAGCACTAGCTGTAGCATGTTTCAGCTGCTGCTGTGTTTTGGAGCTTGCGGCTGTTCTGTGATGACGGTTGACGTTACTGGTTATTAGGGCAGATGTAATATACTTTTAATACCAGATAGAGACTGAGGAAAAGGATGTGACAGGAATTCAAACCTGTGTTCATGATGTCACTATTGTACATGTATTTTTCTGGAGAAAAAACTTGTAACTTGTACTTGATTCACACTTAGTAGCCCAAGTAGTTTGGTGCTCATAGCATGGCTAGTTCTGGGGTGTTAGCTTGGCTAATTCTGGGGCGTTAGCTTGGCTAGTTCTGGGGTGTTAGCTTGGCTAATTCTGGGGCGTTAGCATGGCTAGTTCTGGGGTGTTAGCTTGGCTAATTCTGGGGCGTTAGCATGGCTAGTTCTGGGGTGTTAGCTTGGCTAATTCTGGGGCGTTAGCATGGCTAGTTCTGGGCTGTGAGAATGTCTCATTTGTAGCTGTTAGCATGGCTAGTTCTAGGCTGTTAGCATGGCTAGTGCAGGACTGTTTGCATACCTGGATCTGGGCTGTTAGCATGGCTTGTTTGGAGTTGTTAGCATGGCTAGTTCAGGGCTGTTAGCATGGCTTGTTTGGAGTTGTTAGCATGGCTAGTTCAGGGCTGTTAGCATGGCTAGCATGCCTTTTTCAAGCCTGTTAACAGATTCCCCACTTTTGAACACACACACACACACACACACACACACACACACACACACACACACACACACACACACACAAAACTGCTGAAACCTTTGGACTGGTTTTAAATGAAGAAGTACAGTTTCTGTTTTTGGGCACAGTAATGTCTGGTACTTTATTTAGTGCAAAATCCTCAAAGCAGAAGCTTCAGATAAGCATGCTGTGAAAAACCAACCACCGAGCTGTTGCATAACATCTAACAGGAAGTGTTGTGGAAGTACATCACTGGAGCGGCTCCAGAAAAACAGCTCCTTCAGAAAGGACCGTGCTGAGAATGCAACTATGAACAAACTCACTGGCATGAGGCCAAGTATCTTTAAATAAAGGAGGTAAAATGAGCATTGGCGCATTCATTACATGCATTTCATCCAGTAGTTGGAAGGTAGCTTCACAGTGATGAAAGTAAAATCAGTTCAAGTAGTCTTGGTTTTGCAAAAAAAGGCCCCCTGTAAAGATCATGTTTGCCCCCCTTTATACACTCGTTCATCCCAATTAGTGTTCTCCAAATCATTTCTTTTACTCCCCCCTCTGGCTATAATCAGTTCGTGTTTATATGCAGTGTTTTGTGCTTCCAGAAGGCTGTGATTACTGAAAATGAAATGACTGAAATTATGTAAAAACAGATGGCATCAAAGAGCATGTGCTACATGCCTTTTTCCCTGATCGCTCTTCCGCTGAATAAGCTGAACCGTTGCGAAGATGACATTCATTCATGTTGCACCATCATGTTGCGGTCATCCCAAGTGGGATTTTCTGTGCATTTTGCGATCCTGTGATTAAAACTTAAAAGATGGGTTTAAATAGCAAAGCAACTGAAGGCAAGGCTAGGTTTAAAATGTATTTTTCGTCCTATAAAATGAAGTGTCTTTAATTAATTTACTGTAGTGATTCCTCACAAGACAACAGGGCTGGAAGAAAAGGAAAGGAAATTCATCTTAACTGAAAAAATTAGTTCAAAATCATCAAGCAACGATAATTCAGTGAGGATTCAAAAGTATTTAAAAGTAAATGTATTTTTATTTACTATAAATAGCACAAATGTCTCGCCTGCCCAAACATCATGTTTAACTAAGAAACAAAGAATGCATTGTGTTTGAATTTCCAGCCTGAAGTTGATTATTTTCCTTTTACAGCACATCAGTGTTTTATTCCTTTTCCACTGCAGCACTATACCAAAAGTTACCATTTTTATATTTATTAAAGAATGACATTAATTAATTTTTATCCAATAATAGTAGCATTTAATATTGAAGTTCATTTCAGTCAGAAGTTACATTATAGCAGCTATAAATATGAAGAGTCATTTCTTTACCAGCCTACCAGTTTTCCTCTCTGTCAAAGCTAATAAAATAAAATGCAGCTGGTCATATTACAGAGAAACCACAAAGCATAGACACCTCTGTCCTGAAGATTTCAAGAAACGTACATAAAGGAAACACAGCTATACCTCTGTCTGTTACAAAGCGCTGACACTGGAGACTCCTTCCATAAATGTTAAATAAACATCTCCATATCAGACGTCACCATATCAACAAGTGCACACCTTTGGTTTTAAAATTTCTTTTTGCTTTGATTATGTTCAGCATGCAACGTATGTTCAGCAAGTTCATTTGTAAGTCGTTACTATAGAAACGATTACGTGTTAGAACAAGTGCATTAAAGGTCCACTATGTAGGATTTTATAGTATCTATAACATACATATTGAATTCTTAAGCATGTCCTCATTAGTGTATAATTAGCTGTAACTACGAATCACTGTGTTTTTCGTAAGCTTACAATGAAGCCTTTATATCTACATATTGAGCGGGTCCACCTCTACAGCGCCGCCATGGTGTGCCACTACAGTAGCCCAGAACGGACAAACCTCTAGAGAGCGCCTTCCACATTTTGCAGTTTTACAAGTGGCAACATGAGTCCGGAATGAAGCACCGGAAGGATGACAAAGAAGAAGAAAGGAAGACGAGGAAGAAGAAAGAAGAGGAATCAGTGTTTGCTGGTGCTGGAGAACAAATTGAGAACCCAAATTTAAAAAAAATGGATACTTATCATACTTATTATTTAGAAAAAGAAAGGGAGTGTGAATGTAAGTACTTGAAAGTATACTACATGCACCAGATGGAAATCTGATGGAAATACATGTTTGGAAATGAAGGGGTAAGAGAGGGGCATTCAGGGGGATGAATAGTGGCCCTTTAACACTAAACTGTAATTTGCAATTTTAGGAAACTACATGAACCAGTTAGCTAGCTTTCAAGGCTACTAATGTAATGACTGAAGTACGGACAACAGATCTTGTGTTTGCTTGTACCTTTCTGAAGGTTATCAAAAACAGACAGAGTCTGAAGGGGATTATTTTCATCACTTTTACCAACTAGAGGATTGACACCATTCCTAAAGTTATCGATACTGATTCGGATGCATCGGTCTGCTGTTTGTCGGCTACGTTTTACAGTGTATTAACCTCGGGGCTGGAAATGGGAGCATGCTAGCACGTTATATGAAGATAAAACCCAGCTGTCTTGAGCAGAGCCCCCAGGGTGGCAGACACAGACATGCTCATCGATCTGTTTATAGTGTTTTAGAGCAAGGCCTAGAGCACTTTCAGGGTGGAGAGGTGAAGGGTGGAGCACATGTTAAAATATAGTGCACAGGAGTAATGAGAGTGATGGTGGAGAAAATGGTTATATTGATAAGGGTTTATGGAGGATCGATTTTTTTTTAATCGATTTTCATTCGACATATTTCGGTGTTATATTTATTATGTAAAGTTCACAATTCTCAATTCTGATTGGTCAAAAAGTGTTATTAAAATGTTCTAAACAGCAGCTCGGACAATAGTTTTGGCTGCAAGCTCTGCCGTATAACAGTCGGAGGTAAATCTGTGACTTTAAGTTTTCTCACCGCTTCAGGACAGAGGCGTTTACGTGTCATAGTGCTGTTTTGTCTTAATAACTTTGAGGGAGACGAGCGTTATAGCTGTTATAGCTTCTATAACGTAAGTGAGAACAGGATGTAACTTGTACCAACAACTTATAAATGGATAAAATGTGTCATGCACTGATAAATAATTGTTTGATAAACAATTGCTGTAGTATAAGATGAATAAAACACTTCAGGACATGCTGTTATAGGAAAATAATCAGCTACTGAGTGGTAATACTAACTCCGCTTCAACGCATCACTTCATTGTTGATTATTTTCCTATAACAGCATGGTCTAAGTGTTTTACTCCTTATATAGCCAGATCTGGAAATAGTCAAGCTAGAGAACTGTCTGGGGACTGATTACTACAACTCGACCTAGACAGCGTTATTTAATACCTACATTATAAAAAAAGAAAACAATAATAATAACTGAAGTATTTCGCTAACTATTATCTTATATGTACTCTTTGAATATATACTATATTCTTCGATTACAAGGAAGAACATCATTTGTAGTTATGTATTGCAATTATGAGAACATTTCTGACAGGAATTTTAAACCATATTCATAAATATTAACAACAATTGTAATGCTTGCAACTGTAGTATGCTAATAATATTAAGAATATATTCTGAATTAGGAATAATAATATTCTGACAGTCATTCTTACACATGTTAATAAAATTCACTGCTAACACTAACTATCTACCTAAATTGGTTTTTGGGTCATATTCACAGATGTTAGTAATATTCACTTTTACTTCTAGTTTATGTGAGTTATCCTGACAGGATTTCTGGCAAGACTTTAAAGTTGTTCTTACTAATAATAATAATAATAATAATAGGAATTACTAACACTAAGAAGCTAGCTAAATATGCTAACCTGACAGGATTCCTGGGCTGCTTATATTACTGCTGGTTAGCAAGCTAACTCGACAGTATTTCTGACAGGATTTTGGATCATGTTCATAAATATTAATACTCTAAACTGCTAGCCACAATTACAGTGAGCTAACCTGACATGATTTTCATGAAATTTGTAATCCTAACTGTCAGTGTTAGCCAGTTAGCACTAATTGCTAGCACTCAATGCGAGCTACGTTGGTAGAGTTTTTCAGAAGGCTTTTTAGTCATATTCACGGAATATGACATGAATAATATTCACTGCTAATACTAGGTAATCTAAGCTAACCTGACAAGATTTCTGATGGGATATAAAGTTACAGATATACATTATTAACATTTTTACAATTATTAAATTGCATACTAGCACAAACACTTAAACTGCTATGCTATCCAGAGCTGCAATTTAGCTAAACACACAATCTCTGACAGGATTTTTAAAACATACTTACACACTACTTATCTTTACTAAAGCTAGCCAGCTAGCTAAGATGAGTTAACTTGACAGGCTTAATAATATTTAGGATATTAAACTCATATTTTTATATATTCCTTATAGTCAAAGCTAGCCAGCTAGCTAACACGAGCCAACCTTACAAAGACTTCTGAGAGGATTTTCATGTATGTTAATAAAATAAATATTAAATATAATACAAAACACAACTTTGAACACAGGCCTATGGCCTATGTTAAAAAAAACAACAACTATTGAAATAAAATAAATTTAAATAAATAATTTAATACATAAATTGTTATTTAATTTATTTATTCAATTATTTATTTAAATTTAAATAAATAAATGTGTTCCATTTTAAATACCAAAATATTAACAGGGAAGACTTGGAAAAAAAAAGTGTGTTCTACGTTCACTGTGTGTCTTATAAATACAGCTGTTGTTTATAAGAGAAGAAATGCAGGTATTTATCTGGGATTGTTTCCAATCTGTCAAAATATAGCTTATATATGGTCTATACATGTGGGTGGAAAGAAGGTCCAAAGAAACCCATCTGCCTACTGTTATCTGTCCACATACGTAATGTGTTTATTCATCTATTTTTGCAGAGCACTGACTATGGCTGAGTAACTTGCATCCAGGATTTATGCAATTACATGTTGAGGGACGGAGTGTGCCATGTCTGATAATGTGTGTACTGCGTTAATGTGAGGAGGCCTTGCTTTGTTCACCTCAGCCCAGCTCAGCAGTTTGCTGATTGCTTTTGTTTTGGGTTTATATATAGATATGCATTACATGTCTGGGGTCTTACCACTTCCATGCAAACCAGTGTTGAGTGTCAGAGAATGGCGATGACAATCTAGGCGGCAGAAAGTGCTTCCTAATCTGATTACTCTCTCTCCTGCTGAGTAAAAGCCTTTTTTTCACCAGTGTGCAGGTTATTTATAGGCAACAGTTAGCTCGCTGCTTGTTTATATTGCAATCTTTGCACAGCAACATTTCCAGATAATGACGTAAGATATTAGCATGCTCACCAGTACCTATATTTAATTGGCTTAAATTAGCATTAGCCACACGGTTCAATTATTTAAAGGCCAAAAATGCATTAGCATGCATGTATAACAGTATCTAAGTCAGCTTAGATAACCTCTCCCAAGCAGTACCAGAGAAAAAGGCATAGCACTTGTTTAGGTTGTGTGTGGATTAAAAAAAATCTCTTACAAGGTTTGTGTTTCCAAGCTGGATGCTAGTGGGTGCAGCTATCTTTATTTTACCTCAGACTATCTTTAGATCTCCACATAAACAACAATATCTGCCCAAGCTAGTTACAGAACACACTCATATCACACTAAAAAAAAAACCCACTTCGGAGAGAAAAGCTTGTGTATAAAATGCGCCCTTGCAGCAATGTTTTGTTCAAGATTTTTGATATCTCTTTGACAGGATTAAGGTGTTGGATGTACTGAAATAGAGCTAAGAAAAACACCAGCACATGCTACTTGTTCTGAATCACACGCTCTGCTGCAATACACACACATCAGCCGAGGTGTGATCTGGTTTAATAAGTTGTACTAATTCATTTGTGAAACAATAACAGATGATCGTTGTATACCTCTCCTGCTTACTGCTATAGTCGCTTTGCACTTAAACATATCAAGAGAAAATAAAGTTGCTCACTAGAGTCTGTGGATATATTTTATGTGCAAAGTGTGAAATGAGAACACCCTTTGACCCATAGGTCAAAGGTTAGTCAGCAACTTAACAAAATCAGAAGATATCATTTTGGCTTCAGAGCGTTGTCTTCTGCCTGGGGTACTGTTTACCAGCTCATTTCCCTCAGTCTGTATTAATGCACATAACTAGCTAGCTATATGTCATTGCATTACATAAGCTACCAGGTTGTTGCAGGTCAACCAAAACACAGGACTGGGCAGCACACTGGAGCGTTTATTTGCCTGGTGGCGCATCGGTAGTCACCAAATCACTTTGATTCTCAATAATATTAAGTTAAATGTATACCAACTGTTTTGTATTACTTTGCATTACGCCCACTTTGTGTCACTAGCAGTTGCAGGAACACATTAGCACTCATTATATACAAATACCCTTAACTTACTGTTAGTGGTGCTGGAAAAATATCAACACATGCAAACAGTATTCCACAAAAAGGGATTAAGCCTGTAATGATCAAACGATCCTTTTGCAAATGTAAGGTGGAAAACCTGCTTAAAAGGCTTCCAGCAGTCAGGAAAGGTTGATTACATACTGTGATATCCCATATTACATAGTGTGATATTCATCAGTGACATCCCAAAATAACAAGATTAATATTTAGCTACAAATTAGCATTTTTTATTTTTATTTTTTTTAGAATAAAACCCTGCTTGAAATCTGTGACGCGGTATAATTACACTTTCCCTAACAAATAAAATGTTGAGACAGTTGATTGATCAGAAGCGAAACTAATCATTGTTGCAAGAACAGTTCAGTCTAATGGTAATTCTCTTTTAATCAGTGTAGCCTTTTATATTAACCTCTAATAGTTGTGATAACACTGTCATGTTCACATCATGGAAATTCAGTAGGATGGAAAATTATCCTGTTATTCTGACCTGAAAGTGTTGCCATTTCCATAATTGTGCCATGTCCATTTCTTTTACTACAAAAAATGATGGCGCTTTGAATCTACTGTTAGCTAGATTTCGCATGTAGCTGTTAAACATTAGCACATCTCTTAATAATCTGTGATAGAACTAACGTGGGTGGCGCAATACATCTGAGACTGTCAGAAACACTTTTTAATATAGATTCCCAATATTCCGACTTGGAAAGTCCCACTTGGTGAGCAGTTTTTCCCAGTCGGAAGGTGGGGATTATGATTTGAGGTGGCAAAACTTTTCAATTCAGTACAGAACATACACTACCGGTCAAAAGTTTGGGGTCACCTTCTAATTCAATTATTTCTTTATTTTTATGACTTTAAAAGAGAC
>JAQQZU010000020.1:14892866-14903375 GCA_030068025.1 Parauchenoglanis punctatus
ATGAGGAGGATGATGATGAGGAGGAGATGGAGGAGGATAATAAGGATGAGAATGATGATGATGATGAAGAGGATTATAATGAGGATGAGGAGGAGGAGGAGGACAATGAGGATGACGAGGATGATGAGGAGGAGGATAATGAGGAAGAAGAGGATAATGAGTATGAGAATGATGATAAGGAGGATGATGAGGAGGAGGAGATGAAGGAGGATAATGAGGATGAGAATGATGATGATGATGATGATGTAGAGGATTATAATGAGGATGAGGATAATGAGTGGGAGGATGAGGAGGATGATAATGAGAATGATGATGAGGAGGAGGATGATGAGGATGATAATGAGAATGATGATGATGAGGAGGAGGATAATGAGGATGAGGATGATGAGGAGGAGATGGAGGAGGATAATGATGATGATGATTATGATGATGAAGAGGATTATAATGAGGATGATGAGGATGATACTGAGGAAGAGGATGATGAAGAGGAGGATAATGAGGATGATGAGGATGAAAATGAGGATGATGATGAGAAGGAGGATAATGAGGACAGACACTGACAGGCTTTCTCAAGCAGGGATTTTCCTCAGCGCTTAAAGGGATTTGCCTCAGCGTCATGTTCCAGCTGTGTTCCTCTTCAATCAAACTGTAAAAATAAGTAAATAAATGAGTCTGAGGGGTTTAAACACCATGCGGTGTCACCATGGGGAGGTGGTGAAGTGATAATGATTAACCAGATCACTGTTAGCAGGCGTGTTTAATCTGTGAATCATGCGTTGGTTCCATATCCGATTCGTTTTCTGAATTTAGCTTTTTATATCCTTGGCATTTTCTTCCTGTTTCAGTGGACAAGCTCTACACTGTGAGTATTCTGTTTTAGAAGATCGGCCTATGTATTGAATTTTTGTTCTAGATATTTTGACAATTTGTCTGTTTTGACCCAGAAAAAAGTGCTGCTGCTAAAACCTGCTGCTAACAGCAGTGTCCAGGTCAATAAAGGAGCTAAACATGATATCAGCATGTTTCTCTGATTGATCCTCCTGCACACGGACATTTCTAGCAGACTGACTTCCACTCATACGTTCCTTCTCATGTTGTGGTCTTGGTAGATGCTGATTTCTCTACATGCCTCCTCAATGTTATTATGCGTGTGTGGCGTTTTCATGTCTCCCTCTCTGTTTGTTTAGGATTGACCGGAAGAAGGATAAGACGGAGAGGAAGATCCTGGACAGTCAGGAGCGAGCGTTCTGGGACGTGCACAGGCCAGTGGTGTGTGTAGAATATGGATTTCCTGATCGATAGCTACTGTAGGAATGATTAATATGAGCCATTCACTTCAGCTCACACAGATCCTGTTACACGTGTTATTGTCATGTGGGAACATGGGAAACGCAGAGAACACAGGGAACAAACAACACGGGGAATGCAAAGAACACAGAGAACACGGGGAACACAGAGAACACAGGGAACACAGAGAACACGGGGAACACAGAAAACAGAGGAAACAGAGTACACAGGGAACACAGAAAACATGGGAAATGCAGAGAACACAGAGAACACAGGAAACAGAGAACATGGGGAACACAGATAGCATGGAGAACAAGGGAAACAGAACACAGACAATACAGAGAACACGGGGAACATGGAGAACACAGGGGCACAGAGAACACAGGGAACACAGAGAACACGTGGAACAGAGAACACAGACAATACAGGGAACACGGGGGCACAGAGAACACAGGGAACAGAGAACACAGACAATACAGGGAACACGGGGAACACAGAAAACAGAGTACATGGGTTCCCCACAGAGAACACAGGGAACAGAGAACACGGGGCACATGGGAAACAGAGTACATGGGGAACAGAGAACACAGACAATACAGAGAACACGAGGAACATGGAGAACACGGGGGCACAGAGAACACAGGAAACACAGAGAACACGGGGAACATGGGAAATGCAGAGAACACGGGGAACTCAGATAATGCAGGAAACAGAGAACACAGACAACACAAGGAACATGGGGAACATGGAAAACACAGAGAACACAGAGAACATAGAAAACAGAGAACACAGACACTAAAGAGAACATGGAGAACACGGGGAACAGAGAACACAGAGAACACAGAGAACACAGAGAACACAGAGAACACAGAGTACACATAGTACACGGGGAACATGAGTAACAGAGAACACAGGGAACACGGGGACACAGAAAACATGGGGAACACGGGGAACATAAGGACACAGGGAACACAGAGAATGTGGGAACACGAGGAGCTGAAAAAGGGAAAAGTGAGAAATAAAATATTGCTCATGTGACCCGCAGCCAGGCTGTGTCAATACCACTGAAATGGACATCAGGAAGTGTCGCCGCATGAAAAACCCACAACGAGTCAAGAAGGTAAAGTGTGTGTGTGTGTGTGTGTGTGTGTGTGTACGTGTGTAAAAATAACACAGAAAAATCCCATCAATAAATCAGCTTCATTGAATTGCAGCGGTGAATAACAGCTGTCATTTGTGTGTATGTGTGTGTAGTCAGTGTATGGTGTGGCAGAAGATACACAGACACCGAGTCCTGTACACACACACTCGCAGCCAAGCAGGAAGGACACTAAGGAAGACGTCGAGAAAGAGGTGTGTGTGTGTGTGTGTGTGTGAGACTTTACATATTAAATTGTGAAAACTAAATGAAAACGCTTCCCACTTCCTGCAGATTTTATTTCTGAACACTCAGCTGGACAGACACTGTATGAAAATGTCCAAAGTGGCAGAAACGTGAGTGAAAGATTTACATTTTTCTTATTTACATATTACATATTTCTTATTTACAGATTTACATTTTAAACAGGGATCAGTCGCCACGTCGCGGCCTTCCCACAGCCTCGAGGAAACTCGTTACAGCTCTTTGTGCTTTTGTCTGTTAATCAATACAAGTCATTAAAATCTGCTGTGCTTTTTCACACTCTGCATTTCCACAGCTTTTACTGTTCTACTTCTTTATTCAGCCTTCACTCATCTTTTATATCTCACCATCCTTCATCTTCCCTCACCTCCATCTATCATTAATAAATTAGGCTTAATTAACCCTCAGTGATGTCACACACAGCTCTTCTTTTTAATTTGTTCTCCTTTTTATTGTCTTTCCATCATTTTTTTTAAATTTTTTTTACAAAAGTTATTAAATATATATGTATATTTTGATATAAGGATTAGACACTGTTCTGTAAACTGTACACACTCACTGTTCTGCCACATGTAAACAGACAGACAGACTTATTGAAAGGTAAACACATACACAGATGTATAGAAAGACAGGCAGATAAACAGACATACGGACTGATAGATAGAAATATAGACAGATGGACAAATAGACAGACTGATGGCAGACATACAGATAACCAGTCACATGAAAAGACAGATGGATAGATATTTTGACAGACAGGTGGACTGACAAACATAATAGCAGAAGGATAAACAGACAGAAAGATGGAAGAGCGGACAGAGACAGATAGATTGATAGACAGATGGACAGGCAGACACATTAACAGACAGAGATAGAAGGATTACATAGATAGACAGACAGACAGATGGACAGATGAGACAGATAGATAAATGATAGATGAGTGACAGACAGACAGATTGATCGATAAATAGATGGATAGATATACAATCTAAATGAAAGGCAGATGGATAGATAAGCAGACTGAGGTAGATTGATAGATAGGTTGTTTAACGGATAAACAGATAGATGGACAGTTATACCGAGGAGAGAAGTATAGATTCATGAGCAGATGAAATTAAAGAAAGGGGTGTGGCTTAGACGAATATTTAATTGGGAGGTGTGGTTATGAGTGATGCCGTGATACGGGACCAGATCGCGATAATAACGCGATTAAATTTCACTCAGACATTTTGTTTTATTTGTTTTACTGTCCAGTTGTTTAATTTCACTTTAGGGGTTGTGGCTTTTTTACATTACCTCAAAAGGATGTTTGTTCTTATGCATGACAGGTCAAATCATTCAGGTAGGATTTGTTTAATATTTGGGTGACGTTATCTGTAGCTAGTTACCAAACCAGGCTGTAAGAAATGCGACAGGAAAATATTCCTGACAAGCTTGTCAGTGTCAGTGCTGTAACGTGAGGGACCGTGTGTGATCAGGAAGAGAGCCAAATTAGCAATACGTCCGCATGCTCTTGGACGTTGACATCTTGTCTATCGTATCTGTGAGGAATCTTCAGCACACGGTGTGAATCCAGCGTCAGATTCTGAGCAGTTCATTCTGATATGAAGCTTTTCTCTGGCAGCTTGATGAGCTACACTGAGCAGTACCTGGAGTACGACCCGTTTGTTTCTGCCCTGGAGCCCTCCAACCCCTGGATCAGCGATGACAGCGCTTTCTGGGAGATTGAGACCAGGTTTGAGTCTTTCGTCTCCACAACACTCGCTTTTCTTAAAATAAACGACAAGATGATGCCAAAGTTCAAATGAATAGCATGTCTCCACAGACAGTGTGGGTGTTAATCCTAATATGCTTTAAATATAGCCCTGAATGATAAATTATGTAGAAATTCATTTTACCTGAAGCGTTTAATCGCTGCTGTGCTGATTTATTCAGAGTGATTAATTACAGGTTAAAATTAAGCTCAGTGATGGGCGTTTATGAGGAACAGAGATAAATTCTTCCTCTTGCTCATCCGTCTCTCAGCAAGGACCCGAGCCAGCAGAGGGTTCGGAAATGGGGCTTTTCTTTGGAGGAGGCTCTGAAGGATCCGGTCGGCCGTGACCAGTTCCTCAAGTTCTTGGAGTCCGAGTTCAGTTCGGAGAACCTGCGGTAATCTTTTCTCTTTTCTTCTTTCTTTCCTTTTTTAATCTCCTTCCCTCCCACCGATGCTCAGCTCCTGAGCTCAGATATGACGTGAACCTCATGTTAAATATAATTCCTTGTCCCCGCCAGTGTATTTAAATGTTAATTGGTTTTAAAAGCATATACTGTAATTCAAAACTACCAGTTCTGGATTTGAGATTTAAGAAAAAAAATCAGAATCCTAAAAAATCTCCAAAATTCAAATCGCAGGTTTTATGCAAATTGATGTAAATAAGGCCAAACGTGCATCGAGCATATCAGGTATTCACGGGGAAAAGTAGTCGCTTAAAACTCAGCATTTAGCCAATCACAGTCATCTCTTGTGCTCACGTCCATAAAGTGAAGAGAAGAGATGATGAGACGCAGAAGACGAGAAGTGTCAATGTTCTCATTACCATATATGGACTCAAAGTCTGGCATGGGAATTTACATCTTTAACCAGTAACATAACCTTCATGTTGTAGCTGCTGAAGTTTTTATGTTCTATTAAAATCGCTACATTCCTATTAAGCAACTACTTTTTTGTTAGCTGTTAACAATTGCTAGTGAGCTAACATTAGCTGGAATCTGGCCTAAGTAGTTAACATCACCGTGGAAACATTGAAATTTGAGTAGAACATAAAAACTTTATTTATGTGATCTATTCAAAGTGTCTACTTTTGCCTAGTTCAGCCCTTTGGCCTAATTCAGATAACCGTACATAAAATCTGTGTTTTTGAGGTGTTCATGTTTGATATTTTGAGTATTAAGGGTTCTGGTATTTCAAACTCTTGAAAAATTGCAACCCCTGATTTTCAACTTCTATGTTTTTAAAGGTAAATCTTTCCCCTAAGAGGTTCAAATCATTGGCAAAAAAAGTTCAAATATTCACATAAACAAAAAAATTCATCTTCAGATCCAAGCTCGAGTCCCTGCTGGTGATGGAGGATCGTTTAGTGAGTCAGAGTGGACGAGTGGGTGTCTCTGTGTGAGGCCAGTCTGGGACAGGAAGGCCCTGAAGTGCGCTTTCGAGATAACATGGAGGTCAGCGGAACCTGGAGGCGACTGTGAAAGAGATAAAACCGTCCCTGGGTTTATTCACGCTTCTCTCCTATCTGGCGCTATCTCCTCGCCTGAATCGAATCGCTTCAGGGGGCGCTGTCTCACACGGGCCTCGGCCACTTATGAAACCATGAGCAGAGTGGATATGATATGGACTCTCGACTCTCCCTGGGGCTCCTTAATAGCCTAAAATGCTTCAATATTGCAAGCCGGGTGAGATCAATAGAGATACGCCCGAGTGTGATGTGGGGACAGAAAGGGGAAAGTGAACATTTTGCCTCTCCCATATCACCCCCCCTCCCCCCCTCAGTTACTCTAGTCCTGAGTACTGAATGTTCTCCCTGCAACTTGTGGTTTATGAGTGCACTAATGGAAAAAAAGTACCACTCAGGCAATGTCACATAATGTTCCAGCCCTCCATTTCATCATTCAGCTCGCTAATACATTAAGGTCATGTTTAATGATTTGTTTGTGCACCTCTTATATTATTTCTTTTACATGTAACCTGACGGGTATGGAAATTATTACTTTACATTACATAATGGTTTCCTTTTATATTTTTGTCTGTTTATTGGTGCCATATTGTTGAATTCTGGATCCTGATTGGTCAGAAAGTGTTCATTTTCTATAACAGCAGCTCTGAGAGTCACGGCTTCATATTAATGCACTCGCCCTGATACGTTGTCGTTTCCATAGCAACAGCTCATTCACATCGGATGGTCCACATAATCCGGTTTTAAAAAACATTTCATTGTTGACATGCTGAAGCTTTCTTTGAGAACTGTGTTTATTTGACATTTAATGGAAGGAGTCTCCAGTGTCAGCGCTCCGTAGCATGCAGCTGTAACGTTCTGAAATCTTTAGAAGGAGGTTTACGCTTTTTGCGCTGTCTCTGTGACAAGGAAATGTTTGTGCTGTAATATAAAGGTCTGCCACTTTAGACGCCAACGCAGCCGAAGCAGTTTTGCTACTGGTTGAAGTTGCAAATTCCAGCGCCGGAGTTTAACAGCATAAATTTAATTCGCATTGGAAGCTTGTCTGAATTAATCCAAGCTTCTCTTTTATATTAAATTAGAATTGATTAAAAATCAACGAAACGTACTCTGAGACGTTCATGAATAAGTCGTGATACATCCAGTTCATCAAGTCAGTTATTCTAAGTAAAGTCTCTGTTCTTTTCAGTTCTGTGGAATATGAAATAATAGTCAGGTAGAAATAAGAGTCAGGTGTTTGGCGATCTGCTCCAACCTGAGTGTTTTTGCCTGCTTTTCCTCAGTTTCTGGTTGGCGGTGCAGGATTTGAAGCGGCGCCCCCTGCAGGATGTCCCCGCCCGAGCTCAGGAGATCTGGCAGGAGTTTCTGGCCGAAGGTGCTCCGAGCTCCATAAACCTGGACTCGCACAGTTACGAGAGAACCAGCCAGAATCTCAAAGATCCCGGACGCTACAGCTTCGAGGACGCACAGGCAAGAGAACACGTTTCACACGACTTCCTGCTTTACGTAGGAATCACATTTAGTCCAGAGAACAAACAAAGGATTATGATTATGATTGTGATTGTAATTGTTTTAACCTGCATCTCCAACATTGAAGTCGAGTCTAGGACTTCATAATCAACAACAACTATGACAATTATAGTAATGATAATGAGGAAAGTTTATTAGATGAAATGAATAACACATCCACTGAGTGATGCTTTGAGTTCGTGTAGTTTTGCTGTAACACAATGTTTTTAAAAATGCACATTTTTTTAATGGTGCATTTCTGCAAAGTGCAGCTATCAAAAATATTGGCACCGAGAATTAATATTAAAGTCCCTTATACTGTATAAAAGAATCATTGATTCATTTTTGTTCATTTTTAGTAACCTATCCTGCTATCCTGATCAGAATAATGTATTGGCACCCATTTCCTCTCTTTCCCATTGTGAATTTGTTATGATGGATCCATCGTAGTCAGGTCCCTTAGTCCATATATGGAAATATGGGTGTGTCTTTGAGAGCCAAACTCACTAAGACCACCTCTTTATAGTTCAACCCAGGCAAAATAGTTATGTTACTGGTTGAAAATGCAAATTAACAAGTCAGAGTTTATGCCCATATGTGGAAATAAGACTCTGAGTGTGTTTTAGACCGTAGATGTCGATATGAGTGTGACTGTGAGTCCACATATGCAAATGAGACCGACTCTGAGTGGGTGTGTCCTTAAGACCATAGATGGGGATGTGGGTGTGTCTTTGAGACTATTTATTGGAATGAGACCAACTCTGAGTGGGCATGTTTTAAAACCATAAATGGATGTGTGGACATGAATTTGAATCCATATATGGAAACGAGCCTAGCTGAGTGGGTGTGTTTTTAAGACCATATATGGGGATGTGGGTGTGTCTTTAAGTTAAACTACAGAAGGCTTCAAGTAAGGAATTTCAGCGTATTTATATTGTATATGTAGATGTATTTAGACAGGTTTTTGTTACCAAGCTAGCTGATATGAGCTAACCTGACTGAGCGCGATATTCTCGTCGGTCAACACGTGACCATCTTTCAGTTTTTACTTTCGACAGACTGTACAAACACGTTACAACTCACGCAATCCCTCCTCTTCTCTTCTTCAGGATCACATCTACAAGCTGATGAAGAGCGACAGCTACACCCGGTTCTTACGCTCCAGCGCTTACCAGGACCTCCTGCTCGCCAGAAAGAAGGTGTGTGAGAAATCTAAACCCAAAACACGTCACGCCAAAGGTTCACTGAATTCCGATGAGCTTAAGATTTTATTTCCTGATTTTATTTTAGTCATCTGATTTCTTTCTACACTTGATTTGGAGTCGAGATAAAAACCCGTGGTTGAATTCATTGCTTTATAACCACAATAGTTGTTTATAATCAGGAAATCATTTTATATTTTATTATTTTTATACAGCCTGAGATCCATTTTCATCCCTTAATTTTTAAGGCTAGGATTTTTGTCTTGTCCACTCTCTGGCTTCTGACACTTCCTCTGAGGGTGTGTGTGTGTGTGTGTGTGTGTGTGTGTGTGTCTTTTAAACAGCCTGAAAGTGAGCAGGGCCGCCGCACGTCTCTGGAGAAATTCACCCGCAGCGTGGTGAGCGAGCCTGAGCGCTGATGATTCAAGCTGCAGTCTGTAATACACCACATATAAATGCATAAAGACACTCTTCCACACACCGACAGCAAATAAGAGGGAATAGCATCATAGCAACCTGGTATTTTAATATCATCTGACACAGTTTGTGCTCAACATTCTCCCTATTTTCACAGAGATTAAAGTATTGGCGCCCTTGGTTTCATTTGGGTCATTTACCTGTATGAGAACAAACTGTCTTGTGGTCGGTGGTAAAGACAACAAGCGCCAGAGACGAACACATTTGAAATGAAAATAAACTGCCTTTTATGTTTCATTTTTAATAAAACCAGTTTGTGATTTTGCAAGTCGCTAATTGTTGATCATGTAGCTTATAGCAGTTTATGGTCTCTGAACCGCTGGATCTCCAGGTGGTGCTCCAAAAACCAGTTTTGTCCACTTCCTGTCCCCAGCTCTGGATTATCACCAGTTAGTTCAGCCTCTTCGATGACTATGAGCTCTTTTACAGGAAATGAGAGAAGTATGGATACCATCCCGCCCTAAAAGCCCAGACTTCCCTGCAGAAGTAGCCCAAACATCCAGCAGTTCAGTGACTATAACGTGCTGTAAACTACATCCTCATGGGGCTTACTACAGCATTGAACATTGGCTTCATTAATTTATACACCTCTACAGTGTTACCCTCTGGCTGACAAACAGGTATATCCTTAGCTCATATCTTAGAAAACCTGCACTTGCCTAAGATTATCTTTAAAATCCAGGGCACTGGCTCGTGTTATACAGCTAACGACGGCTCCTGGTGGCCATAAACGCTTAGCCACTGTAGCTTCTTTTACCATAAAAGACATTCTGGCTTCTCACTGAGTAATCAGAGAGATCTGGTTCTCCAACATCCAAGACTATCAGACAAGAAACACTTTTGTGCACGTCAGAGAACCGGTTTTCAAGAACGTACGTCTTAACCTTTATTCAGACACTTTTTGTTTTCCGTTTGTTTTTTTAATTGATGACTTTTGTAATTTCATCCCATAATTTTATCCTTTGATGATTTATTTCCATCCCATCAGCAATGTCTGTGTTAATCTATAAAATTCTTTGCCTGTCTGCTATACCTTCCCAGCAACAGTTTGGAAACAATCTCGAAAATGTAATCTATATCTATACTGCAGTCACCGGAAGCCCATTAGAAAAATGTTAATCATTACTTTAACTGTTATGATGAGAGCTACAGCTCGTAAACTCCTCTCTTTATATTCTTACCACAGAGCTGTTGAATTCCCGAATCTGATTGGTTAAAAGGTGCTGGTTAAATTAATGTAACTTAGAATGGAAAAAAGTGCATAATGTCCTTCTATGTTGTTATTAAAAGGAATTAAACTGTAATGGACGTATTATAGGGAAGGGGCTGTTATAGGAAAGGGGCTGTTATAGGAAAGGGGCTGTTATAGGAAAGGGGCCGTAATAGGAAAGGGGCCGTAATAGGGAAGGGGCCG
>JAQQZU010000020.1:14907359-14918560 GCA_030068025.1 Parauchenoglanis punctatus
CAACCGCTCAACTAAGTAAAGAGAAACAACAGTCCATCATTACTTTAAGACATGAAGCGTCTTTTAAGTAATAAAAAGAAAGAAAAAAACATTGAATTAGACGGGGTGTCCAAACTTTTGACTGGTAGTGTAGCCAAGACCTGTTTCCCTTTACAAAAAGAGTATGTTTGACTGACAGTGAAAATTACCTCAAACATGCAGGGAAACGTGGTTTAAAATCTCTTGAAAAAATTTAAAACAAACTGTCTCATTAAGACCACAGCCTTCATGATCCTGAAGCTTGTGGCCAGAAAAGTGTATTAAAAGATATTACTCACACAATGCTTTGTAGCCAAAGTGTCTCAAGCTGTGACGTGCGAATTTGATTCAGAAGTGATAAAAATAGAAAAAGGGAACCTATGAACCATGATGTTTTCCCCCGATATCCTTAACCTAAAGCAAGACTCCACTCTTAAACATGTTAAATACGTTTATATTTAAATATATGTGATCCTGGTGCTAATTTGTTGCTCGTTGCTGTGTTTTCGTCTCTTATTCCGGTGAGAAGCTAACCCATGAGTCTTTCTGATGTCACAGCGGGGCATTGTTATTGCTAGCTCACTTACGATGGAGTTTAACAGAAGTTTAACGATCTGAAACATCGCTCAGGTTTCACTCTTACCTCCTGAAGATGATGGGTGCAACGGCTTTGGAAGCTGATGTGTTTGAGCCGAGTGTAAATGAGAAGGTGAGAGAGCTGGACTGAAGGTCCAAAAGACTAAAGCGCCGCTGCATCGCTGTCTTTAGGAAGAGATAAAGCTAATCCCCTCTGACACCGCTCTCAGCAGGTAACAAACAAAACTGAAAATAATGATGGAATGAAAAGTGAGTCAGTTCATTTGACTCGGCTCACCAAGACGAGTCGACTCCTTGGTGTTTATTTTCTGTAAGGACGTTTGTGATGATTTTGACCAGGGATTATTCTTCTTTGCTTAACTATGGTTGAAACCGTTTCAGAAAAATCATTCTCTACCTTCTAATTAACAAAATATCATTACTGTGCTTTGCATTTTATAAAATCACTGTACAATTAAAAAGTCACTACAAATGTGTACAAATCCTTTCACTAATGCGTCTGTGCTTCGTTAAGATTTGCGTTTATCTTTATAACGCCTCCCTTTACAAACTCTGAGTACATACAGCACACACACACACACACCTCAGAGTCAAAGACATGACTCACGATTCACGCTCGTGAACAGCTCGGCTCAAAATACATTTCCAAAGAAGCATTTTAATTCAATTACACTACATGAGTAACAGCAATGCTTACAATCTACAAAAACAACACACGCAGCTGATATAGTAAACACGTCATTCTGAACATTTACCTAGAAGAACCGACTCATGACCTGAACTTTGACATAATCTTTACAAATGAGTTCAAATGTCTGATAAAAGTTTGTCAGCTTTGCAACGAGTCCATATTTATATAAGAGTTATATAGAGTCATGTTTGTTTCTGATGCGCACCACAAATGAAGGTTTTTCAGCTAATTTGTATAAACGTCCCACCCAGAAACACCTAGTTCAGCACCTGCGTAGCACGAAAAACCTTCCCACGGAAAGCCTGATGTATCTCAGTGATCTTCAGTTGACTAGTCGGGGTTTTGGCCTTCAGTGATCATCCTGCTCTGCTGCCAACTGCTGTCACAGCCCAAAGCCTACAGTCTTTGGAAACAGAATACTAATGTTTGGCATTTTTAAAAAAATGTCTTCCTCATAAAAATCACTCTACTGCACAAAACTGTAGATTTTTAAAACCCATTCAGTAAATTTAGCACACACACACACACACACACACACACACACAAAAATAATAATTCACATGCTAAAGTGATAAACACACACTGAAGGTATAATGATGGCTCTGTTGTTGTGACATCAAAGTTAATGTGTAGGATATTTCTGCATATTTTTTTTCAAGCAGACTTGACTCACACCTCTGACTCTGATTGGTTTATACCACTGACTTAAAAAATGTAACACTGCTCTACTCTGCTCTTACGTAAAACCTTACGCTACGAATCTTTATTCAACCCCGATCTTAAATCTGACAAGCAAATAAATGCTGTTGTTAAATCCTCTTTTTATCATCTAGGATTTTTTCAAATCCTCTTTTTATCCTCATTTTATCATCTATAATCTAACCTGGATTATTGCATATAAACCTAGAGTCAGGAGTTGATTTCAGTATGTATATGTAAAAGGCTAGCTTAGACTTACATTAGTGATCTCTTACATCACGCTTCTCTTAAAGCACTGAGGTCACCTGATAAACTGCTTCTTTCAGTCCCATCCAGCCCAAACAGTCGTTTGAAGCGTAAAATGTGACCCTGCGTGCTTATTTTGTTGCCGGGCCCAAGTCTCCACGTTCGATCAGATCCCTCAAGTGAGTGTTTTAAAAGATTTTTTATTATATTTATGATATTATTTGTTAATTCCTTTTCTTTCTTTCTTTCTGTAATTTCATTTATTTTATTTTATTCTATTTTACCTATAACATAAAGTACTTTGGTCAACCACAGGTCGTTTTTAAGCAGTTCTGTACAAATAAAATGACTTGACGTTACACAGAGGGTCTGGCATTGGGGCCCCCTTGCCTCCTTGGGCCCCTGGAAGTGTTCCTGCTACGAACGTTCGGTAATCTCTCTCCGCTCGTCCTGGCGTGTGCTGCCCTCTAGTGTCAAACAGTAAAACATTCAACTCCATTCATCATAAAATCATCCACAGCATCCAGCATGTTCAGTTTCATTTATTAAGCTGCAAACTATAAAAAGTGAAGCGGAGGACACTTGTAATAAAAAGCAAAAACAAACAAAATGACCGAAACAGGAAATCACTAATAAAATACTCATCTGTCGGAATTCGCAGTCATCCATTAAAAAAAGGCTTTAAACTGCTTTATCTGTTAGACAGTCAGGAAGAAATAAAATATTCAGCAGATGTGAGGCTCGTTCTTGATGAATCGGCTCTGAAAATAGAGCCTCTAATGCATTATAGAGAACGAACGGAGGAGGAAGGAGAAGAGATGACGAGCGAGGACGTCCGGACAGGAATAGAGACGCTAATATATGATGAGGGAAGAGGGACAGAAACAGAGCAGGGATATAACTAATCTAGTGGAATATACACACTTAAACCAAATCTCAGCTGATATAGTGAACAGAATTTAAAGGAGCAGTTTGTAATACTTCAATTTCAATCCCAATAAATCACTGGTTGCTTAAGAAAAGGGGGTGAGATTGAGCAGCTCTGCATCACCTTGGGGGCGGAGCCTGAAATAAAGATATGAGCTGAATCCACTGTATTGTGAATCACAGTTTATCTGAAATGCCTTTAAAATGATAGGATTGTTACAATTCTATAGGAACAAGTCTATAAAAGACAAAGTCAAGAAAACAATGATAGACAAACACCAGAAACAGGTGTGAACGTTGAAACAAATCATTTATCATACATATTAAAACTACGGAAGAGGATTAGGGCCACAAGAATAAATTTCAGAGATTTCTGAGAAAAAATTCAGAATTTTAATAATAACAAAAACTCTGAGAAATGAAGGCAGAGACTTTTTTTCTCAGACTTTTCTGTGGCCCTAATTCTCTTCCGTAGAAAACGGAGTGCATTAAAATACAGACTTGTATAATTATTTAAAAATATCGATTTTAAAAGAAAGACCTTTTCTAAGCTGATTTTCAAAAAAGATATTTCATGTTGCGTTTTTATTTCTGGAGTGGTGAGGTAGATTTCTGAGTGGAGTGTAGATGAGATGGATGAACGTTGTGCAGGTCAGCGTTCGATTCTTGCTCTTATGGAAGAAGGAGATTTCTGTTACGGTGTTTACGGTTCTCCAAAAGCAGACGCCTTGTCCTTTAGTAAGTCCAAACAAAGATGGCAGCTCCAGCTTCCTGTAAACATTTATGGAACATTTACAGCATGGATGTGAGTGTGTGTGTGTGTGTGTGTGTGTGTGTGTGTGTGTGTGTGCAGCTTTACCTCTGAGATACAACAACACATATAAGAGGTTAAATAATGTCTTACTATTTGTTTAATAATGATGAAATTACAAAGCTCATTATTCTGTATTGCTATATAAATGGTTGTGTAAAAATGACTAGTGACCACATGATTAGGTGTGATAATGCACAATAAACACTAATGACATATACAAATAAAATCAATACTCATTATACAAATTGAGCATAAAATAATAACCAAAACATCTAAACAAATTAGTCTTTTTAATTGATCTCTTCCTCAAAAATAAAGCTTTACCCAAGATAGTTTAAGCCAATGGGGTGTTGAGTTTTATCCAGAAAAAGTCAGTGTGTATATTCAGGCTTTCATTCCGCCCAATCAGGAGCCACTCCCGAAGCGTGTTCATATTCGGCAAACTGAGGCGAATGTTCCAGGGGAACGGGTTTTCTTTGAACATTCAAATTTGAACATTTCTGTGTAAACATTACAACTTGATCCAGATCTGCATTCTCCCACAACATTAATTTTCTAGGCCACTAATAACACCCATGCTATCATTTCAAAATCGACGCTTTAGCCCGACGTGATGTCTGAGTTAGCCTAAACTAACAAACTCAGAGAACAGGCATGTAATGACATATCGTGCCAATGGAAATCAAATCAATGGAAATAAAAATAATGACCTGATTAATCTCTTTTTCACACGAGAACCTTCCACCTCAGGAGGAAGTAGCACAGCTCTAATGCCGTGTAAACACACACGAAGCAGATCTAAAATAGGAAAGAGCTTTTGTGCGACTAACTTTACAGGAAATCAGAGCTCCCTTTTTACAGACTGCTGAAAGCTAAAGAAAAGAGGAGCAAGCGGAGGGAGCTGTTTTATGTTTTGGCTTTTTTTTTCATTTTTAAGAAAAAGCTTATACATTTTTTTTATTTTTAATAAGAGGAATATTTTAGTTAATAGGCAATTTTTTTTACTTCAACCTTTACAAATGTTTGTAAATAATGATTATTGGTTATGAAGAACATTTTCAATGTAACAAAAGGAATATTTCAGCTGATAAAGAATAGGAAAGTAAACGTTGCATTTGTTGGTAATAACATTTTAATCTTTCAGAAAAAAAATTGTGGCAAAATCGAATCATGAGGCCAATAGTGTGAAGTGAATCGAATCGTGAGCCCAATGTTGAGAACTGCATGAGCAATTTGCTTGATTGAATTGTTACATGCCTAACAGGGCAATACATTCGCTCATCTAACGCTGAGGATCGATAACATTAGCATATAAAAAGGAGGCTATCAGAAAAAGAATCAATGTAACTTGATTTATTTGTTTGTAAGAAGATTAAAAAATTTAATAAATTGAACACTTGTGTATATTTTTTGGAACAACTTCTTTGGTTTACTGAGATCTACCTCCTCAGTCCGCTTGTGTGTTCACAAATGTTCGATGCGAACTCAAAGCAAACAAAAAAACTTTTAGAAAATATTTGTGAATGTTTGCTTTGCTAATCAGTTGACTATTCGGTGTGTCTCCTGGAATAAAAGCCTACAGACACAGCGGTACTTTGCAGATAAGTCTGGGAAATTTATTTGTTTACAATGTTTGTGATGTTTAACTGGTACAGGATTATGGGATTATCCAAAATAAGGACTTTTAGAGAACGGCGGTCTCTGTGCTGCCTTATGAGCATGTGACTCGAGTCAGCCACAAAATGCGTTCGTAATGCGTCTGAAAAGAATGAGTAACAATTCACAGCTCCATGTTTCTGTCTACCGTTCATGATCACGTTTCCTGTGTGTAAGTGTGTGTAGGTGTGTGTAATTGTGTTGTGCGTTTCACCTTCAGGTGGCTGAGTCATGGGAGGTTTGAGGCAGTACATGTGATATCCCCGATCACAGTCATCACAGAACAGGAGCTGATCCTGAGAGAGACGACACACAGCGTTACAGCTGCTACAGGACACACACTCACGTCATTTTGGAAGAACACGCCAGCGCGTGACAAAGCCAATGACGAGCAGAACGTTACGAGTGCTATAAGCGCTTACGTCGTTCTCTGAGGTGCCGCACAGGCTGCAGGATTTACACTCGATACACTGCCACTGGTACGTCCTCACCGCCTGCATCATGTTCTCTGTGAACTGAAGGCAAGTCGGATGACCTGGACGGAGAAACGAGAGGGAATAGATTAGATCGTTCTTTTCACCTGTTAAAGCAGCAGTTTGTAAGTTTAGCTCCCTCTGCTGTCCGACACTCACAACTCAAATAAATACAAATGCACGTGAGGAATAAAACACTTTGTGTCATGCTGTTATAGAAAATTAATCAACAGCACGGACGGTGTGATGAAGCACAGTTACTGTTACCACCCTGAGTATTTTCCTACAACAGCACATCTAAAAGTGTTTTATTCCTCTTACACCACAGCAATCATAAAAGCAACGATAAAAACTATTATATATTAAATAATGATGTCATACTTTTTATCTGTTTATAGTTACATTTAATGTTGCGGAATGTCCATGAAACAAGATAGTTACTCTCTCTCTCTGTCTCTCTCTCCCTCTATCTCTCTCTCTCTCTCTCTGTGTCTCTTTCTCTGTCTCTCTCTCCCTCTCTGTCTCTCTCTCCCTCTCTGTCTCTCTCTCTCTGTGTCTCTTTCTCTGTCTCTCTCTCTTGCTCTCTCTCTATGTGTCTCTATGTGTCTCTCTCTCTCCCTGTCTCTCTTTCTCTGACTCTTTCTCTCTCTCTCTCTCTGTCTCTCTCTCTCGCTCTCTCTCTGTGTCTCTCTCTCTCTCTGTGTCCTCTCTCTCTCTGTGTCTCTTTCTCTGTCTCTCTCTCCCTCTCTGTCTCTCTCTCTCTCTGTGTCTCTTTCTCTGTCTCTCTCTCGCTCTCTCTAAGTGTGTCTCTCTCTCTCCCTGTCGCTCTCTCTCTGATTCTTTCTCTCTCTCTCTCTCTCTCTCTTTGTCTCTGTCTCTCTCTTTCGCTCTCTCTCCCTGTCTCTCTCTCTCTCTCTCTCTCTCTCTCTGTCTCTCTCTTTCGCTCTCTCTCTCTCTCTCTCTCTCTGTCTCTGTCTAGTACTCACTAATTAAATCATTCATCCATTCATTTTTTTGTATGAAGATGTTTACACAACATTTATGGAAGGAGTCTCCAGTGTCGGAGGTAAAGCTGTAGGGACAGAGGTGTTCACACTTTGCGGTGTCTCAGTAACATGACAAGCTGAATAACTGTTATATAGTGAAGGTTGTAGCACTGACAACCGTTACATTGTTATAACCTTCCCTGTGCATGTAGCAGTTATAGAGAAGGTATAAAGAAGCATGGCAGAGCTTCTTTCGGTAAGCTCTGTCACCTCACATGTAGGCGATAAATTTTGACATACCAAAAGTGCACTGAGCTACGAAGTCAGCGGTCATGTAATTCGGTCTAATGTAATTCCGCACAGAAAGTGTCATTAAGCCTTTATAAGTGTTTGTATGTTTATAACAATTGTCATGACGTTATAAAATAATTCAGCACAAAAAGGGACATAATGTAGCTTTATTTTGGCAAAACCTGCCACTCAACTCAGATTTATATCAGCTGGAAATGAAAACTGAAGAAGGCAGCATTTACATTAAGGCATGGCTGTTGGAATAAACCTTAATAAATGTTTATATAGGGTAATATGCTTCATTATGTCAGTGAAAATCTGTCACTAGATATCAAAATTAAAGAAGGTCATCTTTAAAACAAGTGATATCTGTTGTAATAAACCTTTATAAATGTTTATGCAGGTTAATGACACTTGCAGGTTATGACCCTTTCTGAGCTTTCAGTTAACTCAGGTTTATTACACCCAGACATCAAAATAGAAAAAGGCAATCTTTAGGACAACCAGTACCAGTTGTAAGAAGTCTCATGTGGGTTACAGCTAGTTGTCCTGATGTTATAATATAATTCATATCATATTCATATTATAATTCAGCCCAGAAAGTGGCCTAATGCTGCTTTATGTTGACGAAATCTGCCATTCAACTCAAATGTCAACTGGACATCAAAACTGAAGAAAGCAGCCTTTATAAAAATGTATGCCTGTTAGATTAAAACTTTATAAATATTTCATATACTGAAAAGAAGATAAAATTCAAGACAAAATTCTACCACTCGGATTAAGGATTATTTCAACACAACTAAAGCATTCACTCTTTACGACAACTAAACTCTTGGATTAAGCCTTTATAAATGCTTAAGTAGGTTAATATCCGTCGTCATGACATTATAATATAATTCAGCCCATAAAGTGGACTAATGCTGCTTTTTGTTGACTAAAATCTGTCACTTCACTCAGGTTTATAACATCAAAATGGAAGAATTCAGTGATTCCTTCTGGAAAAAGCCTTTATAGGTAAGTGTTATCTGCTGGAGACAGTGGTTATGAAACGTTTATGTACAGTATATGTCATGTAGCCGTATGAACACTGACATTAAGTATAATGTAAATAAAATGCCTACAAACTGATGTCGACACGTCATGTTTTGCTTTCATGTCCAGGGAATGCCACTCATTCTTTCTGTATTTTCCCGTCAGGAGGAGACCCTGTAGAGATGAGGTTTTTTATTTGTCGCTCCGATGGGCTCTTACCTCTGAGCTTGACGTATTTCTTCCAGAACCTTCTCACGGGTCAGCACGCATCTTCTCAATCCCAGTTTTGGTAATAACACTCTCATGATCTTCTCTTCAGCTGCGTTTATATTTGCAAACTCTGTGTAATGTTCTCCACTTAAAGATTAATAGTTAAAGATGAATGATTTTATCATGTCTCTCTCACTTTTAGAAGTCTATAATAGTTATTGAGAAAATATGGCTAAAGACAGTCTTCTTTGTTTCCCAGCCTTTAAGACAAGGCTGTATAATTAGCATTCTGTAGAAAACACTTCTCCAGTATCCAGGATGCAAAAGAAATAATTCCTGAAGCCTGGAGTTCTGCTTGTTTCTTTTGTTTATCTGCACTGTGAAAGTCCACTGTCGTTATCGCCTGATTGCAGCCTGTCCAGCTCGCCCTCCTCAAAGCCGTGAAAGGTGGACGCCTCGCTTTCAGAAGTGCTGTCGAAAAAGTCCCGGAGTCCACCCGGCCTCGTCTCGCTCCGGCGTCCGGCTGACATGTACGACGGACATATCAGCATCGTAGCAGAAACACAACACAAGCAGTCAGCCAGGCTTCAAAATGCTTCTCAGATTGAACAGTTAAACACAACCTGGGGCACAATGCCTAAAGCTACAATAAAGGTCAGTGTTGGTCATTCTTATAGTTTGAGTAACTGTTTTTCTTATTATTTTTCTTTCAATTATTTCTCTCTCTCTGTGAGCTCATCCATGAGAAGGAAAATAGTTTGAGAATGAGTGACACGTCCACAGGACATAAGAAAAACATAAAAATATGTAAAATATGAGAAAGAAAATGGAGATGGAGGTAAAATGATGGCACCCTAAACCACTCGCTAAAATTAAAAACACACAAACAGCGTATGTTAAAAAAAATTCTATATCATCATGTATTAGGTCCTTTCGACGGTAGATTTAAAACCACTCAGAAATTGCGAGCCAAAACACAATGAGAGGTTTTGCTCTCAAAATATACGCAGAGAATGAACACTCGCACGTCAAAACAAGTGCAGGATGCCAAAATGAACAAAGCTGTCAAGTTCAATGCGCAACAACATTAAGTAACATCCCTGTGAATTAATCAGCACATTCGCTCTTTCATCACAGTAAATGCTTAGAATAAATATTGTTATGGGTACATAGTTCTAAGCTCACTCACGTAAGAAATTGGATTCTGCATTCTGATTGGTCAGAAGGTGTTGATTAGTTTTCTACAACAGCAGCCCTGACAGTAGTGCAGCTACAAATCACAGCTCATTCATTGTACAGGTGACACTCCACATAAACGGATTAAAAATGTGTGCAATCGTTGAAATGATGACGTTTTCTTATACTTAGGAGACATTTATGGAGGTCTCCAGTGTCAGTGCTTAGTAACAGTCAGAGGTAAAGCTGTAGGTGGTCTGACATTTTCAGGACAGAGGAAACCACTTTGTGGTTTTCCATTAACATGACAAGCTACATTTTTTTTTTTCAAGACAGAAAAAAACAGCCTGGTGATGGTACGACACCAGGTTTGTAACTGCTACACATTTAATGAATAAACAAAACTGAAATTGTTGCCAAATTGCTGTGGTATAAGGGGAATAAAACACTTCAGGTTCTGCTGTTATAGGAAAACACTCTGGAATATCCTAGAAGATGAAACATGATGATCGAACTTTAATGGAAATCCAAAAAAACAAATATGATTTGATGGTTCATGTGTATGTAAAGGTGAACGTAATGGAATATTCCAAACACAATGTGTTAAAATGAATGATGCTTATGGTGTATTTCAATTGATTAACAAGAACCTCACCCTTAAAAATTTATTGTGATACATTGCCTGATGTAGTACAGTAACTGTAGTATAGTAACTGTGGTATAGTATGTGTAGTATAGTAAGCGTAGTATAGAAAGTGTGGTACAGTAACTGTGGTTAAGTAAGTGTAGTATAGCAAGTGTAGTATAGTAAGCGTGGAATAGTAACTGTGGTATAGTAAGTGTGGTATAGTAACTGTGGTGTAGTAAGTGTAGTACAGTAAGCATAGTATAGTAAGTATAGTACAGTAACTGTGGTTAAGTAAGTGTAGTATAGTAACTGTGGTGTAGTAAGTGTAGTATAGTAAGTGTAGTACAGTAAGCATAGTATAGTAAGTATAGTACAGTAACTGTGGTTAAGTAAGTGTAGTATAGCAAGTGTAGTATAGTAAGCATAGAATAGTAACTGTGGTATAGTATGAGTAGTATAGTAAGTATAGTATAGTAAGCGTATTATAGTAAGTGTGGCACAGTAACTGTGATTAAGTAAGTGTAGTATAGCAAGTGTAGTATAGTAAGTGTAGTATAGTAACTGTGGTACAGTATGTGTAGTATAGTAAGTGTAGTACAGTAAGCATAGTATAGTAAGTGTAGTACAGTAACTGTGGTATAGTATGTGTAGTATAGTAAGTGTGATATAGTAAGTGTAGTATAGTAACTGTGGTATAGTAAGTGAAGTATAGTGAGTATAATATAGTAACTGTGGTATAGTAAGTGAAGTATAGTAA
>JAQQZU010000020.1:14918660-14929080 GCA_030068025.1 Parauchenoglanis punctatus
ATAATAAGCATAGTATAGTAACTGTGGTATAGTATGTGTAGTATAGTAAGTGTGATATAGTAAGTGTAGTACAGTAAGCATAGTATAGTAAGTGTAGTACAGTAACTGTGGCATAGTATGTGTAGTATAGTAAGTGTGATATAGTAAGTGTAGTACAGTAACTGTGGTATAGTAAGTGAAGTATAGTGAGTATAATATAGTAACTGTGGTATAGTAAGTGAAGTATAGTAAGTGGAGTATAATAACTGTGGTGTAGTAAGTGTAGTATAATAAGCATAGTATAGTAACTGTGGTATAGTATGTGTAGTATAGTAAGTGTGATATAGTAAGTGTAGTACAGTAACTGTGGTATAGTAAGTGAAGTATAGTGAGTGTAGTATAGTATCTGTGGTATAGTAAGTGAAGTATAGTAAGTGGAGTATAATAACTGTGGTGTAGTAAGTGTAGTATAGTAAGCATAGTATAGTAACTGTGGTATAGCAAGTGTAGTATAGTAAGCGTAGTATAGTAATTAGTGCTTCCAAAATGGTAGTCAGACTCACCAGAACGTCCGCAGTCCGAACACGACACCAGCTCCTCAGCTTGGCCCGTCTTCCTGTTAGAGCCCGAGTCCCCGAGACAGAAGTCGCAGTAGTCGTTAGCGATGACTGCACCATCAGGTCCCTTCTGCACTACAGGATCCGAACGAGCAAAAATAAGAGTTCACTTTAGTTCACAAGCAGACAGGACACGCTCACACTCATGATGTTAATGATGTTAATGATCAGTTAACTCACGCTTGTGGTTTTGAGTCTTCTTTTCTGGTGGTGATTGAGGGATCTCAGGTTCTCTCTCCTCCTCACCTTCCTCTTCAGCCAGGTGTGTGTGGGTGTAGTGGTAGCTCAGACCGGGCCGGTTCTTATAACGCTTACCACAAACTACAACACAGTTAGTCGTAAAGTCAACATCACAACAAACACTGATCAAAAATAGTGCAATGCTAAAACTCGTGTTTTCAATGGGATGCTAAAATGCTATGAGGGAGCAGACTAGATGTTTCACATGAACTACAGAGAATGTATGTGGGAACTAAACCAAGATCATGGTGATCTTCATGCATTTCTAGCAATTAATAAGACTGATGTAACACTGCCTAATCACAAAACTGATGTAACACTCTCTAGTCATAAAACTGACACAACAATGCCTAGTCATAAAATTAACATAACACTGCTTACTATTAAGACTGACTTAACAAGGTCTAGTCATTACACTGACGTAGCACTTCCTAGTCACCAGTTAACCTGTAGCCACAATCACTAGTAAGCTAGCTAACAATAGGCTAACTTGTACAGTATATTGTGTGATTAAAACCAGTACACAGGTTCACTATCAAGCTATCTCACATTAGACGATCCATGGTTGCCAGGAAACCAGCTCATATTAGGCTAATAATTGTAAATATATCAGGTAGACAGTTTTGCTAGATGTTATGTAATTTAAACAAGAAAGCTAACTTTAGGCTAACGTATGTTGCAAACAAGTAAGCAAGTTCAGAAGCAAACTAGCTAACAAATGATGGATAGAGATATTTGTAAATATTTTTATGTAAATATTTGATTGTTAGCTTGAATTCTGTAGGAAGCGAATTCTTTGCTACATTAGCTAAGCTACACTTTGGCTCTCTCTAAAGTTCTAGTAAAAACAAAGTCATACAAATAGGAAAGCAGAATGTGAGGCAACATAGAAAAGCAAAATCAGCTCATGCATGTTAGCGCTGTTATGTTCAGAGCTAGATTTGCAGTAGTGTAGCAGATTAGCTTGTATTCTGTAACGCTATTAACATACAAGAAACCGCACTCTTAGCCATTCATGCTAGATTTTAGCAAGCAGGTAAACTACAGATGAAACCATGGCAAGAATGTGTTAGAGAGAGGTACAGCTAATTATGGCTAAAGCCCCATCATGCTTTGTCAGTTGCGTCGTCTAAAAATCTGAGCAAAAAGAGGATATGGTCGTGGCCGTATACCTGAGTCAGCACTTTTTGAGTTATACTTTTGTTTGTATCTGTCTGGAATAGGGTAGAAACAAAGCAAAAGGAGGGAGACAGAGAAATAAAAAACAGTTTCATTCAAAGATGCGTCTGGAATTTTTGTTTGTCAGGTAGACACATGCTCTCGAGGATAACGTCCATGCTGGAATGGAAAAAAACACAGCCTGAAGCATCGAACACATCAAAGTCACAGCGTTTATAACGTAGCAGACATGAAACAATGTTTTAATATACAATTTTGACATATTATATAGTTAAATTCCCACTGAAGGTGTCATTTTAAGCTGTTACTAATAATCTGTTCAAAATAATGCAAATGTTTTTAGAATGCATGAATATTTGCCAATATGCTAATTGAAAACATGGATATGCAAATTTGAGATGCAGTCCAATATAAAGTGATTGCCAGCGCAGACAGCTAGCTGGCTAGCTAAATGCTAAATGCTAGTCATCTGTCTTGCTGACACAACATTCTTCAGACTGCTGGTGCAGATGACTGGTCCAAGGAGTTAGCACTAATTTAGTGACATCACTACCCAAGGTCATGCGTAGCTCCGCCCCAAATCAGTTTTATACAGGAGTACTGAGAAAGTCTAGGTTTAAATAGATAAATGTTCTTTTTTTATAGTCATGTTAACAAATTTAATCCAAACAACAAAATCTGCATCCTCACAACTGAATCATTTAACTGGAGTTCATTTTTGAGTTTCGAGAGAAAAAACAGCTTTAAGAGGAAACTCATAACACACACGCGTGTGAATGAACATGTTTAGTGATAGAAACGTTTGAACTGAAAAGAGACATTACAAAATCAACTCTTGTTTTTTTATTATGAATTATTAATTCATTAATTTATTCATTTGTCTACATCCTTAGGACATTAATGTCTTGTGGATATATTTGACTTATGTATACAAACTGCTGAATTTATTTCAAAATATTAGAATTTTATTACAATATAAAATAAAATATTTTTAATGCTACATTTTTAATGTTAGATTTAGGATGACACTTACTATGTGTCTAGTTGGTGATAAATAATATATAATGTAACGTGTGTGTGTGTGTGTGTGTGTGTGTGTGTGTGTGTGTGTGATTACTGACGGATCAGTGTGTGATGTGCTGATCAGCTCTTACTGTCACACACGTAGGGTTTGTCCTGATCGTCGTTCGTCACCGCCTCCGTCTTCTTACGGCTCGAACCTCGACCCTAAACAACACACACACACACACACACACACACACACACACACACACACGCGCACACACACAGAGAGAGTAACACTTGTATATTGCATGCGTTCATTAGCACAATGATTTAATGTTACTGTATGTAATTAATATTTCTGTAAGATAAATCCAGATCAGATTTCTACAGTTTTTTTTCTCGGTTCACTCAGACTATCTGTAGATATTCTAGAAGTCTAGAAGATTCAACTCTTGAAGTTTAATAAAGGCGGTAATACAGGTTTTTCAAGCACTTTTTTTTAAATTTACTTCCATGAAACTGTAATAATTTGATAACCTGTTAATCTAATGAAACAAACAAAATGTAATTTTTCATGAGATGTAAATGAACGCAGTTTTACCGATCTACTTTCCACATTTTTAATGAACGTTGTAACAGAAAAATGTTAAATAATGTTTATGTAAACGTTCAGAAAATTTACTGTATGTTATTGCACTTTTGCGATGTCTTAAGGAAAAATAATACACAATGTGTACAAAAAAATCATTTAGCAATACTGCCATAAAAATAACTTTACATGATTAATAAATTAAGGCATATGTAATGATCATTTCTGTTAGAGTTTACTGAGCAGCCCATCGGCTAAAGGAAATTTCCGCATTTTTCCATGCCTTTTCTTTATTTCCTGTGCGCGGTCACGTGTCTCCGTCACTCACCCTGCCTTTATTTCTCTGCTTCCTCTTTGGAGTCTCCACTTCAAACTCATCATCGTCATGGAAACCGTCTCCATTTTCCTCAGCTTCGAGCACCCTCTGCAGGAGGAGGAGCAGGATGGGAAAGGTTATTATATTTCACTTTATTTCCCAGGTGCATATAACACCACTAACTCTGACAGACATCATTTATTACCTTAATAACTTCCTAAAATAAACTTAACGTTTATCATCAATGGAATTTCAAAAGATTTTATGTAATCTTTTTTTTTTTCAGATTTACTTTTGTTTTCACGTCACAATTTAAACAGAACTAAAGTGTAAAATGAGAGTGAAATACTTTAGTTTATTAAAGCAGGTAGTTAAACAGGAATAAGATTTATCAGGTAAGGGAAAGCTAAAATACAAAAACGCTAAATATAATGCGTGCATAAAAACACCACCAAATAAGAGAACTGTGCTGTGTGATACAATTCTGGAATCTAGTAGATAGATTTATATGTATGCATACTTAAACTTCTGTATCTGTCGATCTGTGTGTGTGTGTGTGTGTGTGTGTGTGTGTGTGTGTGTGTGTGTGTTTACCTGAATCTCCAGCAGAGTCTCTTCTTCCTTGGAGCTGCTGCTCCTTTTGTCCAGAAGGGCGTCTCCTCTGATCAGCGCCTCCAGAGCCGTGGCCTCCGCCGGGGGAGTTTCTCTCTTCGGCATCAACTCAGCTTCTGAGAGAGAGACAGAGAGACAGACAGACAGAGAGAGAGAGAGAGAGAGAGAGAGAGAGAGAGAGAGAGAGAGAGGATGACAGGTCAGTAAAGCAAAGTAAAATGTATATTTGTATTTCCTCAAAGCAATAAACAGCACAAATAAAGAGCTGAACATTATAGATCTGGAAAGAAGGAAATGTGGATAGAAAAGGAAGTAGGATGGTAACAAAAGGAAGGAAGGAAGGAAGGAGGAAGGGAGAGCAAGAGAAAGACAATTATAAGTAAGAGAGAGAAAGAAAATCAAACAAGAAAGAAAATAAGAGAAGGAAGTAAAGGAGGAATAAGTAAGGGAGAGAAAAAAGAAATGAACGAGAAGTAATTGAAGCAAAAACAAAAGAAAAAGAAAGAGAGTTAAAAAAAGAAGGTAAGAAAAAATTAAGTGAATGAGTAAGTAAATGTCTGTGTGTGTGTGAGTGTGTGTGTGTGTGTGTGTGTGTGTGTGTGTGTGTGTGTGTGTGTGTGTGTGTGGTTAGTGGTGATGTCATGGTCGGTGGCTTTGTCTCACATGCACCTGTTCTTCACCCATTTACTCTGTCGTTCAGCTGTCAGGACTCATGAAAGGAAAAAACCTCCAGGTGCTGAAGATAAAAGAATGACAGTGAGAGAGACAAAGCGAGAGAGAGAGAGCGAGAGAGGGAGAGAGAGAGAAAAAGATTAAGAGAATGAGAGAGACAAAGAGAGATAGAGAGAGAGGCCGAGAGAGAGGCGTGACCTTTGCCCTCCTGTCCCATGCTTTGTTCTGTGCAGATGTGAACATCACAGTGTTCAGTAACTCCATGCACATGACATTTACATTTTCAGCATTTGGCCGATGCCCTTATCCAGAGTGACTTACATAAGTGCTTTGAAGTCTCTATCAGTGAATATATTCTGATACTGGTTCACTAGGACCTGGGCTAAGAATAGCATCACATTAAAAACTCTGTTGGCAAGAAATACAGAAAGGGTTTTTGTTTTTTTGTTTTTAAAGTGAAGAATAAATAAAGTGCCCATGTATTTCTGAAAGAGGTAGGTCTTTAGTCATCGTTTGAAGACACCCAGTGACTCAGCTGTTCGGTCATCTAGGGGAAGTTCATTCCACCAAACAGAGAAGAGTTTAGATCCATGTCTTCCTCGTACCTTGAGAGATGGTGGAACCAGTCGAGCAGTGCTGGAGGATGAGAGGAAGCGTGGTGCAGTGTGAGGTGTGATAAGTCCTTAGAGGTAGGAAGTCCATTTAGTCCATGCTAGTCCATTTTTGGCTTTGTAGGCAAGCATCAGTGTTTTGAATATGATGCAGAAGCTACAGGAAGCCAGTGGAGGGAGCGTAGCAATGAGGTGGTGTGGGAGCACTTAGGAAGGTGGAAAATGAGTTGTACAGCTGCATTCTGGATCAGTTGCAAGGGCCGAATGGAGCTCAAAGGCAGACCTGCTAGGAGTGCATTACAGTAGTCTAGTTTCAAGCTGACAAGGGACTGAACAAGTATCTGAGTGGCTTGTGTGGAGAGAAATGGATGGATCCTTCTGATGTTGAAGAGGAGTAATTGACATTGAGACAACGAGAATGAATAGCAATATGAAAGGAAAAAGACAGGTGAATGTCCATCGTTACCCCAAGGTTACGTGCGGTGACTGAAGGAGAGATCAAAGAATTGTCCAGGAAGATCACAAGATCCTGATGTGGGGATGAATCAGCTGGGATGAATAGCAGTTCTGTTTTGCTGGGGTTGAGTTTCAGCTGATGAGCTGCCATCCATGAGGAGATATCTGCCAGACATGCAGAAATCCATGTCGGAAACGTTAGTGTCTGAGGGAGGAGAGGAGAGGATTAGTTGAGTGTCGTCTGCATAGCAGTGGTATGAGAATCCATGTGAGGATATTACCTCACCAAGAGCTCTATGATAGAAAACTAGTATAGAAAGTATAGAAAGCAGAACAGGACCAAGTACCGAGATCTGAGGGACACCAGTGGAGAGCCTGCATGCAGTAGATGTGAATCCCTTCCACATCACCTGATATGACCAGCCTTCTAGGTAGGAAACGAGCCACTGCCATGCTGAACCACGAATTCCAAGACTCCTAAGGATGGACAAGAGAGTCTTGTGGCTGACTGTGTCAAACGCTGCTGAAAGTGGTAGCTCAGTAGCTCATTGGTTAAGATGTTAAACTGTTGATCGGAAGGTTGTGAGTTTAAATCCCTGCACTGCTACGCTACTATGTGCGTAGGTTTCTTCATGATGGGAATAACCCTGGATCTTTTGAATGCTGTTGGTACAGAACCAGATGATATGGAGCTATTCATAATGGCTGTGATGAAGGGGAGGTCTTGAGAGATGGTCTGGAGCAATGTGGATGGGATAGGATCCAGTGGGCAGATGGTAGAATTTCACGAGGAGATGACTTCTAAAGGATGTGGGATCTCATCTGTTGCTAGATTGGAAAACTGTGCCAGTGAAGTGGAGAGGAATGCTAAATGTGACGTGAAGGAGTTGGGGTGGGAGTGAATGTCTGACAGATTTGTCGAATCTTCCCATCAAAAAAGTTGGCAAAGTCTTCGGCAGTCAGGGAAGACGGAGCAGGAGGATTTGAGTGGATTTGGATGGAGCCGGCGGGTTGAGTAACGAAGAAAAGATGTTGTGGAGTTCAGGCAGTCTTAGCAGAAGTCATATTAGATGAGAATTTGGACAGGAGATCATGGTAAGAAGACAGATCTGTGTCAAGTTGTGCCTTCTTCCACTTTCTGTCTGCTGCTCTCAACTCTCTTCGATTGCTATGCAACATATCCGATAGCCAAGGAGCAGGGTGAGAGTTCTTCCTGGCTTTGGACGATGGCAGGCAGATGAAATCCTTAGTTGAGGAAAGTGAGGAGAGGAGAGTGGCTAGTCGTCAGTGGCTAGCTCCATTGGAACGGAGGAAAAAGATTCAGGGTCTAGAAGGTATGATAGAGCGCAGGAAGTGACGGATGAAGGGTAGACAGAGTGAATGTTTCGCCGAGTGAGAGAGAAATATTGACAGCTGGTTTTTTAGGGGCAGGTAGGGTGATGGAAAAGGTTACTAAGTGATGATCAGAGGTGTGAAGTGCGGTACCAGCGATGTGGCGGAGGGACGGCTGAAGACCAGGTCCAGGTCATTTCCTAAATTCCCTCAAGAAGAGAGAGAAGGCAAGAGGACTGGAGCTTGTCAATGGGGAGGTTGAAGTCTCCAAGAAGAGTGAGATGGGTGTTGTCAATAGGGAAAAGAGAGAAAAGGATTGTGTCCATTTCTTCAAGAAAGTGTGCTGGGGTCCAGGAGGGCGGTAGATGACAACGGTTAGAAGGTTGATTGGAGAGGAAATTGCAATCTTGCTGTGAGGTGACAGTACTAACCAAGATACGTTTCATTTATTATCATCTTTAAAAAAAAAACTAGACTGTTAAAAAAAATTCTGTTCACCATGTACACACACTTTCAACAGTAAAACATGAAGAACATAAAAACTGACAACGAGGTCATCACAAAAATCCAAATGTAAAGAAATCTAAAACAATACACTGTTTTCTTTGTCGTCTTTTTATGAAAATAGCACTTGATACAGCACACACACCACATGCACGCGTCATGGTCATTTTTTGGACGTGCAAAATTGACACATTGAAAGAATGCGGGTTACTCGATGTAGGGTACGTACAGTAAAGAAAGATGTACATGGCCTCAGCCTAAACAGAACGTGGGCTAGTAGGTTTGGAAAGCGGGTACGATTAAAGCAGGAGCATCAGTCCTGCACCAACAACATCCCAAGAACTGCAAAGAATTTATATTCCGCAATAATCCGTTTCCCTCAAGTTTTGTTTTTATTTTAATTTTTGCTAGGCAGATCGGTTAGCTCTGATTTGTGTTCTGTGGTCTTGTTGCGTAAGCCCACTCCAAAGCCCACATCAGTTTTTCCCATTAGCCTGTTGTTGCTAGTCAGGGTTACAGCAAGCTGTGAGGAGGTGCTACTGGCTCTTCTCCAGAATCAGGAAGAAATTCTCTAATGTTCTTCCCAGGATGCAGAAACAGTACGAGGACTGTAACATGTAGCTCTGTACGTCTCTCTGAGCTCAGCTCTGACTCCCTGATCACAAAACACACTGATGATAACAATAACGACACAAATAGTACCAACAATTAACACATAGTTAACGCACATAATTAGTACGGTAGTACAAGGTGCTCTAACGTACTCATTATGTGTGTTAATGACACAGATATACAACTGGAAATGAACTAAAAACATTTCTTAAACTTTTCTTTTTCATTTTCCAAGGCCAAAAAACTCAAAGTGCGTTTTAAAATAAGCATGTTAATAAAATATCCTGTTTTAGTTTTAACAATCATTTATCTCAATTATTGCATACAAATCATGAAATAAATCCAAATTACAGCTGGATTTTATTTTAGTTTTATTGATTTTATTGACTTTATTAATTTCACAGTAGTTTAGTTTCTATTAGTTTTAATTCATTTAATAAACAATTCATCAGATTTTCAGAAAAAAAGCTTGGAGATGGAGAACGTAAAAACACAGACATTTATACAGTACGTACAACTGCATGTTATTATCTAACCACTTAAATAATTATATAATAATAAATAAAAATATATATTTTTATTATTTAAATCTGTCGCTCTAGTAAATCAATTTTAAATTAAGTTAGAGTATTAAGTTCTGTGATAAATTTAATAAATAAAATTGAATGCATTAAAAAAATTCTTCTTCTTGTAAACATCTAATTTCAAAGCATTATCCTTTTTTCTTAAAGTGCACAAAAATATACACGTGTCAATGCTAATGCATTACAGTCTAATACATGATCTAATATCTAATATTACTAGTATTTACATTAAAATATAACAGCATTATTATTGCTTAAACAATAATACACAGTTTTACCTATACGTGCATGTGATCGTAATTTCTGGGAAATACGTCCAGGAACTTGGACCTTTTCCTGGAAACCTGTAGACACAATAATAACGACTTCCTCTCAGCCGTGCAGTTCAGGAAAAGATATCGCCAAATGCTTTATAAAGGAAAATTTTGGGGAAAAAAATAAGTGCAAATTCTTTGCTTTTCCTCCAGCAGAGCACATCATCCATGATCCATTTGATTTCTGTGGTTCTGTACCGGAGAGGGAGTTAACGAGAAACAGTATACAGGAGAAAAATCCCAGTGTTTACTCAACTCCAGTGTTTTATTGTTTGAGAAACTTTAATAATGAGGGCAGTGTTAAAGCTTGTTAGAGAGCTGGGAACACTTATGGACTCATTATGAGGGGAAAAAAACTCTATATAAACTGAGCTTATGGAGTTGAAGCACTGTACAGCTGACTGCTTTGGTATTTTAAGTAGAACCATGTTTTTGTTGAACAGTGATCGTGTGTGTAATGGCAGAGCAGATCAAACTCTTTCAGAGTCCCTCGACTGAAATTTAAGACTGAGTTTCAGCTCTTAGAGAAACACAGGGATGGAGTCCAGCTCCGGAGTCTTTACCCATCACATGTCTGCTATTGTGCGAAGTTTTACATGAGTGAGTCCTGGAGAGAAGGTGGCTGAATCACTCTCTCTTTCTGACGCTATAATATATATATATATACACACACTACTAGGAAAAGTTTGGACACACCTTCTAATTCAATGTTTTTCTTTATTTTTTATGACTTTAAAAGAGACTGGATAATGATGGACTGTTGTTTCTCTTTACTTAGTTGAGCGATTGTTGACATAA
>JAQQZU010000020.1:14971761-14979261 GCA_030068025.1 Parauchenoglanis punctatus
TGTTCGCGGCCGTTACCGGGGCAACCTGGGACGCGTCCGTGATCGTCCCGTGAGTCTGGTGGCCGGACAGCGCGACAGATACAAGCTTATTAGCAGATATATGATATGATACACGCTTATTAGCAGATATATGATATGATACACGCTTATTAGCAGATATATGATATGATACATGCTTATTAGCAGTGTATCTGGAGTTCTTCATGTTAAACCCACGAATTTTGATCTGGGACCGTGTGGAAGTATGGCAGTCCTGCAGCGAGCGCTTGTGTCCTGTGAACGGTTCGGTGTTATGATCGTCTCAGTCTGCGAGCGAGTGATTGCTGAGGTGCTGATCGGTTGTATCTCCAAATTTTCTCTCATTTCTCTTTTATTTCGTGTCACAAATTCAAATTCAGATTGATTGTAGTGGTAAAGCAGGGTTATGGGATCAGGAGAAAAATGCTGTAGTATGTGAGCGTTGTCTCTGAGCGCTCGGATAGTGTGTGCACCCGCACTTTCCACCAAACAACTGATCTCATGCGATTAAATTGGTTGATTTTGTAGTGTTTACTTGGCCTAAGTCTTGTCCTCAAACACTGTCTATCCTGAAGCGTCAGTTACTTTTTGTTTTTGTGAGTTACACTTTTCTGGCCACGCGCTTCAGAATCTTGAAGGCTATAATGTCTGATTGGCTGTCTGCTCTCCTCTCTCTCCTAGGTGCTGAACTGAATAAACACAATTCCTTCAAACAAAAAGAGTTTTGTTTGAAGCAATGATGGGAATATGTCTGTGATTGGTCGCCTGCCATGTCAATCAAATTGCCTGTTCCTGTGAAAGTTTGCAGTTCATGACCATGTTTATGGATGAAACGTTCCAGGAGCTTGAGGTCCGATGTGTGAGACCAATAAAACTACAGTCTCTGTGGACTTTATTTAATGAGAGAACAACTGTCATGATAGCCAGCTTAAAAACAGCATCTGAAGTCAAATAAACAACAGTTATAGTGCAGGTTTTAATTAGATTATAATGATTTAATTAAGCCTGGGGCAAGTGGTGTTAATTAGGCTTTTATACCGCTATACTATAGCTGATATTTCATTCTTGGTGTTGAGTTCCCATCTTTCTTTCTTTCTTTCTTTCTTCTTTCTTTCCTTCCTTTCTTCTTTCCTTCTTTTCTTCCTTTTTTTCTTCCTTCCTTTCTTCTTTCTTTCCTTCCTTCCTTTCTTCTTTCTTTCCTTTCTTTCCTTCCTTCCTTTCTTCTTTCTTTCCTTTCTTTCCTTCCTTCCTTTCTTCTTTCCTTCTTTTCTTCCTTTTTTTCTTTCTTCCTTCCTTCCTTTCTTCTTTCTTTCCTTCCTTTCTTCTTTCCTTCTTTTCTTCCTTTTTTTCTTCCTTCCTTCCTTCCAACTTACCCAGTGTTAATAGTGAGTATTTAATCAGTTCGGAGTTATAAGCAGTAATTGGTGCTGGTGAATGAATAAAACAGGCTGCGCCGAATTTGTATTTATTAAAATAGAAATACAAGGAGGAGAACAGAGATCCTAAACAATAGTTTCTTGAACTCTGTCAGGTGTATGTTTGCGGGTTAAAATGTTTGTTGTGTCATAGTCGTTTCAGGTCTCAGGCATATGTGTGTGTGTGTGTGTGTGTGTGTTGTTGTTGTTAAGACAACACATTTTTCCTTACAGATTTTTCATCCGTTTATGCGGCGTTTCCGCAGTACATGCCCCTCTGGACGAGCTGTTGCTATAGAAACAATAACAAGCTCGGGTTGGGGTTAGTGTCAGGGCTGCTCTGAATCCAGAATTCAGCTGTGCTGAAGTATTTAGTATTTGTATTCAGTCTGTAAGTGTGCCCTACTCGTGTGCTTCGTGTGTTTAAAGTCACGGGTCAGGAGGTGAGTGAAGCTTCCATCATATCGATTTCACGTGGTTCTGTGTAGAACAGCTGCTGTCGAGTCTGGACACTTAACTCATTATCCCCCTGACTTTAAGGCTTTATATATACTTTTATTAATATTTGAGAAAAATATTTATGGAAAATCCCTTGGTGCTGAAGTTTATAATGGAAAATTATATAAATATTATTACAATATATTTTAAAGCATATGTTAACGGTATCACTTTGTATTTATAGTATCACATTTTTCTTCATATTAATTTAGTAACTGAATCTGTACTGCAGGATGACATTTAGAATTGTCATTGCATGTAATGTACAGTAAGTAATTACATACTTATGTTATATAACTTTATATGTACGTTATGACTGTGTTTATTTCAGTTTGGTGACATGTTGGGTTGCAGTAACAAGTCTCAAAGCTCTCATTAATACCCCGACCTGAGATGCTCATCACGAGATCAATCATCGAAATGCATGAAAACTTGAGAAATGTTTCACGATCCAGCTTACATCATTCCCTGTTTTATTCGGGGAAATTTGAACCACGACAGATTAAAATAAATCTTAGTTTAAAATGATGGCGTCCATGTTATATCATTTGAAAGATGTCCAGGAGGAAGGTAAGACTCAATCAGGAATGAATGTTACGCGGTCAATAATTGATCATTAGTTATTAATGTAAAAGAGCTCGCTAGTGTAGGAGAAATGTAATTCTGCCTTCAGCTTACCTCAGAAGTGGGAAGTCGGATCTCGGAATTTCTGACCTCTGTGTGTTCGAGTTGCAAAGTGGGAAAAAAACATGGACACCTCCATGTATGTGCACTCTAAACCCAAACTAGTTGACGTTACTAGAAAATTGCGTGGAAACCCGTTGCCTTAACCCGTTTAAGTTTTTACATCACATAAAACTAAAGTGCTTAAGTTGTATTAACATTGAACCGCATGACATATTCCAGCTTAGATTAGTAGTCTTAACTCAAAATCATTAGTTTAACTAAAAAGGGTCAAAATTGTATTAAATAATTATTTTTAGTCAAATGCACATAAACAAACGGCAGGCAGCACGTGTAACATTATTAGAAAACACTTAATGTCTTTTCTTTTCATTTAATTGGACTGAACTCTAGATTTTAAGGTTAAATACAATGTTTAAAGAAAGCTGTCTGGAAAGGTAGAAATGAAACAAATTTAAATGCTCAAGACTTTTATTGAACGTTTATTGAACGGTCAGTTTTGTTTTTTTTTTACAAAACATAAGAGATTAAGTAATGAATGCTAAAAAAATGATTTAAAAACAAAGTCCATGTTTACAGTGTGTTTTCTTAGCAACAAGCTAGCCAGCTAACTGCAATGAATGATGTTTATTTTCCTCCTCAAAACTGTCGAGTCAGTGTTATAGATTAAACAAGTGAATACGTCTGTATCTTGATTAATCTAAAGCTAATAATCGTATATACAGTATAATTAATTTAAAGGTAAAGTGGTGTTTACTGTTGGTGCTGTGAGCAGATATGTCCGTTTGAACCAGGAAGTTGGAATTTCCCAGTTGAAGGTGTTACCTGGAGACCCTTGAAGTCAGATTTCCGACTCGGAAAGTCAGAAGAACCTCACCAACCCCGACCTTAAATCCAAGATGCGCAGTGGTCGCTCAGTGGTTAAGATGTTGGACTAGTGATCGGAAGGTTCTGAGTTCAAATCCCAACACTGCAACGCTATCTCTGCTGGGCCCTTGAGCAAGGCCCTTAACCCTCAATTGTATAAATGTAAATGTAAGATGGCGGCTCTGTGCGTCCACAGTAAGAAAGCTGTAGAAATGTAGTGTTTATTAGCACTTCTGTCTTATTTGTCTCTTGATAAATCAATTGTACACAACTCTTTTTGTGGACATGTTGCTATGATGTTTGTATACGCAAAATATCACATAATATGTTGTTATCAATTGGTGTTGCTAACTATGGCTAACAATGGCCATCTTGGTTTTCCAGCTTGTTGTACTGTAACTCAGTCAGCTCGGGTGAGGCGTCATTCCCAGCTCCAACTTCCGAGGTAAATGGAACGCAGCATTTCAGCTACACCTCCCCTACTTTACGAGTAGGAATTCCAAGTTCTTTGCTTTTTCTAGTTACACAACATAACACTCGGTCGTTACTGCTTAGTTAATAATGAACTACTCACATCATCCTTACTGAGTAATTACCCAGTAGTTAATAATACCCAAATATATTTTTTGTCCCACAAATGTCATATTTAGTGTGATCCAAATCAGCTTGATGTTTGTTCCTATTAAATAAAGCAGTTCACTTATGAATAATTCTTATTTCATAGATTTTCTAATTCTAGAGGATTTAAATTTAATCCATCCTTGGTCGATGGAGGTTTAAAAACCTGTCTGTAATCTATAGTACATACCCGTGTTCAGTAATGCTGTCCATTAATGATGTACACATGCTCATCAAATCAAAAACTCCTTGTGTACTACACACATCTATTTTTATTACACACTGATTTATTTTTTCTTTTTTACCTTGTTGTGGGCGTGGCCATGTTTTTATCATTAGTAGAATGTTATGTATCATAGCATGAATGTTTGCTCTAGTTGTACTAGGAAGTACCTAACTTGCCCAAAATCCCCGGAGGCATTGCTTTTCTCGGACACGTCTTTCATCTATATATTTAAACTCGGTTTTGTTTTTGGTTTCGGCATGAGACAAAAGAAAAAGCGAACGCTTTCTTGTGTCCTTATACTGAAGAAAAAGAAAAAACGCCTACACCGACAGGATACAATGCAATCTTTTCCAAAATCTCAATTCAGACTGGAGATATATCAGCTGGGGTTATTTCTACTGCTCTTTTTATAGAATATAAAATCTTTCCAGGTCTGTGACCGATTCAGGCTAAAATCCCAGATATACTATAGTAACGATTACATCACCACACATCTCATAAAATTAATCCCGCCCGAATAGGGCTTATTCCATGCACAAATCAGTGTGAAACCAATCCAGCAGCTTTAGGTCTGGCTTTAGGCTCAACCCTGCACTTAATAGCCTTGTACACACTTATTTTTTTTGCACCACGCTTTCTTGTGAAGATGGAGTGGTTATTCTGGTTCATCTGCTCTGAAAAAAGAAAGAGAAACACCACACACACACACTTGCACCCGTGCCGTATTGTTTTCACTCCCAGACCAACCTTATGTGGCATTTATCTATTGACACTGATTAAGAGCCGCACAGTTGTTCCTCGTGCTCGCCCTTGAAACGTGTCCAGACAAGAATAGCCTGAAAGGTCAGAGGTCAGGGACCGTTTTCAAGCCCTGGTTCCCATGTGGTTTCGTGTGGCTCTTCCAGACCATTTGTGTTGGTTTGTGATGGTGCTTGGGATGAAGATCTCTGTTATATGTAGATGCTGAGAAAACGACCAGAGGGGAGAAATTTCACAGGGCGGTGCTTCGGCCTGCTGTGAGGAGTCTTCTAACAGGATAAGCATCTCCACTGGAGGTGTGAAGAGCCCAGGAACTGCAGGGAGCAGGGTGTGGGATTGTGACACCTTTCCAGCCCTTTCTGAATTCTCTCTCACACACACACACACACACACACACACACACACACACACTCATGCAAGCATCCTCATGTTACTGGTCCTGGACTTTCCCAGACTAATCGCTGCACCATAACTGTTACCATGAGCTTATTTAGCATTCTGATAAACTTTCTCATGTTTACACATGGGCAGCTGAAGGATGGGTGAAACCACACACACACACACACACACACACACACACACACACACACACACACTGTTCTGAATGTGTATGTGTAAGCAGAAAAGTGTTTTGTGTTTGTGGATGTTCAAAAGTCATGTTTGTGTACACTTAAACTCATTTTTAAGGTGACAAATGTTTCCAATTTTACAGGGAAATTCCTGGAAGGAAAGAAGATTCACGGGAAATGAGACAGAAAAAAATTATTACAAGAGGAAAAAAAATATTAAATGTAGGGAATATAATTTGCCATTTATTTGCCTCAAGGTAAATCATTGATATGGTGAAGTTTCCTGCAAGAGATGTTTGTTCAAAATGTACAGAAGGAGTCTGCGGCGTCAGCGCTATAGCTGTAATTTACGTTTTCTGACGTCTTCAGGACAGAGTCGTTTACGTGTCACGTTTTCTTGGTAACATGACAAACTACAAAAAGAGCGAGAGAGAGGAAAAAAGGCTGGTGAAGGTTAAAAGGGGTAAGGGAGAACAGGAAATAGCCTCAACAAACATTTAATGTAACTATAAATGGATAAAAAGTATAACTTGTTACTCTTTAAATCAGTGAAAATTGGTGGTAAATTGCTGTGACAAGAAGAATCAGGACATGCTGTTATAGGAAAATGAACTAGTGTTGATTATTTTCCCATAATGTCCTGACATGGAGTGTTTTATTCTTTACTGAGGATGAGGCGCTGCGTTAATCCCACTTACACTCAATAAGTGTATTTTTCCTCCTGCCAGAGTCGCCTTTGTCATAATCATGAGAATTCATTAGCATTAATTAAATGATATTGAACAGTCCGAGGGTTTGAGCGGTTTGTGTGTGTGTGTGTGTGTGTGTGTGTGTGTGCGGGATGTGGATTAGATTTACTGTGAGGTGTTTTGAAGGGAAACCCCACGCTGTGTGCAGAAGGGTGTTAAAAACCCCACTGAGGCCCTAAGTGACAGTTTTTTTCACCCCCACCCTTCTTCCACTCTTTAACCGACGGAGCACGAGCTGCTGGAACAAGCCTGCTTCATTACTAAACGGCTGTTCAAACAACAATAGAACCGTTTCAGTTTGAGTTCAAACTCATGCAAATTTAACGATGCAGTGTGTAAAAAGACGTCTGGGTGCCTTCAGAAGAAATATTTATTTTGTAAACAGCTTTGTTGCACATATTATACTGTATTTATTCAATAACAACTGAAGATATGCAAAATACAGAGTTGAACTCCCAAATTATTGGCATCCTTTCTACTATATAGATATAAGTTTAAATGAATTAAATACTACATGCAAATTATATTTTGTATTTAATCATATTGGGATGCCTTATAGTTCATCTTAGTTTAACTTTAAACAAATAAAGACTATATTTTCCCCTGCAAAACACAGATTTCAAAAGTATTGGCACCCACACCATAATTTCTATCTGCTCAAGCCTTCCTTCTAGACGCAGCGTTCCAACAGGGTTCCTATCCGCAGACGGAAATCGTATACGGCAATCGCAATACACGGGTTTCTAACCAAAGGCTATGAATTTTCTTAGAGGAAATATTGCAGTGTAAATTCTGCAGTTGCTTGAGTGAAAATTTTCAGCATGTTTAATATATAGAGATTTTTGCCTACTCGAAGGATGCCAATAATTTTGGAGTTGACTCTAATTTTCATACAGTAAATTAAACATCACATGCAATTAATGATACTGTGATGCGGTGATGCAATATAGTTTTAGTTGTTATTGCAATATTATTTTAATATAATGAGTGCATTTTTTTTTAATTCTCCAAACCACTGGTTTTTAATAATATTGGCACCCCAGGGTGCTTTTTTTTTCTTTTATGGACTCCCCTCATCATGACCACGTGCATTTCAC
>JAQQZU010000020.1:14981761-14985472 GCA_030068025.1 Parauchenoglanis punctatus
GATTATTATTAGAATAAATACATTAAACACACACACACGCACACGCACACGCATATCGTTGAACAGTGCTGCATCTAACACTTCTAGACATCTGAGTTTGAGGAAGCGGATGTTCGTACAGTCACACAGCATTTGTCTTGGCGCACGTACTGTGTACACACAAATGAAGTGTGTGTTCTTCCAGTCTGACCGGCTCCTTCACCTGGGTTGCGTGAGGGGGGAAAAAGGCTTGTCGAGCCGGTCAGGTGAGCAGGAACTGTTTAGAAACACTCTTCATTACTAACCATTGGGTGTTTTTCATCATCCCTGCACACACACACACACACACACGCACATGCCTCAAGGTTACCACAGTGCAATCTGGTCTCACATAGCCTGGAATAATAAATATAAGAAATAACAGAGAGCCATGAGCACCATGACAAGGAAACATGAGAGTTACTGGAAAATCAGATTTGTTTTGTTCAACACATGACTTCACATACCAATAACAGAAACATCAGCAACAATGACATCTTTCTTTTTTTCCGCAATTAAAATTCTGGTTTCATTACTAATAATTGCTTTTTCCAGACAGAACTATTCTAACATGAGTGAAAACAGCAGAAATCTTGAGCTGTTTACTTTCTAATGAGTTCCTTTTGGTCCCTGATTGCTGCACTTTTCTGGATTTCACCAACGTGATTACATAAATATATAAAGTCTTATTTTTTAAGAAGGCAGACGACAATGCAGATGCTGCAAGTGTTTTAGTCCGGAAATTCCTCACTGTGGTTTTAAATAGGTAGCGTAAGTGACATGAGCTGTAAAAATGGTCCTGCTCTTTAGGTTTTATTGAAATGAGTCGGTTCGTCTTCATTCCCACGTCGGTTAATCGTGTTGTTCTCGTGTTCACGGTAGAAACGTCGACGAGTTTGTTTTTTTCCCTGACGGGTGCCATTTCTTTTTATCACAGCTACAATGGCAGGGTGACTTTTAAGATGAAAGATTAAAGTAGACGTCAATTGTTTTCGAAAGTATGCGACTGTCCTACATGTTTCACATACGTGGCATTAAATTTACACTGTACTCACAGCGAACACAAATCTCCACAGAGCATGAAGTAAGCACGTCACCTTTTATCTTAAAATGAAACTTCCTTTAAAATCATTTAGCAAGAAAACATGCCTTTACCTATTTATAAACAGTTCAGACAACAGTCTATTTTCTTTTTACAAGTACTATTTTCTTCATTTTGCTCTTAAATGAATAACTGTTACGGCTGTAGCGTAGAATTAGCAAATAAACAAAAATGTGGTTAACTAGCATCCATGCTAATAGCATTAGGACATTAGGGATATTGTAATGTAACTTTGTAATGTAAAAAAAAAATCACCGAAATTAAAGACAATAGAATGAAAGAACTTATTTTTCTTCTTCCCATGATCTTCAGGAAATTCTGATTACGCAACATTGTGTTGAGCATGAGCCTTGTGGAATATTCCAGAAGTTTCATACCTCCAAATGTATTTTAAACTAAACTAAAATGTCAATTTTTCATAACCTGGAGTGGACAACTCTTGGAAAAGGATGTTTCAAGCATGAGATGTTAAATTGATTCACATATTATCACAAAAATGAATCCTGAAACCTGCCTGCTAAGCTAGCCAGCTAGTAAACCTAGCTACTAAACACAATCGTGGTTGCTATATTAATATTGTATTTTGACACGTTAGGCTGCTGTTAAATACATCAGTCAGAAAAATAAATCCATTCGGTACATATTCTAAAATCTTACTCTAGTCAAGTTGTGACAAATATGTGCTAATTTACTAGCAGTTAGTTTAGCTAGTAACATAGCTGGCTAGCTGAGTTAGCTAATGCTGGTGGTGTGGTGAAATAAGTTGCATATTTATGTAAATACATAAAAACAGAACATATTATGCATTTTTTTTACTCTACATTGATTGAATTTAATGCTTTAAAATGACATGTTCAGGGAAAATTAGCGACCGATTATGTGCCGTTCAGAAGGTTTGTTTCTTAAGCACCACATTCCACATGGTCTGGCGTTTTGGTGTAAAATATCAGCAATGTTGAGACAGAAACACGATAAAACAAAGATCCTTGCTGTTTAATTCGCTGGCTGTAAGAAGAGATACTTCCTGGAATGTTAGCATGGAATATTGCATAACTAAACTAAAGCGCTGGCTCTCATCTGCAGTTATACAAACATGCCGGAAAAGGGAAAGTTGGTGGTTTGAAGGTTTGGCACTAAAGTGGGCTTTTGGCAGAGAGTTGATTGTATTTATGCTGTAAAATATTAGGGGAAGCTATTCCTGTTAGCTTTACTTCATTTTTCGCGTTGCGTTGCTACTTTCTACCCAGCTAACAGAGAGTGCTAACAGAATAGTCAGTAAAAGGTTCACAGTTCTTTGACGCCCATGTGATGTGCTTTTCTATGCTTTAGGTATTAAGTCAAGTCACCTTTATTTATATAGCACATATAAAAGACAACGAATGTCGGCTAAAGTGCTGTACATCATCTTGGCTAAATCCAAGCAATGAATTACGAGACAAATAAATAAAAAGAATAAAACTAAAGAAATAAATCAAAGGAGGAATAAAAACATTTAAAAAATCAGAAGCCTTGATACCACAGATCTTAGTTCTGCCTGACCTTCAAATGCCTGGAAAATAAATGTGTTTTTAGATTGGATTTAAAAATGTCTGTGGTGGGGGATGTCTTTGTGGAAAACGCTACCCTGTTTCTCAATCTCTGAGCTGCGACAGAAAAGACAGAAAGGCCTGGGCACCATTGAAATACTTCAAAGTCCAAGGAAAGGTTAAAAGTAGCTGATTAGATGATCTCAAAACTCAGGAGATATTTTGAAGACAAATGAGATCAGAGATATAACTTGGAGCCAAGCTATGCAGAGATTTACAAACAAATAATAAAATCTTGTGCTCTTTTCTCCACCTGACTGGAAGCCAGTGACAGGAGGCCAAAGACAGAAGAGATGTTCAGGAGTTGCTCTTTGTGGTGCCAGTCAGGAGCCAAACAGCTGCATTTTGGAGCAGTTCAAGACGAGACGGGGTTGACTGACAGAGTCCCATGTATGGATTTACAGTAATCAGTTTGAATAGAAATGAAATTGTGAATAAAAGTCTCCAGACGTTTAAACGACAAGATCCATTTTAATTCTTCCATTTTTCTCATTTGAAAAATGCAACACCTGCTTGACAAATTTCAGGTCAACTTCAGATAATTACAATTTGACAACTTAGAGATTCTACAGACATTTTTATTTCAGAGTCAGAAATACACACAATCCATGACAATAAATAAAGAATAAACACTTTGTCATGCCGCTATAGAAAAATAATCAGTGACAGCACGGTGTGATGCAGGAGCCAGACTAACCAAAGGATCACATACCTCTTATACCAAACCAATCTGCCAACAATTCAAATTTCTATTAATTAAAGAGTAAGTAGTGAGTAGTGTTGTTTTCTGACAGCTCCAGGGTGCCAGGTTTGATCCTGAGCTTGATTGATTGTTTGTGTGGAGCTTTGTATGTTCTCCCCATCTTTGCTGTACCAGATCACCAAAGACACTGTCCCAAACACACTGTCCCAGATCACCAAACATACTGTCCCAAACACACTGTCCCAGATCACCAAACATACTGTCCCAAACACACTGTCCCAGATCACCAAACATACTGTCCC
>JAQQZU010000020.1:14990169-15010463 GCA_030068025.1 Parauchenoglanis punctatus
GAAAGGCACCCTGGGTGACCCGGGGATCGAACCCAGGACCTTCTTGCTGTGAGGTGACAGTGCTAACCACCGCACCATCGTGCCGCCCATGCAGTAATTAACGTGTTTTTATTTATTTATTATTACAATGGAGATTTCAGGGCAATTTGAAGTGTTGATAGATGCTATTACACACACACACACACACATACACGCTCTGTGTGAACTGAAAACATAACAGTTTACAAACTGCACTCATCGAAACTGGCGATAAGTCCCTGCTGCTCGGCAGTTACAGGAGGGAAGCATCGTTATTGCCTGAGGGCAAATCCAGAGACAGCAGCTGGGAGACATCGACACGTCACGTCATGAAACTCAGACCATAGAGCAGGTTTGTTGTTCTTCTAAAATTCACATCAAACACTCCATTATTTTATATCACTTATTAATAGGATCTAATGTTTTACATAAAAAGCAATACAAACTCAAAAGAAAAGTTACACAGTAAACACACCCTCCTCTCCTGCCTCTGTTTAGTTTCGGTTTTTCCTGATCTGTTGCAGCTGATTTCTCATAAAGGATGTGATTATTATCTGTAAAGATCTATCTGAACGCCCAGAAGTCTACAAATACATTTCTGAGCAGTGACAATCAAAGTTACAATTATATTATGTTTTTTGTTTTTTTTTACAGTTTTCTCAAAAGAAAATCTTCTAGTCACAAGAGAAGAAATGAATCAAGACAGACCTACAGTACATTCAAAGGCAAAAGTTTGCACCCCCCCCCGCTAGAAAAGCATTTACATTAACTAATTTTATAACTGCATTAATTAGCAAACATTAGCAAATATTAATCTTAGCATATATAGTTAATATTAGCAAAGTAACAAAGGTAGTTAAGAAGTGTATTCGTTGGTGTTTGTATTAATGTATAGTGAGTAATTCTTTCAAACGACCATTAAAATAAGTTTAGAAAATGTGCATAAATTAAATGACATCATGTTCCTTAGTGTTAATTACTTCCTGAACTCTGGACCATTAAACTCGTTCTGCAGGCTCAGGTCTTAATTTTTGCCACAAACATGTTCATTAAGGTGGTGTTAATTTCATTGTTGATTATTCAGGTTTATTGCTAAAAAAACAAAAAAAACAAACAATAATTCATACGAGTATGAATTTCTTTGTTAATGTTACTGATGGTGTATTAATGATAAAATTCATGGTCTGTTCATGAAAACATTAAATAATATCTGTTAAGGGAACCTTAATGTAAAACTTTACCATTTATCTAAGTACATTTTTAAGATTGGCCTTAGCTGCTGAGAGACAAATAGGAGCATTTTGGTTATATTTGACGGTGAAAGATCATCTCTGAAACGCAATACAGGAAATGGCTTTTCGTAAGGGTGCACAAACTTTTGCAATCGACTCTACTTTCTATTAGAAATTCGTACCGCAGTGCTGCCTAATCCTGCATCCTGATTGGTCAGAGGGTGTTGATTAATTTTCCGTAACAGCAGCTCTGACAGTAGTGCAGCTACAGATCACAGCTTTATATTAACGCACTCGTTCTAATACGCTATCGTTTCTATAGTAACAGCTCAATCATAGACGTATGCTCCAGAAAGGTGTGTGTAAGTTTTCAGGAAGGAGATTAAGTAATGGAGTTCATGGAAGGAGTTTCCGAACTCATTGCACTTTCTTGGTGTTTTGTGTCATTGTTTTGTTTCAGATTGTTAAATGTTTAGTGTGTTGAATTTCACCCCAGATACCAACAGCGTGGTCTGATTTATGTGTTATTATTTATATAAAACGGCAACTTTTTCAGTAATCGATCTTCTGGTTCGTCTTCTGATTTTGGCAAAGATGTAAGACAGTAACACCAAATTTGATTTAATAATTAAATAGAGAGTTTGGACTTAACGGTTAATTCTAGGGCATTATTATTATTATTATTATTATTATTATTATTATTATTACAAAAGCTGTGCACTTAAAGGTTGAGTGGCCAGTTTATCAGGTTTATCCACCATATAGTTTGTGTGTGTGTGTGTGTGTGTGTGTGTGTGTGTGTGTGTGTGTGTGTGTGTGTGTGTTTGAAATATGTATTAATAATAGTAATATATGATGGTCTCTCTGAGCTTTTTTCAGCTGCTCATTTGTACAGGTATAAATAATAATATTTTAATATAGATAGTAATATCTTGTAAAAAGTGTCACTTTACAATCATAAAATTATTGATGGTTTCACTGAATAAAGTATTGGCACCACTCTACCCTTATTCATCAATTTATAGGCGCAGGTCTGAGAAGATATGATTTATTGGATGCTTTATTCTCAGTACAGCAGTGTAGAGATTTTGTGTGTGTGTGTGTGTGTGTGTGTGTGTGTGTGTGTGTGTGTGTGGCATCAATAATCATTACGTAGGGGAACCTGACCTATCATACTGTTTACACAAGTGTGTTACATGATGATGTCTGTGGCCGGTGATGAGTGTATGTGCGTGGTGTGTGAGTGTGCGTGGTGCGTGGCATGTGTGTGTGAGACAGACAGAGAGAGAGAGAGAGAGATTGATGGGATGAGTGACACACACCGGTTTCCTCTTGTTAGGCCTGATGCAGGATGACATCAGTGAAACTCGGAGAGTCTGAAACTGGCGCAGATCCAGAGAAAGCGCTGCACTGTTTAGCTTGAGTCCTGGGAAAGGAGGCGAACAAAGAGATGAGTAACCGTCCCTCAAACCACAAAGCGAGAGGAACACCTCACAGCTCCTGGGAACCTGAACCTGTCAGGCCTGGTCTCTGTTGCACAATATGTAGAGCGCAGTATCAAGACAGGTGTGTGTGTGAGAGTGTGTGAGAGAGAGAGAGAGAGAGAAAATATCTGAACACACGATCTTAATAACATTTAACAGGAAACAATAATAAAATCAAGCAGAATCACCCAAATTTTTGTTGCAAAATTCTAAAATAATTAAATAAGGACACAAAATCAAAATGAGGATCAGTTGAACACGTGATGTGGTTCAGGCTTTTAGCAAGATCTGCTCTGCCTCTGAGTCACTGCATCGCTCCCATGCGCACTGTGCCCTGATAATGAGACCTATTTAACATGAGACAATAGCCTTTCATATTGTTAAACATATCTGAATATGGTAGGACACACTCTGTGTGTGTGTCTGTGTGTGTGTGTGTGTGTGTGTGTGTGTGTGTGTGTGTGTGTGTGTGTTCTCTACACACTAATCTGTACCAGGAACTATCTGCAGGGAGAGCTTGAAAAAAGTTAGCAAGAAAGATTCACACGTAATGTGATACACTGCGAAGTGAAGCAATGCTGTGCGGTTTATTATTGTGCAAGCAGTCTGATTTCTGTTCAATTTCACTCGTTGGACATCCTGTTACATCAGAGAAAGGGCCACAGAAACCTCTTATCATTCAGTGCACCTCATATTTCATCCTCTTTCCTCTGGCATGAGCTGAACTTTGGCTTGAGCAGCTTTAACCGCTAGTCTACGGTTATGTCCATGGTGACTCAAACAACCACTACAAATGTCTCATGGTCTTTTTCCAATCTTCATCTGCCCAGTTTCGGTGTCCATTGTAGTCTCTTGGGCTGATGAGAGAGGAACCAGATGTGCTGGGGTAGCTCATTCGCGTCATGCTTTGATGCATCGTGTTCCGAGATGCTTTTCTGCTCACCACGGTTGTAAAGAGTGGTTATTTGAGTTACTATCGACTTCCTGTCAGCTCTCATCAACACTGCGCTTCTACTAACAACCGTTCCAGTTGTGTTTCAAGTCCCGGGTTTATATAAATACGTTAAAACCTATTAAATACAGTGTCGTTTCTATGGTAACATACCGTACATTGGGATCGAACAGCAGACAGTCTAAATAACCCAGGCATGCTGTTAAAATGGTGAAGGTTTCTGTAAGGAGACATTTATGGAAGGCGTCTCCGGTGTCAGAGATAAAGCTTTAACTTTTTCAGAGAGAAAAAAAGCGAGGCTGGTGAAGGAGTGACTGTTTATAGCTGCTATAATGTAAGTGAGAACCGGAACGAGCTGGGTTTTTTTGGACAACATTAAATGTAACTATAAACGGATGAATATCATGACATTTTGTTCATTAATAAATTAGTGACCGGCACATTTCTGTAGTATCCGAGGAATTAAAACATGCCGATGTAGGAAAATAATCAACTTCAGGGCGGTGATGCTTTTTGACCAATCAGAGTCGAGAATTTAACAGAGCTGTGGTGTAAATTTGTGGTAATGTAACGAATGTAATATATACTAAAGGAAATTTAGGCAATGGTTGGAGAAATGAAACCTGCCAGTCGCCTGTGTCTTTCTGTGTGGAGCTGAGTTCTCCCTGCGGCTGTGTGGGTTTCCTCTGAGTGATCCGGTTTCCTCCGACAATAGAAAGACATGCGGATTAGGTGAACTAGCTACTCTTAAGCATCCAGACGTGCGAATGTGAGTCGGAATAAAGATGCAGAAGAAGAAGAAGAAGTTGGAGGAGAAATAATGTGGAGTAATCGGCACAAACTACAGAGAAAGATTTTCCACAGTTGTTATTTAACCCTGAACTGCGTTAATTAGTTTTTTTTAGCCATTGAAAGCTACTAAATATTACAAAATAGGATTAGAAGCTGCAAATATTTGTCATGTGAAAGAAACACAGTGCACGTGATGTTAACTTTTACTTCATTTTATTAGAACATCTCACAAAACACTGTTAAGACATCCAGAGTGAATGCAATATTATTGTAAAAACTGACAAATAAATGGGTGAATGAACCAGTGAAAGCCAGAATGTCATACATATATATATGTGTGTGTGTGTGTGTGTGTGTGTGTGTTTAAGTGAAAATAAGAAGTCCTTCTTGCCTATGGCATTAAATCGACTGTTTAAAATAAACAGCATTACAAAAGTGTCTTCCACAAGAAGCATAAGGTTTAGTGTTTCTGCAAAAACAGCACTATTGTACATGATCATATCATATCATATGTACACACACTGGAGTCAATGCAGTATCTCAGAGATAAAGAGTGCAAGCAACGTAAACCAACCAGAGATCCATAACAAGGCACCTGTGTGTGTGTGTGTGTGTCTGTGTGTCTGTGTGTGTGTTGGTGCTTAACTGTATAGGTGCTAATGATTAATTGCAAAAACAAGAGCTAAAGAGTGAGTGAGTCTTATACACTGATGATGAGTAAAGATCTGAACATCCCTGTGCTGGAGAAGAAGATCTCACCCAATGATTCATTTGCAACACAATGGCCACGCTGGAGATGCTGCTCGGCTGAACAAACTCAATCCCGTGCTCGTGAAGTCGCCTCTTAATTGTTCAAAAGGAGCCGTCAGGACACGGGTCACGCCGTAGCTCGCATATGAAAAGTCCCGTCTGACAACCTAACTGAGCACAAAGAGAGTCAGTGTTTAACCCTTTCAGCCCTTTCCTCGCACCATGCTGCGGGCTTTTACTCTCACACACCATGCAAATTCACATCATTTACATGCTGTAGGTGCTGTTTTGATTGTAATCCAGAAAGTGATGTTTTCTCGTGGATTCAATCATTAATACTCCACAGCGCTGCTCATGAGCTGATGATTCCTTTTCCATAACAGCGTTTTTGCATGCAGTTATGCGCATGCTGTAATATGCTATTGTTATGAGGTGAGGTTTTCTGTAAGGAGGTGTCTGGTTAATATTTTTGGAAGGAGTCTCCAGTGTCAGCGCTTTGTCAAAGGAAAAGTCGGTTTCTTGCTAAGGTGGAACTAAGGAACGAATGTTTATCGTAACTTGTTTTTGCAGATGTTCCACAACTTTAAATGGATAAAACGTCCCGTGTATCCCATTCTTGTTTTGTTCTCGTCGGCAGATTGCTGAGGTATAGGAGGAATAAATCACTCCAGGAAGTGCCGTCACAGGAAAATAATCAACTCCAGCACGGTACTTCCCTTGCTGAATTCCTGGCTCTGTTTGTTTGCTCACACTCATTATCTCTCCTCTCATGCGCATCACGGTGTAATGATTCAGGAACGGTTCCCGGTGCATGTGAAATGTTCTGCAACCCAAAACGTTGAGATCATAACACACCTCACGTCCAAAAATGTCCAAAGTAATAAATATTAAATTACACAGCGGAGCACAGTTTGACCCACAGGATCAGATGAAGCAGAAGAATTTTTTCCAGCTGCATTTCGAAAAAGCTTTAGCGCGCCTGTCTGACAGTCTCGTCTTCTTGGCCTGCCTGGCCTTGTGTTTGATGGCTGCGAAAATGGCGGCGTCAAAAGCCTCCTTCAGGTTCTTCTGCGTCAGAGCCGAGCACTCCACGTACTCAGTAGCCCGGATCTTCTCAGCCAGGCCCCGAGCCTGAGAACTGAGCACGGGCTTCACCTTGTACCGGTCCAGGTCTATCAGCACGTTGACGTCCAGCAGGAGGTCCGACTGCGTCCCGACCAGGATGATGGGAGACGTCGGGTTGCACGAGCGGATCTCCGGGATCCATTTCTTCGTGATGTTTTGGAAGGACGTCGGGTTGACGACGCTGAAGCAAAGCAGGAAGACGTCCGTGTGGGCGTAGGACAGCGAGCGGAAGCCGTCAAACTCCTCCTGAAACACAGAAGACGCGGAGATAAGAACTCGACGCATTCCTTTACACATCACAGCGTTACTCATGCGGCGTTTTTACCTTCTTAGCGGACGTGTCTCTCGGTATGAGGTGTTTTATGTGAATTATGATAATGCGTGTGTACACAGCTCTTCCACTGAGAGACACGTCACATAAGAACGTGATTAGATGACTCCGGTTTCCATCATACAGCAGAATGACACAATTAAGGAAGGATTAGAAGCACATGAAACCTTCCTTTGTGTGCAATTCATTCTCAATGTATTTTACATCTATCTGTTATATTTCATCTCACTGGAGTGCTCGTTTTCATTGAGTTTATTTTTACAGGATTCTCTTAACATTACTGTGTGTGTAATTTTTTTTTTTTTTTTTTTTTACTATTTTAAAACTTGCTTACTGAAACTTTACTTAGATTTTAGAGTCTATAAGCAAACATGATAGTGTTCATAAGCTTCTCTGACGGACTGAATAAATTACACGGGGTCAAGCTTTGTTACAGGTCACGTAAATAATAAAAGAAAATAAGTTAAAAAAAATGTAAATATAATATATATAGATTTTCTATCTGGAGAAGTGAAAGAATAAAATATTTATAGAATTGCAATATAGAATTACAAGTGAGCTATTAATATATAATTATCGTCTATCCGCTGCATAAATACATTTAAAAATGACACATACAAAAATGATAAAAGTGTCTATAGTTTCCTCTGATGGATTAAATAAAGTATAAAATGTTTACGAAATATATAAACATTGTAATATTCAATTACGGATGATGAGCTAGCTAAAAAAATAAAGTTATTTTTAAAACTTTTAGATATTTCATATAGATTCCTGTCTTTGTTGTTTTATTTTACATTATAGCGTATATAGTTGGGAATAAATAAATTATTACGTATAAATCATGTGCTTGAAGTGTTCCATATGTTTGGGTTTAAAATTCCGTTAATAATCTGCAAGTTCCTGAGACGTAAAGAGGCACAAGGTGTACTTTTTCTCACCAGTACAGGGTTCTTACCTGTCCAGCTGTGTCCATCAGCTGAATCCGGACAGGTGCTCCATCAACCTGGACTTGTCCTAAAGGGAAAAAAATACAGAAATACAGTGAGTGAAAAATATGGATGTGTAGTTTGTATATGAATGTGATGTGAGCAGTGTGTTGAGTAAAGAGAGCTGGTGTTCAGAGGAACCTGAGGTTTTACCTGAAAACACGTCGAAAGCGGTCTGGTTGTAGTCAGTGGGGTATCCGTTGTTGGTGTAGCTGATGATCATGCTGGTTTTTCCCACAGCTCCATCTCCCACCAGCATGCAGCTGATCACCGGCTCCGGGTCCGACCCCGGCGCGTGCTCGTGCGCGTGCTCGTGCCCGTGCCCCTGCGCCACACACACCGGCGGAACTCGCGCCTCTTGGTAGAAATAATCCATTTGGGGTGGCATGTCCAACACCGGAAGTCTGAAAAATCCGTTCTGGAAGACCACTGAAGCTCTGAAAGTGTGAGTAAAGCAGTCAGGGTCCCCTCATTACTCACACACACACACACACACACACACACCTCTCTCACACACACTCTCCTTACACACTGAGCTCACTAACGGACGTGACTTCTCAATACTCTGGGACTCATTTGCATAGCCACGCCCACACGCCCATTTCATTACATCACCGACTTTTGGTTTTTCTTTTCACTTAATTGCTGTTTTGTTTTTTTATTTTTTTTTGTTTTTTTTACATAATCACCTGCTTACTGTTTTATTTATTTTCATATCTAGCCTACTTGTTTTTACTAATTGAGTTATAGATGTACCAAAGCTTTTAACTTGTTTTAGATTTTTTATTGAATTAAATTGTTACTATTTATTACGATTTGCGCAAGCCTGTATTGCTCGCCCTTCGTTATATATTAACATAGGTGTACCTTCATAGGTGTACATATATTTTCCTATTTTCTGTGAGTAAAGATTATTTCATACTTTAATTTATAATATTATTTATAATAAGAATAGAATTAGAGACAGCACTCAGGCCCCTTGTTTATTTATTTGTTTGTTTGTTTTTGTTAATACGTATATATAATAATGCACACATACATTTTTCACCATGCTTGGTTTCTTTCAAAAAGGAAATCAGATATTACAGGGGTTAAAGTTGGCTCCCTTGAAAGCAAACAAAAATACAGTAAAGTATTTCAGTGATATATACATAATATATTATTCCTAAAATGATATCCTTTCTGGTGTAAAGATGCAAGTTCTTCTGTGGATAAACAGCTCCTTTGTAGGCTACTATATTTAATAATAAACAACATACACAATAAAATAAATTAAGGAATCCGTATGTGGTGTTAACTGTTCAGACTCGACAACAAAATAATGATAAAGCTATTTTATTCGTTGAATCTGGCGACATCTTGTGGACTGCTAGAAAACTGCACCCGCGCCATTCAATTTAATCACATGATGTGTGATCACGTGACCAGAGGCCAGCTCGCGTGACACACAGGCTCTCTTTCAGAGTTTAGGGGGCGTTTGTGTTTATATAAGCCTTCATTTGCGTTTTATTTCTACTTGCTCTATTTAATAAGACTTTAAATCCTTAGCGGATTGTTGCTTACGGGGTCTAAAAGGCCCATCGCTGTGTGGCTGGTGTTGTTTAGCTAGGTGTTAGCTTAGCCTAGCTAGCTGTGCTGTGGAGGTAAACACCGGAAATGCAGATGAGGTTTAGTTCGTTTTAGATCATTCTTTAGATCAGCATTAAAGATAAAATGGCGACTATTCTGGATGATTATGAAGACTCTCAGATGAGCAGAAACCCGTTTCAGTCTGGACGCCTTCCTTCGGCCAGCATGATAGGGATAACTCACTCAGGTACACATCACATCACATCACATCAGGTACACAACCATCACATCAGATCACATCACATCAGATCACATCACATCACATCACATCACATCACATTACATCAGATCACATCACATCACATTACATCACATCAGATCACATCACATCAGGTCCACAGCCATTATATCACATCACATCCCACATCACATCACATCAGATCACATCAGATCACATCACATCACATCAGGTACACAACCATCACATCACATCACATCATGTAAACATCACATCACATCCCATCACTGTACATTACACTACACTATGCTACAGTATATTACACTGTTGCATTACACTATGTAACACTGTTACATTACATTACATCACACTACATTACATCATGTCACGTGTAACAGCTATAGCAGTGGACATGTTTATTTCAACATGTGAGAAAGTAGAATGATAAAATTAATAAAATCGGGGCTTCATGTGGCGTCACGGTACCATCATTTACCTGCGCTATGATACAGTACGACACGAGTCTCAGCCTCAGTGCAGTGAATATACAAATGATGATGTACAGATAATTATGTACATAAAAGACATGTAGATAAAAATGTGCAGATAATTACACATATTGTGTCTTTATGCTTTATATGGTTTCATGTTAGATTAATTAAGTTACAACACAGGGGCGGGAAAAAGCAGGTTTACAGTTATTTGTATGGAAAAAGACATGCAGTTTATGATGATTACAATAATAAGAATAATAGGAAGCCATAATTCAATAATTAATAAATTAATAATAATACCAGATTAAACTCTGTTTCAGTGTGAACCTGCTTTTGGCCCAGTGATACAGAGTCCATGCTTCCCCGGTGGAATAAATAAACTGTAATGTGTAAATATTCGGACAGTGTACTGTCTATAGACTTCCTTATTAATAAATAAATAAATACATAAATAAATAAAACACAAGTCTGCAGAAGATAGTTCCATTAAAATCTAAAATATGTATCAATTATAACATTAATTTACACATTTAATTCATTACAATATCTCTGGTTACTATTAAATACTAATTATAAGATCTAAGTAACTGTAAATATATTGAATATTGGCGTTCCTGCTGGAATAACCAAACTATATTATATTTAATATGTAAATATTTAGAGGATATAGTGGCTTCTGTGCTGGAATAAATACATTATAACATCTAAATCGTGTGCTATAAAATATACATTTGTCAGTTTCGGTTTAAAAAAAGACGGTTCAGTAATGTGTGGGGTTTTTGTGTGTATAAGAGACACATTTCTGTTGGTCTTGAATAAAGACTTCGGTGTGTTAAACGATTCAGGGTCGAAATAAACGTCTCGTATGAAACTAGAATGTTTAAGTGTGTAAAGAAAGTGTGTATTGAGACAGTTTGTCATGATATTGAGTATATTTATGTATATATAGTTGTATTTCCTGCCCCATGTTGTGATAAAGCCAGGATGACACTGTTGCAGTAAAGTGCCACACTTCCTGTACAGGACGGTCATTACTCGGGGATAATCGGCTCTTCTGCCTCGCCGTGACTGATTAACGGAGGACAGTCTCCACTCCACTTAACGAGCGCTCTGATCTGGGGAGTGTGTGTTAACGCTCCGTCTCTCGCTTTGTAGCAAACGCAATATGCACAGCTATATGAGTTAATCAGCTGCATTTTTATGCAAATAGAAAGTCGGGGTTATTATAGAGGCGGGCGTTTGGTTTGTCTTTAGCTGCGTTTTAACCTGGTCCACTCATACAGACTGACAAACGGTCCTCTTTAAATGGCTCCGAAATCATAACCGTGTTTACATACGTGTTCAGGTTTCAGGACAGAGGCGTTTAGGCTCCAGGGTTTCTCAGTAACATGACAAGCTGCGTTCTTCTGTCTTACCTTCGAGAGAGAAGAACTAGGTGACTTAATTACGCGTTTTCTCCATGGATGTTAGACTGCATTAAACATAACTATAAACAGATACACATTTTATTATTTAATAAATGAAAGACGTGATTGCTGGAAAGCCGCAGTGGTATCAGGGGAATAAAACACCTTGTGATGTAACTCCTCGTTATTTTCTCCTCGGTGTGTTTTAGGCTCGTACAGCGACACCTCCGTTAGCATTCAGAGTAAGAACGCTCGCTGCTCCTTTCCTCTCGTGTCCCGCAGGGTTCGTGAACGTGAGGCTGGAGGAAGAGAAGCCCATCTTCACCAAGCAGCGGATCGATTTCTCGCCGCCTGAAAAGATAAATCACTTCGCCGTGTGCAACAACCAGCTTTGCATGAGCCTTGGGAAGGACACTCTGCTGAGGTAACGCAGCGCATTCCCATCTCCATAGCTTCACGTTGATAAGCCTGGACGTCGATCGGATCAGACTCGATCGTCGCGTGCGATCTCGGATCGTTAACGCTGGCGATTGACAGAACCGTAAAGTGATCTGGTTTGAAAGTGAGAAGCTGTGCAGTTATGTTAATGACGCTGGTGTTTCTGATGTAGGATCGATCTGGGGAAACCGGATCAGCTGAACCAGATCGAGCTGGGGAGGAAGGACGAGAGCAAAGTGCATAAACTCTTTCTGGATCCCACAGGTTATTATTCCTCCATTTGCACCTCCGTTTGTGTTTTGAGCTAAACTGTGATCAGACGTGGTGATGGATTTTCAGGATGTCAATGTGTCATTCATTCACCCTTATATCACCTCCGGCAGTATTTGGTTCTGTTTGTGCAACTTTGCATGAGTTAAACATTTTACTCGTATTAGAGCTAAAATAACGGCCGACTTGACCAAATGTAATTCATTCCTGAGTTTATTTAGCGGATTAGCAAGACGCCTTGACTGCATAAAAAGGTTTCGAAAGATACAAGAGATATAATTTTGCATATTTTACTTCCAAATACGTAGTATAATGGAGTCTGAGAAGTATATCCTGAGCCCCAACGTGATGACCTGATATGTGTCCTAATGTAAAGTTATCGAATGAGTATGTTAATGAGTTAAAAATGAACCTAAACTGAAAACACTTACACTTGGACCCAACAGTACAGATGTTATATAAGGATGAAGGCTGTATATTATTGTAAGTGTATATTTATAAAGAATGCCATGTTGGCTGAAAGAGAAAGATGCGGTCAAACCTGAAGTGTGCATACGAGGTTTTAAGGAAAACATCAGGCGCTTGGGGGGAAAAGCTGCTACACATGTGTATTAGCTAAAGAGACGTACATAAAGGAAGAGACTAGCGGCGATGTGGTGACCAGAGACCATGGAATGCCAGTGAAATTGGGCGACTTGTCACGATGACACAAAGTGGGCGGGATCTGAGTTAAACTAATCTCAACTACCAATGAGAGCCAAGGATACCATTGATTGACCAATAAATATACAAGAGGGATACCTAGTCAACCAGAGCCTGGACTGTGCACTAGCGACCAGCTGCTAGCTACAAAGCGATGGGCGACGTGCGAATCATAAAAAGAATTAAAGATTCTTCTTAATAATTGCTGTGTGTACCAGTTTTTTCCTAGAATAAGAACGAGGGAAGTTAAGTTTCCCACGTTATAGTAACAAGTTTGTGGACCCTTTGGGGTTGGCGAGTCTGTAGATAGTAACTTTTCAGCCAGCGATTCTAAATTTTAAATACTGTACTTTGTAGTATTTTTGCATCCTTGCTGCTAGTATTTCATCAGATGTAACGCATCACAAGAGCATCTTCAAGGGTCAAAGTTTGGCATTTTACCATTTCACCTTCATTCGGTACACAGTACCAACCCAAGGCGTTTCTTGTGTTGCAGGATCTCACTTGGTGATTAGCCTGACCACAAGCGAGTGCGTCTACTTGAACAGGAACACACAGAAGGTTCGCAGCCTCTCTAGGTGGAGGGGTCACTTAATAGAAAGCGTGGGCTGGAACACGATTTTAGGCAATGAAACAAACACCGGCCCGATTCTTGTCGGAACCAGCCAAGGCATCATTTTTGAGGCAGAAATCTCTGCGTCTGAGGGTTCCCTTTTCAACACCAACCCAGACCAGTACTTCAGACAGGTTCATTCCTTGGAAGAGGACGGAAAGCCAGCACCGGTCTGCTGCCTTGAGGTGGAACGTGGGATCGAGTCAAAGTACTTCATTATTGCCACCACTCGCAAACGTCTCTTTCAGTTCGTCGGCAAGTTAGCCGAGGGTTCCGAGCAACAAGGCTTCAGTTCGATCTTTGCTCAGAATCAGGATCTTTTACCGAGCTTTCAGGAGTTTCCTGTTAATATGGGCTACAGTGAGATTGGCTTCTACACCTCCAAGCTCCGTTCGAGCCCTAACTCCTTCGCCTGGATGATGGGAAACGGGGTTTTGTATGGCCACTTGGACTACTCGCGGCCTGACTCTCTTCTCAGCGATGTCCAGGTGTGGGAATACACGTCAGACATCGACTTCAGCTACAACAAGCCCATCTCCATCGTACTCACCCAGTTTCATTTCCTTCTCCTGCTCCCTGATAGCGTCAAGGCCATCTGCACCTTGAACGGACAAGTCGTCTACGAAGACGTCTTCCCGGATAAGTTTGGCCCCCTGAAAAAGATGATCAAAGATCCGGTCAGCGGGCTGGTGTGGATCTACACCGAGAAAGCTGTCTTCCGGTATCACATCCAGAGGGAATCCAGAGACGTCTGGCAGATGTACATGAGCATGAAGAAGTTCGACCTGGCCAAGGAGTACTGCAAGGATCGTCCGGAGTGCAAGGATATGGTGCTTGCCAAGGAAGCGGAGCACTGGTTCCAGAACAAACGTTATCTAGAGAGCGCAAAGTGCTACGCCCTGACTCAGAACTACTTTGAAGAGATTGCATTGAAGTTCATCGAAGCCAAGCAGGAGGAGGCTCTGAAGGAGTTCCTCTTACGAAAACTGGACAACCTCAAACCCGGCGAGAAGACGCAGATCACACTGCTCGTCACCTGGTTGACCGAGTTGTACCTGAACCGTCTCGGACAACTGGAGGCGGAGTCAGACCACAAAAAGAGAGCTCTGTTTCAGGAAACGCGTGAGGAGTTCCGTCGCTTCCTGTGTAACATGAAGCACAAGGAGAGCTTGTACAACTACCGGAGCACCATCTACGATCTCTTGGCAAGCCACGGCAACGTAGATGATATGGTTTATTTTTCCGTCATTATGCAGGACTACGAGAGGGTCATCTCTCACCACTGCCAGCATGACGACTATACCGCGGCACTCGAAGTCCTCTCCAAGCACTGCGATGAAAAGCTGTTCTACAAGTTCTCCCCGGTTCTCATGCAGCACATTCCAAAGAAAGTAGTGGACGCTTGGATCCAAATGGGCAACCAGCTAGATCCCAAGCAGCTGATCCCGGCGCTGGTGAACTATAGTCAGATTGGCAGCACCCAGCAGATCAACGAGACCATCCGTTACATGGAGTTCTGCGTGAATGAGCTCAGCGTGAAAGAAGAGGCTATCCACAATTACCTGCTATCACTCTACGCCAAGTATAAGCCCGATTCTCTGCTGTGGTACCTTGAGCAGGCGGGAACGCACGCCTCGGAGATCCACTACGACCTGAAATATGCTTTACGCCTCTGCGCTGAACACGGCTATCTCCAAGCATGCGTGTTGGTCTACAGGATAATGGAGCTGTACGAAGAAGCTGTGGATTTGGCCTTGCAGGTGAGATTTAGCAGAAGTGCTAATGAAGTCCTTAAAAATATATTCCATTTGAGTACGTCAAATGAGGTCTTTTAAACAAAAAAATTCTAAAATATAGGTTGGAAAATCTTTTGACTAGCTACAGAAGAAGACAAAGCACAAGGATATAACATTGTAGTATAATAATAATAATAATAATAACAGCAGAAACATTAATGTTTCTGTTTAAATTGATGTTTTTGTAGCTCTGAGATTTCTTAAACTGGCTGTCTGTTCGCCGTACGTGCTCACTACATAGGGTATGATGTTCAAAGATAAAGAATGAAATAATTTTTTGAAGAATTATTAATAGCCAAACTGCGATACACGAAACACCATAATTAGACTTTTACATAGTCTATTTTTATCACATGCAAATAAATAAATAAATAAATAAACAAACAAATTAAGAAACATTTTCACAATTTGATTAAACTTTTCCCCTTAGTATTTAGTGCGTTATTTTCATTTTAGTTTTAATTGTGCTTCTAAAAGAAAATATTAACAAGATTTTTTCTAAATTTTATATGAATCATCTACTCATATTGGCCTGCTGTCAACGATATTTAGCTAGATTTAGTGTAAATACCTGAATTTCAGAGGAATAATTAACAGCTAGGCTAAATCTTAAACTACTTGCTAATCCCTACTGATGCTCCCTACATAGGGTATAATATAGTATAATACAGTCATGTTGTCGAGCCTATACAGTATAATGAAACATAAACGGTGGAATAAATATTTAGGACAGAGCTACAGAAAAGTGTGTAGCTGTAATATCACTTTTCGGCTCCATTTTAGTGGGTTTTTAGCTTAAATTGGAAAATAAAGAGCGTAAATAGTGCCATAGATGATTCCTCAGAGACAATGGATCTTATTCGTACAATATATTAAGTGTGTTTGTGTGTGTGTGTGTGTGATCTCAGGTGGATGTCGATTTGGCCAAGTCGTGTGCTGATCTCCCCGAGGACGACGAGGAGCTGAGGAAGAAGCTGTGGCTGAAAATCGCCCGTCACGTGGTTCAGGAGGAGAAGGACGTGAAGAAAGCGATGAACTGTCTGTCCAGCTGCAACCTGCTGAAGATCGAGGACATCTTGCCTTTCTTCCCGGACTTCGTCACCATCGACCACTTCAAGGAGGCGATCTGCCTCTCGCTGGAGGAGTACAACCAGCACATCGAGGAGCTCAAGCAGGAGATGGAGGAGGCCACGGAGAGCGCCAGGCGCATCCGCCAGGACATCCAGGAAATGAGGAACAAGTACGGCGTGGTGGAGTCTCAGGAGAAGTGCGCCACCTGTGACTTCCCCTTACTCAACCGACCCTTCTATCTCTTCCTGTGCGGACACATGTTCCATTACGACTGCCTCTGCCAGGAGGTCACGCCACACCTCTCGGCGTACAAGCAGAGCAAGCTGGAGGAACTGCAGAAGAAGCTCGACGCCACCGCGCAGACCACCAAATCTCGCCACAGACCCAAGGAGGAGGACTCGGTGAGCCTGGGGAAAGGGCAGGGCAGCCGAGAGCAGATCAAGTCGGACATCGACGACATCGTGGCGTCCGAGTGCGCCTACTGCGGCGAGCTGATGATCAAATCCATCGATAAGCCTTTCATCGATCCCCAAAGGTTCGAGGAAGAAATGTCCAGCTGGCTCTGAAACTGATCTCTATCATAGCTTCTGTAAAGTGCGCCTGAGCTCCCAGTGTGTGCCCCGTGCGGAGCACGCTGTACACGCATCAATATATCAGTGCTTTCAAAATGCCCGTGTATGTGTGACTGAATACCGAGACCAGTAGCATTAGGCGCTGTTAAAGATTTACAGCTAAATCATAAACTCCACTAATTTAACTGTGCCTCTGTGTGTGAAGGCGTAATTGCTTTAACGTGTATCACACAGCTTTACACTAATAAACCCTACAGCATTGTGTTTCTGTCACAATACTTTTTTTTATTATTATTACAATTACCCTGCGTGTGTGCACAAAAAACTACATCACAAGTAGTATCTTATTTCATTTGCCTTCTCCTTCTCCTCTTCTTATTTGTAGCGGTAGTATGCTATTTTTTTTTGTGTCAGTATTATAAGATTATTATAAGATAATTCTATTAGTTATATTATTATGCATTATAATATAGTTATTAAAACACGACTAATATAATAACAAATATATTATTATGAGTCCAAGTATTTTTATTCATTTTAGTTCTAGTATTATTATATAGTAAAATTAGAATAATATAAATGGATTAGTTCTTTAATTGCAAAATAGTATAATTTATTTAATGAAAAGTATATCTATTATTTATATATATATATATACAGTATACATTTATTATTCCAGGCTGACTTACTTAGTTTTGCCATACAATTGATGAAGGCAGGTTACATTTTTAAAGAGTGTATGGTCATTTGCTTGTGTAATCACATTTTTGAATCGCTACATACACGATACGTGCGACAGAGTCGTCAGCACTTCAAACTTCTGCAGCCGCCTTATTTTATTTTACTCGATTTTATTTTACTTAATATTTCACTTCTTTCCTGTGTGGAAATGATCAGTCATCTGCAGTGATTTGCACAATTTAGCATGGCTTGTTTGCTAGCTTTGCTTTGATAAAATAAACAGCTTGACTAAAAAAATGGTAATATTTATAACGAAGAGAAAGCGATGTGCGCTGCATGTGCGGGTCGTATTCTGGCAGAACACGAACACGAACAACTTTTCATGTAAAGAAAACGCTTCTGGATGCAAGAAGGATTCGCGATAACAGTATTGTGTCATATTGCGTCATATCACAATAAATATCGTACAAACGATCATCAAGACATGATTAGACACTTCTGTGTTTTCTTTTCCTGGCTGTGTTAAATATTAGAAGGCGTATATTTTCGAGTTTCCTTCTATTTCTTGAATAACGTGGTTTTTTTTTAATTATTATTATTTATTTAAGTGTCATGTATAAACAATAATAAAGCCTAAGAAGTTTTTTTAACAAATCTAAAAATCATTTTGCGAATTCTCGCGATATTTGGAAGCGGTGGCGGTGACGTCATCCTCGCATCAGCGCGCGCGTGAGTCTTCAAGGCATCACTGATCGATAGCAGAAATCCGTATCTCCGTTAAAGCGCGTAAACCTGATTAGCAGCCGCGTTCCTGGTGTTTATACGTGAATAAAAGTCAGTGTTATGTGTCCTACAGGAAGGATCACGCCGCAATTGCGTGCGCAAAGGATGGTGTCGTCGTGGCGCGTGCTCGGCGATTGATTATGGATGCCTGTTCCATGCTCCGTCCTCGCCATGGCGCCGTTGTCCCTGCTCGCTCGGTTACTGAAAGTGGCCGCCTCTCTGCTGCTGCCGAGTCCACCGCCTCAGTCTCTCTCCTTGTTCACAAGCGCCATTTTGGAGACAGAGCGGCGCTGCGAGTCGGCAGCAGCGGAGACGGAGCGAAAACAGGGGGGACACGGGGCGACGAGGTGAGCCTGCGTTTATGAGGGACATGGTGGGGGAGCGTTGGGGGTAAGATGGCCGGGAGGGAGAAAGAGTTAGAGAAGTGGAATCGGGAGAGCAGTGGCCTGATCCACGCCTTCTCCTCGGTCGGAGAGACGCGCGCGCGGCGTGTGTGGGTGTCCGCCCGTGGATGGGAAAAAAAGGAGCCTTAAAATAATTAATAAAACTAGTTGCCCGGTTTATATAATTTGCCCCACTGGATGTGGCCTTAAAGAGACAGGGCCTGTCTGAATTATTCAAAATTTATGCAAGCCAAAACGTCCAGCAGCGACAAAACACATTCGCTAGCTTACTCGCTAACGCTAACTGCTGCTCAAGGTTAACGAGCCGAGCTGAGCTAGCCGAGTAAACACACCAAGATTTGAAGTTTAGCAGCGACCGTTATTAACGTTATTTCGTTTGAATTATGCTAGCTGGCTAACCTGCGTGTCAAAGTGTCAGACCTTAACGTTAAACTCGGATTAGCTAGCTAAGCGTAGCCTGGCTAACTAGCCCGTCGCTGATGCGCGCGCGAGGCGAGCTAGCTTAGCATGATAGCCAATCGGCTAGCTCCATGTAATGTACAGTAGCTAACGTTTAGCCTGTTTCCTAGCTAGCTAATCGGCTAAATGACAATTCTGAGTCGTATAGAAAACATTTATTTACGCAGTTTGTTTTCCTAGCTTAGCTCAAATATACTACTTAATAATTGGCAAATTGATGCATTTTAATTATAACATTTCATGTTTTAATGTAGTTCAGGTACAAGGCGAACGCTGGGAGTCGATTTAAAAAAAAAAAAAAAGAGTCGACTCTCTGGTTCTACACACTGGGAATCGATATGGTTACGTGACAGCAGGGAGTCGATTCTCCTGAAAAAGAGTTGGTTTTTGTTTCCACTCTTCACTCGTCAACGAAGAACCGATACCAATGATTCAGAGTCGATTCCGCACACATTGGAGTCAGATCGATGTTTCTGCACACCTAAAAGAAAATTAATCAAAGGTGAACTATGTAATTTTCGACAATAAACCGACATCCTACCAAAATAGTTTGAGAGAGTAGTTATCAGTGTGGCCCCTTTCATAAACATGCCACTTTACATACGATTACAAATAATATCTATGGAATAATGTTTAAGATGTTTTCTGAAGCCTATATTTTTACACCTTGGCCTTTAATACAGATGTCATAATCTATTAATATGTACAAATATACCCTTTAGCTGTTACTATCAGTATTCCAGCACCTATACATTTTCATTGTGCTTAGGATTTTAACAGTTTAATATTAGTATTGTGGGCTAGGAGTTGTGGAAAATAAGCAAATGCAGGTGTGAAAAAGTTCAAGATGTTGGATGTTTGTGTGAACCAACAAACAAACTAAACAAACATACAGGAAACGGAGGGAACTGTTGGAAACAGGAACATGATAGTCAAACTACCTGAAACTAGAATATTAAAGCTTATTTTGCAATGTTTATTTTACCACTTCCTGCTCTGGTTGAAATAAATACAGAATTTTGATAAAAGGTCATATAAAAGGTTGGTGTGTGATTTCTGCTTATATGATCACGGTTTCCACTTCTGTTCATCCTCCCTGAGCAGGAATAATCACTGCGTAATATA
>JAQQZU010000020.1:15018531-15034213 GCA_030068025.1 Parauchenoglanis punctatus
GTACTCTGATCTACTCTACATATTCTAATAGGTACTCTGATCTACTCTACACACTCTAATAGGTACTCTGATCTACTATACACACTCTAATAGGTACTCTGATCTACTATACACACTCTAATAGGTACTCTGATCTACTCTGCATACTCTAATAGGTACTCTGATTTACTCTACACACTCTAATAGGTACTCTGATTTACTCTACACACTCTAATAGGTACTCTGATCTACTATACACACTCTAATAGGTACTCTGATCTACTCCCCCCAGTATTCCCTACCCCCTGGTGACATCTTAACCTGCTTCTTACAGTAGAGGAAGTCATTATTAACTATGGCACGTGCAGTGAGTCATTTTGCTCCTTAAACATCTGGACTTACACATCCACTGTGTGTGTGTGTGTTTGAAATACGTAGACGAGGCAGTTTGATGAGGAATCAAAGGACAGCCGCAGTGCCTCTCTACACGTGGCGGGTGTGTGTGGCTCCGGGTTCGGGGAGAGCTACAGCCTGTCTAATCCCTCCATCCAGGCCGGAGAGGACATCCCTCAGCCCACCATCTTCAACGGAAAGCTCAAAGCCTACCAGCTCAAGGGCATGAACTGGCTCGCTAACCTTTATGAACAGGTCTGTGCTGGTAAATACGCAAGGGTGGGTGGGTGTGTGTGTGTGTGTGGGTGTGTGTGTCTTTCTCAGTCTCTAACCCTGTGTGTGTCTGTGTCTCAGGGCATCAATGGCATCCTGGCAGATGAGATGGGTCTGGGTAAGACAGTCCAGAGCATCGCCCTGTTGGCTCACCTGGCCGAGGTGAGTACTTTCCACGGGAATCTGAGAAACAAGAGCAAGTCGCCATGGCAACTGGAGTGGTTTATTCCTCTCCGTCTGTCTAGCACCATTTTAGCAGATCCGAACACGGCTTATAGTCGTTAAACCCTTTTAGAGAAGGACACACCAGTTTGGTCAAACACACACACACACACACACACACACACACAAAATAATGATGCATTATTTTCGGTTCATTAGTTAATAGCTGCATTAGTTCTGTGCTAATATTTATACGATGTAAAAGAGTGTTGAAAGTTCCGTAAGCGTCAGCGCAGTCAGATCCCGAGCACATCTCTTCCAGGAACGGAGTAATGTTTACAAATCCAAACTGAGCTTTTATAGTGTTACAGAGCATAATTCCCAGGGCTCCTACTGAGTTGTAGGGATTTATTTTTCCCTACCTGGAAAACTGCAAGAAATCCATTTAATTTCATGATTTTTATTCCTGCCTCCAACATTTATCATCAAGCACGAATAAGAATAAATAAAAGCAGAATTAATCATAAAAGTATGAATATTTAAAAGAAAAATACAAATTAAAGACAAAAATCTAAAAAAAAAACCCCAAAAAACAGCTTGGTCGAAAAGAATGAAAATGTAACAAATCATAAAAAATAGATCTGGAAAAAAAAAACAAACAAACCAAGAAATAATTAAAAATAGAATTCAAAGAATTCACTCTTTTGATTGTTTGAGCAGTGTTTGAACAAAAATATGAGCAGTGGTGTTAAAACACACGCATGTTATATATTTTTCTGTACAGTGATGTGTGTTTGTGTGCATCTGTGCAGACAAGCAGTGACGTGTGTGTGTGTGTGTAACATGATAATTGGAGCATGATTTAGTTACTATAATGGTAAAAAGGTATTGTAATAATTTTTAGCCCAAACCAGCAGTTGTGTAAGTTCCAGTACGCAGTGTGTTTTGTCAGTAATGAGGATTTTAGTGGCGTGAGTTTATAGGAGTAACACCGAGAGGCTCGATAAACACACATCCTCACGGATGAATCATAGGACCAAAATGTTTTCCAGTTTCCGTTTCAGTTTTCTCCACACTTTTATCTGTAAAGTCTAGGGTCAGGAGGGATTCTCCAGCTGCACGCTTCATCCTTGCAGCCTTTCAGTTCAGAGAGGAAGTGGAATCTGATGTGACAGACTTGTTCCTTGGGTGCAGAGGAAACTTTCCTGTTAGCTCCTTCCTGTTTTCATCTCTCTTTCTCTCTTCTCTTTCTTTCTCGTTCCCTGTGCACCTGTGCACTGATTTTATTTTCTCTGTGTGTGTGTGTGTGTGTGTGTGTGTGTGTGTGTGCGCGCGCTGCAGAGAGACAACATTTGGGGTCCTTTCTTGATCATCTCTCCGGCTTCCACGCTCAACAACTGGCACCAGGAGTTCACCCGCTTCGTGCCTAAATTCAAGGTGAGCGTCGCAGCTGCACAGGAAGTCACACAGAAAGCTGTAAATAGCTCGCTGCGCCTTTCCGCATTTCATAAACCCGCTGAACCTGTGCTATTTACAGCTCAGATAACAATTAAACAAGGCTGCCTAGTCCTATTTTTACCTCTTTAAAGCTCTGAATGAAAAACACGAGGCATCCATACATCCAGACGAATGTCCGTAGTACCCGTTCGGGACTGCAGGGGGCAGTGTTGCTGTATTATTGCCTGCTAACGTTCGAGAAAGAGTGCATTTAATGTAATCCTGTGATTACGGAAATCGAATTAGCGCCGACCTGCGTGTGATGAGTTTGCGCTTGTCACGCAGGTGCTGCCGTACTGGGGGAACCCTCACGACCGGAAAGTCATCAGGAAGTTTTGGAGCCAGGTGAGTTTCAGGTATGAAAAAGCAACGTGAGAATTTCAGGCTTTTTGTGAATCGTTACGTAAACAGTGTATGTGCTGTGTGTGTAGAAAACGCTGTACACGCAGAACGCGCCCTTCCACGTGGTGATCACCAGTTACCAGCTGGTGGTGCAGGACGTGAAGTATTTCCAGCGGGTCAAGTGGCAGTACATGGTTCTGGACGAGGCGCAGGCTCTGAAGAGCAGCACCAGGTAAACCATCTGAGCGGAAAATAACACCAGTCACACTTCCCTCTCAGTCAGGGGCGGGGCGATATGAGGAAAGTATCGCTACACCGCTCTTCAACGTGTTTCTACGATACACGAGGTGCATCACGATACATCACCAGCTGGAGCAATACCGCAGTGCTGCATTAATAAACATGTCAGTTATTCATTAACGAATGCCTTTCAAAATAATCGTCAATGTTCACGTTAATCCCGTTATTCGAGCGTTCTTCAAAAATAATTGCTTGACGATGGAGTCGACGAGCGTTGATGAGCCGGTGCTTATTCTGTTACAGAAACACGATGACGTCTCCTGATTGGTTGTTCCTTTCATGGACGGAATGTTAGAAAGATCGAGCGTGCTGCCTGCGATAAAACTAAGCGTCGCGTTTTCGCACACGTACGTTCGTCTTCGATGCGAAAGTGTTGCCAGAAACAAATAGAAGGAAAAAATCGTCCCGGCGATTCACGCTGTGTGTGTAAAGAGCTTCAGAGTGAAAAGAAGAAGCAAAAAAATAAATCTGTGAAAATGAACGGTTTCGAAGTTTGTATAAAATTGTAGCATCATGGCAACTGCGTCTGTAATTATTCATTTATTCTTAAATGTAATTAAAAATCCATGATACCGCCGAATAACTGATAATTTATCATGATGTCGATTTTCGCTAAAAAAAGTGGAGGTTTTGTCCATTTTCAGAAGACTTTCAATTGCATCCATAATAAACATCTTTATACACGATGTTCACTATATACCGATTTAATGTTAGTCAAACCCGCACTGATGGATTTTACTGTACATTAAAGGAGTCTTCGTGCGGAGAGACGTGTGGAAGGGGGCGGGGCTTCCAGAGGGGTCAGTAACTGTCCGAGAGTTCGGAGCACCGCATTACTCGTTTCAGGCTAAATCAGGTGATCACAGGAAGTCCTGATGGGCTGTGGTTTTGGAGAGAATGTAAGGTTACTGTTAGCTGCTAGCTAGCCATTTGTTTTTTCTTCAGATGTACAGTAAAAATAACGCATCCATTTTTTTCACAGATAAAAGAAACCACAGTCGTTTTCTCTTTTTCCACTCGCTCACATCTCAGGTCCTTTTCTCTCTGATGAACGGGCTTTTTTTAAAAAATGTTACGCAGAGTAAATATTATATTTTTCATGTGGCTCCTGTATCGCCATAGCAACAGGTCAAAATTTGTATCGTGCACACTCCGGCTAAACCGTAGGAGCTGAAACGTCCGTGCCAAAAGTGTTCGAAGATCGAATTTCCCAAAAAAAAACAAAAATAGTTTCCAAAATAAACAAAAAAACTATAATGGGAGTTTAGAAAGCGATTTTTCTTTAGAATTTTATTCGTATTCTTTTCATGTGTGTAATGTTAAAGCCGTGATTTTTGTTTTCCTTGAAAAAAAAACAAAACAAAACAAAAACCCCAGTCATGCTAAATGCACTGTAATCAGTCCCTGATGGCTGTGCGAGGATTTTGTTCTTTAAAGAGAGCATGAGGATGGATTTGGATGTTGCTTTTCCTCCTCACATGGCGTGTATTAACACCGTCTCCGTGTCCAAAACACGACGGCGTGTGAGATTGTGCCCGGCTCGGCCTGACAGCACATGCACCAGCAGCTTCTGTTGTGGTGAAAGATGAACGATTACCACGCTGAGTGTCTCGGAGCCAAGCTTCAGCGTGCTTTCATGTCTGCCTCCGTGCGTCTGATCCCCGTGCTGGTTTCTCCCGCAGTCGTGTTGACAGGTCTACTTAGATTTTTTTGTTTGATGATGATGATGATGATGATGATGTTTGTGCTCTGCAGCGTGCGCTGGAAGATCCTGCTTCAGTTCCAGTGCCGAAACCGACTGCTGCTCACAGGAACACCCATCCAGAACACCATGGCCGAGGTGAGACTGTGTGTGTGTGTGTGTGTGTGTGTGTGTGTGAGCGAGAGAGAGAGAGAATAAGGGGGAGGATTTTATAAATCTGACTCTTTGTGTTGGTCTCCTCAGTTGTGGGCTCTGCTGCACTTCATCATGCCGACTCTGTTCGACTCCCACGAGGAGTTCAACGAGTGGTTCTCCAAAGACATAGAAAGCCACGCCGAGAACAAATCCGCCATCGATGAGAGTGAGTCGCCCTGTTCTTACACCTCTACCGAGGTCACGTCTCATGGATGGATAGAAATCGCTCATTTTTCTGTTGTACGTAGAATCCGGTGATGTGACGGCTTAACAAAAGTGTCATTAGACAAAGACAAAGGCACAGAAACGTGTGTACACGTTTACCCCCCTCTCACACACACACACACACAAGCCACCTCTCTTCTCCTGTTAACTGGTATAGTCACCAAAAACATTGGAACGTGATTGGCTGTTATATTTTATGACGCTGTACTCCAACTCCACTTCATACTTATCCTTTTCTCTCTGATTCCTTTTAAACTTTAATTCATTTCAGTCTGATTCATCTTATCCTGAATCATTTCACCCTGATTCATTTTACTCTGATTCATTTTTTTTTTTAATAAGGATTTTATAAAATATAAAATCCCATCCTGTCACGTTCCAATATTCAAATATGTCTTGTTATTAATCTAAAGTGTTCATACTGATTCATTTCTCTATGACTTCATTTTAAAACTGATCTAATTCTTTCATTTGTTTTATTTATTTGATTCATATAAATTTGATTCCTTTTTGATTTGACTCCTTTCAATCTGATTCCTTTATTCTTTCTGTTGTTTCACTCTGACTCTTCATTTCTTGTACTCTGATTTTTTGTACTTTGATTCTCTTAACTCTAATTCATTTTACTCAGATTCTTTTTTTTTTTTTTTCTCTCTGATTCATTTCATTCCGATTCATTTTTCTCTTACGGTTTTCACACTGATTCATTTTAATCTGATTCATTTCCATCCGATCCGTTTTATTCTGATTCATTTAACTCCCTTGTTCATTGCACAATGAGTCAGTTTAGGTGAAGCCAGTATAATTACAAAAGCCTGTTTGAACGTGATTGGGTCTTATGTTTTATAGTGCAGTAACACGTCTATAGTTTTCATATTGATTCATTTATCACCAATTCAATTCAGTACTCTGAATCAATTCAGTCTGATTCGTTTTACTGTGATTCATTTTTTCTCTGATTCGTTTTACTTTGATTCAGTCCAGTTTTTTTCCCCCTTCCACCTGGATTAATTTCAGTCTGATTCATTTCATACTGATCCAAAATAATAACAGAAACAACAGATTGTCATGCAGTCGGCACACGTGGAAGCAGAGATGTGAAGCAGGTGTACAGCCAGAGAATCATTACGAAATGTTTCTGGTTGAAAAACATTTTAGAATTCTTCAACAAGTGTACATTTTGTGAGCAAAAGTGAACAGGTCCACCAAAACGATTTAACTATTCAAATCTCCTACACACTTAAGTTGTGTGTGTGTCATGTTGTTGAATATCAGACCAGCTCTCCAGACTGCACATGATCCTGAAGCCCTTCATGCTGCGCAGGATAAAGAAGGACGTAGAGAACGAGCTCTCAGACAAGGTACACTCTCACGTAGTGACTCTTGCGCGTGCAGACACACACGCGCGCGCACATTGAGGTATATATTTGCTCCTCAGTGACCCTCTCTCACCTCACTGTCTTCTCCAGATCGAGATCTTGACGTCGTGCCAGCTGACGAGCAGACAGAGGCTCCTGTACCAGGCTCTGAAGAACAAGATCTCCATCGAGGACCTGCTGCAGTCGTCCATGGGCACGGCACAGCAAGCGCACAGCACCACCAGCAGCCTCATGAACCTCGTCATGCAGTTCCGAAAGGTCCGTATGCGCATTCGAGTGATTGAATTACACAGATGATGGTCAGATTATTGTTGTGATCACATGAGCCCGATCTCAAGAGGTTGAAAAGTGACACGGAGGGACAAAATGGCGGAGAAGATTCTCAGTGAGTGCACCGCGAATGCGTTTCAGCGTAACGCGACTGTGACACGGTTGTGAAAGTGAGACGCAGCGTGAGAGTGAAGAGAAAAGGCGACGTAAGAGCCGCGCAGTGAAGGCTTCGTGTTATCGCGGGGCACCGGACGGGAAAACCGTCCGCGTTTCTGTTAGGACAATGTCTACGTAGGTGTCTAGGTTTCGTCCTGCACGGCAGTGATTTCAGAGCTGAATGTGTTGTCTGCAGGTGTGTAATCACCCAGACCTGTTTGAGAGACAGGAGACGCGTTCCCCTTTCCACATGTCCCTGAAACCCTTCATCATGTCCAAGTCGCTGTACCGCCACGGCCTCCTTCACACCTGTGCCCCGGGAAGGAGCAGGTGAGTTTCAGTACCTCAGACAGGTTTGAGAGAGACTCGGTCACGCCGCGGATATGTAACCCCGTCTCTCTGATGTGTCTCTCTGCCCTACAGACTGCTGCAGGTTTTACTCTCACCGTTCTCCCCTCACCACATCCACCACTCCTTATTTCACACCACAAGTGAGTCGCTCTCTCTTTCGCTTTCTCTCTATCTCTCTTTCTCACACACTGTCTCTTTCAGACACACACACACACACACACACACACTCTTTGTGTTTCTGCCTCTCTCTCTCTCTCACACATTTTCTGCTGCTGTAGCTCTCTTTCATTGTATCTCTCTTTTGCACACTGTCTCTCTAGCACAGTCTGCCTCACTCTCTCGCTCTCTGTGTTTCTCTCTTACATGCGCAATCTCATTCTCTGTCTCTCTTTCTCGCATTCGCTCTATCTGTCTCTCTCTCTCATTATGACACACACACACACACACGTCTCTGCTGTTCTGTAGGTGATGAAGGCAGCTGCTTCTCGTTTCTGCGCTTCATTGACGTCTCTCCAGCCGAGATGTCCAACGCCATGCTGCAGGGAACTCTGGCCAGGTCTGACTCCTATACAACTGATCATCTATAAACATAAAGCTACTGCTAACACATTTAGTGCTTCATATATACGTACACACACACACATATATATATATATATATATATAAAGCCCACAAGCAACACAGGACTCATTTAGCTAAAAGGTTTAGGAAATTTGTGCATAGGACTGGTAAATATGCAAATCACGCATTTACATATGTAAATTTTACCGCCATTAGTTTTAACAGCACTCGCACTTTTCATGATGCTTGAAAACGATAATGTCTTAAAAGTAGTAAGAGCAGAAAAACAATCATAACGAAGGTTATCTAAATAAAAGAATACTTAAAAACACGTGATGTGCTGCCCATGTGCTCATCCTAAATGCACTTCCTGTCCTGGTCTCCTGTGTTCAGATGGCTCGCACTTTACCTCTCCTTTAAAGCTGCTCACCGGCTCCATCACCGGCGGCTGTGGAGCGCAGACGAGGATGACGATGCCGTGGGCGGTGACGGGAGGAAGGCTGGGAGCAGCGCGAGCTCGGGACCGTGCTGTCTGTCTAACAGAGACCTCATCCTGTGGCCGGACAGAACCACGTCCTTCCCCAACACGCGCAACAGCGGCGTCCTACAGGTGAGCCCTGAATACAAACAACACGATGACGCGTTCGTCAGTAGCGGTGTGTGATCGACATGTATGGAGGGAATTCAGAAAGTGAAGTGTTATACCCTGTGCAGTGAGCATATACAGTGAACAGAAATATAAACTCAAGTTGGCTATCAACACTGTGTGGGTAAAGAACTACATCATATTACAGAATTATGAATTATTCGTGATGAGGCCTCATTAAGAAGCCAGGAATGGAGATTAGAAAGCGAGATAACGTTGATCAGACAGTCAGTGCACTACTGAGGATCACTACTGAAGAAAAGCTTCCAGTCCAGAGATATTTTCCTGTAGACGGTTCTGTGACACCGTGCTGGATTGAAAAACAAACCCGAAACATTCACCCTAGCAAGCGGCAGGCGAGCGCTCGGTTATTTATGTACGTGCGCGATGGAGAGCCGCGAATTCAGCGGCGAAGCAACATTTGAATTGAGATATGATATGAAGAGGTAAATCAAAAACCGTGAACGAGTGATGAACGCTTCCTCGGCCCGATCCTGTAGCCCGTGTGGTCCGAAAGTTAGCACAGAAACCTGGGTACGGCGTGGTGACCCCCGGCGAGTGGAAGAATACATTTTAAACATGAAAGAGCTTAAATAAATGAACAAAATAAGTGAGGAAGAATGAAAGGAGGGAAGAATGAAAGCATGAACGAATGAATGGGAAGTAAATGAACGAACTCGAATAAGTGCAAAAGAATGAACAAATCTGAAGGAATATAATGAAGAACATCAGCAAGAAAAAAAGGATCCAGCTAAAGAAGGAAAGAATACAAACTGGGAAATAAATGAATAAAGAACAAACCAAATAGGAAAAAAAGAAAGAATATGGGTAAGAAAGGAAAAAAACAAGTAAGAAAGAAAGGCGGATGAGAGAAGGAAAAACAACACTGCTGAGAAAAGGAAGAAAGGAGACACGTTTGTGTGAGAGGACAAAAAGGAAGTGGGAAGAAAAGGAAAGTGGGGTGGAAAGGAAGAAACAAAAAGGGAATGGAAAGGCACAAATAAGCAAGGAGGAAAGAAATAAAAAGACGAAAGAACACAAATAAGAGCATGAGAAAGAAGGATGGAAAGAACGAATGAAAACGTACAAAAAGGGACAAAAGATAAAGTCTGGAAAAACAAATAAATGTGAAAGAGGAGTGTGTGAGAGCAGACTGAACGTTTCTCATCAGTCATTAACACACTCCTGTTACACACACACACACTCCGAAGCTGTCATTAGAGACGGGACAGTTTTACTTTCATTACTCTGGTAGAAATAGCAGTAAGAGATGGAAAGTGGTGGTGTAAATGACACTGTCTCCATGGTCCCCAGCGTCGTGTCTCTGTGTAGTGGACTATGAGTAGGTGTGTGTGTGTGTGTGTGTGTGTTGGTACTGTGGTGATCTGCTGGAGAGCTGAAGGCAGGAGAAGCTCTGCTCCTCAGGTGCTGACAGAAGGTGTAATCCTACTCTGGACGTCTGGCGTCTCCCAGCTCCACTGGAGCACGGAGGAGAACCTGACACCGCCGGCGCCGTCCCGTACACACCGGGAACGCTGGGACACGGTGAACCTCGATCCCCCCGCGTCTGGCTCCGCTCCCGCTGTTAGAGGAAGCAGCTGGGTCACGCTTAGCTTTCCAAACCCCTCCTTAGGTCGTGTTCCACATGCACGTCTCATTTTTATTCGATTATCGTGACTGCGCTGTGGCGTGATGGAGCATCGTCTTGTTTTGTGCCGAACCATTATTGTCATGAGGATGCTGAAGATTGAGTTTTGGCTTTGTTTTGAGGCTAAATTAAAGGAGCAGTTCCGGTTCTATTAGATTGTGTCCAATTAAAGGTGGGGTCAGTAATTTTTTTTTTTTTAATTCAAACAATTTTGTTTGGTGAAGATTTGATCTAGATGACCGCAGGGCCTATTTTGTGGACAGAAAAATGTAAATAGAAGTTTAAAATAAAAAACAAATAAATAAAAAAATCTAAAAAAAACTAGCAAGACACGTTGTCTCTAGCTGGGAGTGGAGCTTATTTCTGGGTCAGAAATTGTAAACAGAAGCCTTAACTGATGAAACTAGTAAGATACAATGGTGTAGTTGGAAGCAGGGCCTGTTTTGAGGATAGAAAATGTACTTAAAAGTTTTAAATAATGAATCTAGCGAGATGTATTGTTTCTGGCTTGGGGGTGGAGTCTATTTCAGGGCCAGAAAATGAAATTGTAGAAATGAGCAAGGTCCTTTTGTTTTTATTTTGTAATCAAAAATTAAAGGAGTGGTTTGTAAATTTTAGCACCTCCTCATGCCTGCAGGAAAGATGCAGAGCTGAGCACCCTCATTCCACCTGGGGGCGGAGCTAATTTCAGGGCCAGAAAAATTCCACCAGAACAATGAAATTTAGATAAGTTCTCAGAAGATATCTTTTGAAATTCTGTGATCTTTAGATCATAAGAAAGCAAGTGAAAGAGAGAGAGAGAGGGAGCAAATCATTGAGAAACAAAAAACAAGAAATCAATTAAGTAAATACAGGTGAAAGAGGGAAAGTTGAAAAGAAAGAACATGAGAAAGAAAGGAAAAGAAATAAGTGGAAGAAGGAAATGAAAGAACAAATAAGAATGAAGGTAAAGATAAAAGAAGAGAAAGAAAGAAGGAAAAAGAAAAATAATTGAGAAAGGAATAATGAGAGAAAGTGAGAAAGAATAAGAAAACACTAGAAATGAAAGAAAGAACTAGTAAGAAAAAAGAAAGAAGAACATGTGAGAAAGAAAGTACCAACACGAGAAAAGAAAGAAATAGGGAAAATAAATAAAACATAGAAAGATAGAACAAATAAATGAGGGGGGGGGGGGTCATTGTATGACCACTGTATGTCCAAAAATATTAAAACAATATTACACACTGCACCTTTAATTTCGTTTTGAATCTCTTGAGCTTTCAATAATTCGACTAACGATAATTAAATCACTGAGCTTTAAATGGGAGAGTGTTATTTAAACATAGCTACACTGTTTTTAAATAAGAGTTACTGGTGGTCCAGGAAGACTTCTCCTGCCTCAGGGTTCGAGTAGGAGGCGTGTCCAGAGCCAAACCGTTGTCATCGCTAAAGCGCACCATCATCAGTTTGTTTAGCTACGATCTGTTTTTCTTCCCCTCAAATCGTTTTGATTAAATCTCTGATTTTGTAGCCACAAGGATGCTTTATTGCACTCTGAAAAAGTGTGAATCTTCACGATCCGGGCGCCTGGGCCTCGCTGACGCCTTTCGTTTTTCCAACTGCTTTCTTTGTGGTAAGGATTTCCAGACGTATCTTCCCTCCCTGCTTGTGGGTTGGGAACGCAGCCCGGACTGCGGCTCTCCAAACACCCATCCCTCGTTCCCTCACACCTCCTCTTTCAGCCTTGTTTATGGCTGCCATTTTGTGGGAAACAGAGCCTCGTGTTTCTCTGTGTGCCTCATATGAGTCACTGGAAATATAAACCTTGATTCCAGCTCTGTCTGGTGGTCTGTTTGTGCGTCAGCTTAACATATCATCTTGAAAATATGGTTTTGGGATTGAAAGGTGTCCCGATGAGGCCGCAGTGAGGAGCAGGAACACTAGGGAGTGCTGTATAGCCGTGTTTGATCACAGTTCTGATCAGAGATCTCCATCAGATCACATGCACTTGAAGGGAAAGGGTTACGGAATCTTATAAATCATAAAAAGACGAAGTGATGTGGGGTTTTTTTCTGTGATGATCCGAGCTTTGCCTTGTTTTGCCGCAGGATCTGGTTTTCACTTCTCTGCGTCCGTGGATCTTCACGCACACAGACGTAGTGATACACAGCAGACGCTCCAACACCTCCACCCTCAGACAGTGCCAACCCACCCAGCCTCCCAAGTTCCTCCTCACCGCTACACCCAGGGTAATTACCACACACACACACACGTACTGTTAATGCTTTCATTATAGCCATCAATCACAAACACAATTTCATTTTGTATATTTAGTGCAACAGACAAAACTAAAGGTTACAGAATGGCAATAAATTATGACTACATAATAAATAAGTAACCCTTGACCCAAATATTTGCATTTAAGGTAATTAAGTTTTTAAGCTTTCAGCCATTTCCATGTAAATCTAGATTCCAATTTCCAATTAAAGGTGCAGTCAGTAATTTTTGTCACTTGTAATTCTCTCTTCAGTAACACAATTCATTGGTTCCAGCAAAAGGTGGAGTGTATTTCGGGAGCAGAAAAATGAAAGCAGAACCCGTAACTAAACAAACTAGAAAGATCTGTTGGTTCTGTCTTGTGATATTTGTGGTAGCGTATTTCTGGGCCAGAAATTCTAAACAAAAGCCTTAAGTGAAGAAACTAGCAAGGTCAGTAGGTTCTATCTGGGAACCGAGCCTTTTCCCAGGGCAGAAACTTTAAATAAAGAGACTAGCAGGAGCCTTTGGTTGAAACTGGAGGCGGGGCCTGTATTTAGGCCAGAAATTATAACCCGAATCATTAAATGATGCAGTTGAAGAGATCTGGTTGGGGATACAGCCTATTTTGCAGCTGAAAAATGTAAATACTAACTTTAAACGAAGAAAGTAGCGAGATGCATTGGTTCTGGGGGTGGAGCCTATTTCTGGGCCAGAAAATACTTTATATAGAACTGTCGGTTGTTTTTGTTTAAGGGTGGGGCATCTTTTGGGGATCGAAAAATGTACATAGACATGTTATATGAAGAAACCAGCAAGATCCATTTGGTTCTAGCTGGGGCAGGGCCGATTTCTGGGCCTGAAATTGGAACCAGAAGCTTTGAAGCTTTAAATATAGCAATTTGTAAGAACCATCATTGCTAGCTGGAAAAGGAGCCGGTTTGGGGGCTGAAAACAGAAGCTATAAATGAAGAAACTAATGCGATCAGTTTGTCCAAGCTGGAGGGGTGGCCAAACCCAAAAATACAAATAGAGTCCTTAAATGAGTAAGCTAGCAAGATACGGTTTTTGTATCCGAGAATCTGGCCAGTTTCTGGGCTAGAAAAATGTAAACAGAAGCTTTAAATAAAGAAAGAAAAAGATTAATTGGTTCTGAATGGAGGCGGGGCTTAAGTCAGGCCAAAAACACGCAAATTGAACCATTAATGAGAATTCTAACAATCTGTTGGTGCCGTCGGGGGGAGTAGTTTATTCCTAGGCCAAAGTGCAAATAAACACCTCAAATGAGGAAACTAGTTCATTGAGTTTATTTATGGGCCAGAAAATGTAAACCGAAGCTTTAAACGAAGAACATACTGAGATCTATTGGATGGTAATATTGCAGATCTCTTGTTACATCGATACGATTATTACCAGTCTTACATTAACACTCCGCAATGTTACAGACTGCACCTTTAAAGTGAAGACTGTGGCTGTGAATTCTTTTTAACAGCAGCATGAAGTGAAGATCTAGTTATATAACCGTCGCGAGGTTCAGCGGGTTCAGACAAATCATTCGTTTGCTGAAACCCTTTTTTTTTTGTTCTGCGGCTGTACAAACTGAATCCAGCAGCACGGATTCTGAAGCGCACGTAAGGCCGGCCCCCTGACGGCGATCTCCTGCGGCACCACAAACAAACAGCCCATCTAAAATAAAACCTCAAACGCAGCAGCGTGCCCTGACTTCAGGCCTGAGTTTATTTATCCACCCCGAGCTACTGACAGATCTGCAGCTCAGCCGAGCTCGACCTCGCCGTGACACGGCCGTGCGACGCAGAGCCACCAGCGAAAAGCTGTGAGAGCTTCTGCTCCAAGCGGATTCAGCACACAGCCCAGTCAGACCAGCCCAACGACGGAGTCTTAATCTAACACTAAAACGCGATTCCATCGGAATAATTGCGTTTCCACACTCGAGATAGTCGTAAGCTTTTTATCTGTATTATTACGAGCTGATTAATGGTCAAAGCCTGAATGCGTCACACGGCAATACGTCACCATTATTTCAACTTTATCTCTATCTGCAGTGTCTGTAATGTGTGTCTGATTACCGCAGATGGGAATTCCAACTCCTTTCCCTGCGCTGAGAAAAGAGCCAGCTTTTTGTTTTTTTCCCCGAAACACACTCATAACCGCAGTCTAAGGGCAGTTGTTGAACATTAATGCGGTGTTTATTGTTGAACGTTTTTAATTCCGTCGAATTCCTCAGCTTTAGTATTTATGATTCGTTTTTTACGTACTCGCGCTTGGATACAACCAATAAAGTAACCGGAACTTTTCCGTCTTGGGAAGTTGGATAAAACTTGTTAGCTATGTAAACTCGCCAGAGGAATCTCTGCTACGTAATTTCCACGCTTTACTTTTCTTCGCGATGTTCTTCGTGAGGTCGTATATGGCAAGGTCGGCTATCAAAACAACTTTTAAGCGTTCTTCTGCGTCAAACAGTAAACGGGATCTAATCGGATGTAGGAAGTAAAGTTGCGAGCGGGAAGCTGAAGAAATGTCGGACCGCACGTGGTGTAGGACTGATCCGAGGAATCCTTTTAGGATCGAAACTTTTGGATCTGTCACTTCGTCGAATGTCCGCGTGAAGTCGTCGTGTATTGCGGATGTTTCTTGCCGGAGTTCAGCAGGTTTTCGAACAGGTTTTCACAGTACTCCTTTAACTTCTCTGCAGTACGCATGCATTTAAATTCCAGGCGTGAGTGCTGGGCCCCGCCCGTCCCCTCGTCTCCGCTGTGCGTCCGTGGGACTCGGCACGGCGTTGGCACCAGCCCACAGGCGCCGGGGGCATACGGGCACTGTGGGAAAGTGATAAGATAGATTAGCGCCCTTTTTTTCTCTCTCTCTCTCACTTTATTCACAAGGGGCTCTTGACCTCATCGGCTTTTAAGGCCACATCTGTGTGTACGGTCTCTCATTGGCCGGCTGTGCGCGCGGCAGCCCCGGGCCCCGGCCAGGCTCGAGCTGTTTTTCAGCGGTGATAAGAATGAAAGGAAGATAATATCATCCGCTCGTCAGCGAGCCATGAAACTCGAGGCAGAGCTGAAAGAGAGAGCGAGAAAGAGAGGGATGTGGAGGAGAAAAGAAGAAGAATGGAAGGGGGGATTCACTTCAGGAAATGGTCATCTGTTTAGCCAAAGACCTGCTAGCCCTGTTAGCCCTGCAGACCTCTGCTGCACTTTCCTGCCAGAGCTGCAGGGCTCGGGTGAAACATCGGAAATGCTGCTCTGTGTGTTTGTGTGTGTGTGTGTGTGTGTGTATGTGTGTATGTGTGTGTGTGTGTGTGTGTAAAAGTGCCGTGTGTAAGGCGGTTCTACAGATTTAGAGCT
>JAQQZU010000020.1:15044130-15059368 GCA_030068025.1 Parauchenoglanis punctatus
GTGTGGTGTGGTCATTACGTTACTGCGCGTGTGGTGTGGTCATTACGTTACTGCGCGTGTGGTGTGGTCATTACGTTATTGTGTGTGGTGTGATTAGTGTGTGTGGTGTGATTAGTGTGTGTGGTGTGGTTATTGTGTGTGGTGTGATTAGGGTGTGATGGTGTCTGTTTAGACCCGTCAGCAGTGTGTGAGTGGAGACTCATCGGGCTGCTTGGGTTTAATTCTCTAGTGGACAGAAGCGGAGTCTCGATTAACGCACTATAAGGTGAAGGTGCCGTTTCCCACAGCTCCAGGCACGGCCGAGTGACGGTGAGGGACGACCGCACTGATCGTACTCTCTCCTGATCAGCTCCAATCAGATGGAGTCAGATCTGGGGTTAAATGAGGACGTGAACATACTGTATCATTTCATTGCTGTCTTCAGTTACATCACTGCTTCTCTGTTGTACAGAATGATCTTTCTCACTCACACACACAAACACACACACACACACACACACTCACATACACATACACACACACATACACACACACACACACATACATACACACACACACACACACACACATACATACACATACACACACACTCACACACACATACATACACACACATACACACACACTCACACACACATACACACACACACACACACACACACACACTCACACACACATACATACACACACACACACACACACACACACACACACAAAGTGTTTAGATTAGTTCAGTTTCAGATTGACTCTAATAACATATCCCTCTTTTCTCCCCAGGAGTACATGGTGTACCGAAAACACACATACATGCGACTAGACGGTTCATCCAAGATCTCGGAGCGCCGTGACATGGTGGCGGACTTCCAGAGCCGGTGAGCTGTCAGGCAGTGGTTTCTATTTTTCCTTTTTTCTGCTTAAGGGTAAAAGGGGTGGGAAGCTCAACCTGTATAACGGCGGGTCCCACGTTAGCGTCCGTCTCTGGGTGAAGTTTAGAAAACAAGCTGTAATTAGCGCTCAGTCTGAGAGGTGCCTTCACGTTCGACCTCCCTGTGCGTCTCTGGTTTGCATTATCTCCTCTCACCGCCGTCTGCTTTTCATTTTGTACAGAGGGAGTGCGGGGGATTGTGCGGGGTATTGAAATGTCTGATTTGTTTTCTCTTTCTCACTCTTGTCCTCGCTCTCTCTGTCTCTTCTGCTTGCAGGGCGGATATTTTTGTGTTTCTCCTCAGCACTAGAGCAGGGGGTCTGGGGATAAATCTGACCGCTGCAGACACGGTGAGACGCTCTAATACACTCTGCCTCATGGCTTCACTTCCTGAAGGGTTCTCTGCTGGGTGGGTTATTGTTCTGCTGGAACATCACAATCTGGCACGTCACATGTCTGAGAACATCATGTTCCTGATACCACCAAAACATCTTCATTATCCTTTTTAACTAGAGTGAAACCATTAATGATGGTGAGTAAGTCATATAAAGTGAAGTCATGTAAAGTGGCATAACGCAGGATGTTGAAACTGTGGACTTTTATCCCTAATCGACAAAACGGAGACGAAGACAAAAAGAAAAAACTAAAACCGCACTAAAAGGGGAGGAAAAAACAAGAGGAACAATGACAACAACTGCAACATAAGAAAATAGGAAAGACATCAGTAAAATAAATAATAAAGCATAGAGGGAAGTGAGTCGCTAACGACAGTGACGACTGAACCAGAAGTGAAAAAACACTGTCGAGAACTGCAACAGAGGAAAAGAAAAGTAAAATGAACAGGAGAAAGAGAACAATAAATAAAATTACGCACTTAGATGGAACGCAATGACAATAACAAGAAAAGATACAATGACGACTACAACTGAAAAAGAATGAAAAAATAAAAATGAATAATAAACCAAAAAGGCAATAATAAGACAATGACAACTACTGTGATTGCATAAGTATACACCCCCCCCTGTTTAGCCTTAATGTGAAATATTGTGTATTAATCTAATTTTTTCTTTATGTAATTTGCATATTACCCAAATAGTCATTCTTCAACCAACTGATATAATTATTTTATGTTTCACAGGATAATTAATTAACATTTTGTTATTTAATGAACAATATAACAAGGTAACTTTCGCACTTTGGTGTTTCAAAAGCGTTAAATTGAACTTGATGATGATTAATATCCGCTCCCAGAGTAGAAGGAGAATGACTATAAGTTTACGAGTGTGTGTGTGACGAGGGTGTGTGTCCTCGGATCCTCCACCTGCAGGTGATTTTCTACGACAGTGACTGGAACCCCACGGTGGACCAGCAGGCCATGGACCGAGCTCACCGACTGGGCCAGACCAAACAGGTCACTGTGTACCGCCTCATATGTAAAGGCACGATAGAGGAGCGAATCCTCCAGCGGGCCAAGGAGAAGAGCGAGGTATGAAGAGCGACTTCACCTCCATCCTCACACACTGTAGTGGGTTTCTCACGTATGATTACTTAAAGCTACAAGGAGAATCATTAACGTCTCTACTTTTTTTTTTTTTTTTTTTTTTTAAAGGTTGATTAGTAATTTCACTCATGCTGACCCGACACTCACAGCTCCCACACACACCCTCCGCTCTCTGTGTCCTGAAAATGAATGAATTGAGAACTCTGTGTAAGTCCTAATCCAGTCTAAAGCACCTCTCGCGTGTCCCGTGTCTCAGATCCAGAGGATGGTGATTTCAGGAGGGAATTTCAAACCCGACACCCTGAAGCCCAAAGAGGTGGTCAGTCTGCTGCTGGACGACGAGGAGCTGGAGAAGAAACGTGAGTTGGGGTTTCCTACCTCGAGATACATCCCCATCCGATCAGTGTTCACCAAATCCATTAGGAATCTGCGTTCAAAATTTTCCGGGTCGGAATTTAATCGGAATATTAGCTGCTGATGTGCTAATTGTGCGATTCTTTGCTAGCAAGCTGACAGTCTGACACGGTAACCTTGTAAATCAATTCTCCCCGAATATTTGATTGAGTAAACACTCCAGTGTGTGTGTGTGTGTGTGTGCGCAGTGCGTTTAAGGCAGGAAGAGAAAAGGCAGCAGGAGGAGAGCAGCAAGGTGAAGGACCGTAAGAGGAAGAGGGAAAAGTACGCAGAGAAGGTAATTCAGCCCGGAATACCGTTTACCTGTTCTACATAGGCTACATTTCCAGTATATACTGCTTTACATGCAGTCACAGGCCTTCTGAGACTCGGTGTTCTGTTTCTGTTCAGAGGAAAAAGGAGGAGGACGCAGAGACGAAGAAGAAGAAGGAAGGCGTGAACTTGGTGATCCCGTACGCCCCCTCGGCGGACAACTCCAACCTGTCGGCGGACGGCGAGGACTCGTTCATCAGCGTGGACATGGAGTCGGCCATGCCCAGCCCCTTCAGTGAGGTGAGGGAACAGCACGCAGGTTTACACCTAATCCCACATTTACAGCTCACATTCCTTAATTTGATCCACTGTATGTAAACATTGCGCGTTCCACCTAACTATTAACGCTGAATCTGTTTGCCTTAGCGATGTATAAATGCATCATCATTATTCATTTGTAGGAATCATTCCTACGTGAATAGCGAGAACCCTTAAACAAAGGTTTTCTGCGGCACGGCGTAGATGTACAGAATGAAATCGGCACCCAGGGATTCCTTTCGACACGTTTTTCCCAGCTGAGAAGTTACTAGAAAGCCGACCTGTTGACTTGTTTGCGCAGATCTCTCTGAGCAGCGAGCTGCAGCCGGGCTCCCTGCCAGCCGACGAGAGCAGCAGCGACATGCTGGTGATCGTGGATGAACCGCTGCCCACCAACTCGCCCGCCTCGGGCACCGGCTCCGTCTCGGACAACATGAACGGTGGGTGGAAAGATAAATACAAAAATGTGTTTGGGTTTTAAAGCTAATTAGGAATTAATTACGCATGTAGACTGAACTTTATTATACTATTGTCAATGCCATGGTTTTGATGCATCGTTCATTTTTTATTTAATGTTGCCTAGTGAAAGGCGAGACAGGTACGTGTTATTGCATCATAAGCTATAACAGCCTATCAGGATCAACATGCAAATTTCCTCCGTTTCCTCTGTAAAACACACGTTGGATTCACTTCCAGAGTCGATTCGCTTCATCACTAGACTCCTCTAGGACCTGAGTGAAAGCCTCTTACATTTTTCATTCTCTTATCCTCTAACGGACAGGATAAGCAGGAGGCCGAGGCGTCTTCTGCTCCCCCATAAACTCCATCGTGATGCTTTTTGCCCCCGTGTGTCATCAGCAGGTTCCCCCTGCTCAGCCCTCAGCAGCGTGGTGTTTAGCTTTCCCCCTCTCTCAGGACTCGAGCTCGGAGCCAGACGCTAAACGACCGGCCCGTGTGGAGCCGTAGTGTTTATGTAGGACTCGCAGACGGCTGTGTAGTGCTTCCAAAATGGAGAAGGAGGTTACAGCAGATACACACACAGCTGAGTGAAGACTGACACGAGCTGTAACTCCTGAATTCCTTCTGCTCGTGTCCCAGACAAAACAAATTAAACTGAAGGAATGACGCACTCAGGAACGGAATAATGTAAATGACTGAGCGGAGGATTCGATTTTCTAAACGTCGCAATGTAAATAAATGGATTGTATATTAATAGAGGACAGACTGGTTTACTGCGCATTTTCTTTGCGTAGAAAAAAAACCAAAGTGTTTATTTTGGCACAAATAAAGACGTAGCTGGAATTTTCTGGAAAGCCATTTCCATTTTTAAATCCTCTGTTAATTTATTCTGCACTTTGAGGTAGAAACCCTTAAACCTGAACTGCTTATTCATTAAGGCATTTTATTTCTTTCTTGCTTTTATTTTATTTTACGTTTATATCACGAAAAAATGAACTGTTTGTTGCCTGAACAGTACTGATCAGATCTTTCAGGTCATTAAAGCGACGCTAAACAAAATCAGGGCTTTAAAAGTCTATCAGAAAAATGAGTGTTTAACGCTTGACAAGTGCGTGTTATTGCATCATCGTGCGTTACGGCCTATCAGGTACAATATGCAAATGAGTTTAGTTGGTACACTCGTCTGGTTAAAGTCACGGGCACTTCCGTTGCTTTTCATTTTTTAAATTTCTTTTTTTTTTTTTTTTTTTTTTTTTTGTGGAACATTTCCAAGATGTCCACCCGATCGATTTTATTATTTGTTTATTATAGAGAAATTCAGTTTAAAAAAAACAAAAACAAAACAACAACAACAGAAGGCGAAGCAAACTGTTTTGTTATTTTGTAAGATCCGACATTCCCGCTGATGTCAGTCTGCGCTTGTCCTGCAGGCGTCTCTTCTCTAGACGTGTCGAGTCCAGGCAGAGGAAGAGCCGCCCGGAGCCGAGGGCGACCCAAAGGCTCTGGAACCGGCGGGAAGTCCGCGAGCAGGAAAGGCCGAGGGAGGAAGTCGACGGCCGGCAGCGCAGCAGCGATGGCCGGAGCGATGGCCGGAGCGGCGGCGGCCTCGGCCGCAGCGTACGCCGCGTACGGCTACAGCGTGTCTAAAGGTGCGGTCCTCAAAAAGCCCAAGAACAATCAACAGCCAGTTAGTTTACTAGCTCACTAGTTAAACTCGTGAGTGACGGTTTTACCTCTGACACGGGAGTCTGTTAATGTTAAATAAACATCTCTTTAAGAAAAGTTTGTCAATAATTGTGTCTTTTAATGTGAAAGAGCTGTTACAGAAACCTGTACAGATTAATCAACGCCTTAATTCTGACCAATCAGGATCCAGAATTCATAAGATATAAAGATGTCCTCTTAAATTTCACCAATGTGACACGGTTACGCTAAATTAATGGTCATGTGACTTGTCTGTCTGTGTGTCTAAATCTCGTCCCTCAGGTATCACCGCTGCTTCTGGCTCCTTACAGCCGGCGATCGCGCGATCTTCGGCGTCCGCGGTGTTCATCCCCGTGGGCTCGTCCTCCTCCCAGGCTAAAGGCTCGTCCCTGGGCTCGGGCGCTCAGCTCCTCCCACACGGCAGCTCGCACGTCCTTCACGCTCCCTCCAAGAGAGGCAAAGCTCCAAGCGGCCATGGCGGCGGACGGTAGCAGCAGCAGGCAGTGTGGAGGCTATCGTTCTAGTTCGGCCAGTAATTTTAGTCTTGGGGTGCAGGTTGTTCCATGGTTTACGATGTCTATCTATGCGGAAAAAACCCATTTCACCAGGCCTGCAGTCACTGTGAAGTACGATCGGGGTTTTTTTTTTTTTTTTTTTTTTTGCTTGTTTGTTTTTCAGCTAAAATACACATCTGATTTTTCCAGTAATATGAACGAGATTCCAGTTCCACGCAACGCTCCACAGTAGTTTTTCACTTATCCATCACCAGTTACTCGTATTCGGGGCCACCAGCATGAAATATATCCTTTTTTCCCCTCGTCGTTTTGCAGGAACATTTAGCACAGATATATAAGAACATAGGAACAGGAAATGAAACGTCACCAGAAAGCTCAACCGCTTAAAAAGCCAAACTTCTCTTCATACAACTCTTTTGCTTTGAAGAAGAATCCGCTTCAGCTTCAGATCCTTAATATATAAATATTCTGACCTGCAAGGAGAAAATGAGTTTTCTTTGGGGGGGGTTTGTTTGTTTTGTATTGCTTTTTTAATGAAGGTGTAAATGTGATGCTGCTTTGGACAAAAAAAAAAAAAATTGGAAAATAAAACAAAAACAAACAAAAAACAACAACCAAATTCACTTCTCCACTAACCGTGGAATATTTCTGACCTGGAAAAAGTCTTCGGTGGATGTAAAATGTATCATAGCTTAAGTTAAAAAAAAAAAAGAAAACGTGTTAATTTATGAAGATTTGTGCTAACTGTAAATTGTAACGGAGTTGTTTATTTTTAAACGTATTGAAATCGCATCGTTTTTGTGGCACCTGTGTTTTGTTTTTTTTTGGAGGGGGGGGGTTTATTTTGTCTCTAAAGCATAATTATTTGTCTAGTGTTTGTAAATACAACAGCGGATCTCGCTCCTTTCAACGTACTCTGTATTTCCCATGATGCTCGTCTATTTTTATAGGTCACCGTGTACATACGAGAAAGAAAAGTGTTGTTTTACTAACGTGGAGTAAATCCGAAATAATAATAATAATAATAATAATAATAAAAAATCCTCAAAAATGATGTTAAATGCATCTGTCTGTGATTTATCTGGCTGTGGTGGTGTTTACAAAGATAGCAAACGAACAGAAACCTGCATAAACGTTGACGGGCATTCTGATGTCACATGTTTCGATGGTCAGTCGAGTGAGTCATGTGGCGTACGGTTGTGTTAGGACACTTTCTGGGGTGATTTACACGAGAACGTCATGACTTATAAATATTTATAAAGACTTACTGCAAGTGTTAAGTCGCGACCGGCGGAGATGTTCATCAAAAACCAATCATATGGAAGTCATTTTACTACAAAACTTATAAGAAGAATAGAAGCTCATTATTGATCATCTGTGTTCATAGAGCTACATGAAAACCTACATAAAGCCTTATTTCAACAGGTGTCATCTGACACGCCGTCTGCAGTCACGTGACGTAGTTTTAACGTTGTGTTATGAGATTGTCTGGGCTCGAGTGCACGTCTTATGTCAGTGGCCTACTGATAAAGTTGTCAGGCACCAAATTCAAAGACTGCTTTTGTCATAGTTGACGTAAGAAGTGATGACGTTGACCTGGACACATTTCCGTGACGTGGTTGTCGGTGCACGTGCTGCAGGTTTGCTCTGCCGTGACCTCGTTTATTAGCGTCCGTACAGATGTGCGGATAAAAACGGCACATTTATTTCTGAATGGCTTTCAAAGTCCCATATAAGGGACGGATCATGAAGGTCTTCCTCTAAACTGTTGTACACAGGTTCAGAGCTACGAGAAGATGAACCACTGAACCGCGTTTCCGCTCTTATCGGTTCCTTCAGACCTGATAAGCAGGGCAGTGTGTAAACACAGGACTTCCAGGAGCACCGCTTTCCGTGTGTGGAGACAAATCATGAGCTACGTCTAAAGCAGTTCCTGGTTCTGAGTGGAAGTGAAGTGTGTAACAGGTGTGTGATGCAGTTAAACTAGCTTAAATGAGGACGTGTGAATAAAAATCTACAGGAAGTAATGTGTTCAGACGTCTAGAAGCTGAACGACACCCGCTGTCATGCGCTAATAGTGAAATAGTCCTCAGTGGGGTGGTGTGAAGCAGTTATTATTCCCATACAGTTGGTTTTCTTCTATCAAAACATCCTGAAGTGTTTTATTCCTTTTACACCACAACATTTTTTTTTTTAAAGTCATTTAAAGAAACACCTCACACGTTATCTGTTATTAGTCAGGGTAAACGCTGATGAATGTTCTCAAAACAAGTTCCTGTTCTCACTTAAGCTACAGCAGCTAAGGTATTCACTCACCAGCCTCGCTTTGTAGCCGTTACTATAGAAACGGCTGCATTAATGGAACGCTGTAGCTGCATTATAGTCAGAGCTGCTGTTGGGAAAATTCAACACCTTCTGACCAATCAGAGACCAGAACTCCTCAGCACTGAGGTCTAAATAAATTTCAGACACGTGTTTGCGGTTAAGCACCTTTATTTGAGGATGTAAAGTTTACAGTAGACTTCCTTTTACAATAAAAGGTTTGTTTTCTGAACCGTGATGCATCATGGTCCGACCGACTGTCAGGTCTGGAGTGCAGAGTAAACAGAGAAACGTTCTGAAGTAGACGTGTGCGTCGTACAGCGTCGTACGTGAATGCTTGGTCTGTTATTTAGTAAGAGCAATAAAATGTAAAGCGAACATGTTAGTACAATGATGCTACATGCACGAGAATGGGGAGCAGATTGACAGGTAATGTTTTAGTTTAAAGTAGGTGCTCGTTGTTGGGCTGCCAACAGTAAAGGCCTAAAGACGGCGAGGCAGGCCCGCTCGATGGCGAACAGGTGAGGGTCGTCCACCCCCGGGCAGCTCTGCCTCATGAACTCGGCCAGGCGGAGCAGGTACTCGACATTGTAGCCCGTCTTCCCCTTGCACACTGCGATCTGAGCAGCGATCTCCTCCGTACTCGCAGGACCCAGGTAGGTTGGGTTGTCCTCTGTAGCAATGTAAACCAGAGCCTGGACCGACGGCTGGCTCTCGTCACACGGGATGAACTCGATCATGTGGGTGCCGTAGCCTCCTCGTACCGCTTCACGTATGTTCAGGTAGGCGAGGGACTCCTCCATCTGGGAGCCGGTCACCTCGAAGGCCACGCCCCAGGTACACGCCTGCAGAGGAGGGAGAAACGGGTTAAATCACGCGCTCGACCAGAAGCTGGAATGAAGTTGTATGCGTTTGTGCCATACGGTGTTGCCAGCTTAGTGACTCCGGAGAAAGATTTGGCGAGCTTTATTTAAAAAGAGAAGAGGGACAAATCTAGTGACCCATCCCCGTTCTATTTTTGGCGACCACAGCAAGTTATTCCCTCTGTAACAGCTTCCATCATACCCATTTCTTGACTCTTTACCACATTTTTACCCTTTTCACAATTTTCAAATTTTTCCCTGCAATGTTGATTAAGGATAAATTTTTTTTCTCTCTTCCTCATTCGCATACACACACACACACACACACATCATATCTATCTATCTAGATTTATACAAGAACTATTTTCTTTTCGGATAAAACTCATCACTTATAACCCATCACGTTTTATTTGGATATTGGAACATGCTAATTGACCGATGACGTCACGCCTTCCCCCCGAGTCGCTTGGCAACGCCTGTGGTTTGCTTTAGTAAGAACCGGAAGTGCCACTTACGTCTTCCTCCTCCAGGAGCGTCACCACTCTTCCAGGCTGTCATAAAAGCAACAAGAGCACGTTAAAGCACGGTTGTCAACAAGCTAACGGAGAATAAAAGTTTGAAGTCTAAATTGCATAATTATAAGAAGAGCCCAGCTCACCATTTCGTCACTTCCGCGGTGGAAGGTGTCTCCGTGCCAGAAGCGCCGCTTGTAGCCGCGGATGAAGCCGACGTGGCTCCGCTTGTACTTGAAGTCGGGTTTCCACACCAGGGACCCGTAGCCGAAGATCCACAGGCTGCTCTTACCGGCTAGGATGTCTTGAGGTTTCATTGTGAGGAATAATCTGATGGCACGCGCAAGAAAAGATACGAAACCGTTACAGGCGCGAGACAGGCTAATCCTCTAGCCTTAGCTTCCTCCGGTCTAGGAGCAGGGGAATCGGCTGGCTCACCGCTATACCGCGAACGGCACTGGAGCCCAACTGCTTGGCAGTTGTGAAGATGGAGTTGCGCAGATCTGCTTGTTTTGCCTGGTGCATGCCGCCGCATTAGTGTCGCCGCATCATCGCATTAAAACGCCATGTTAGCCTCTTCGGCTCGGCTCGAGATCAAAGCAAAGACTAAATAAACCACTCGGCTAGCATACTAGCCTTCGCCAATCGTTATTTAAAAATAACGAGAGAACAAAATGTCGTTAAAAAATAAAACCGTATATAGAGCCCCAGCTGCAATGCCGTGTTCTGCTCTGCCTGGGATGATGAAATGCAGCTCGCCCGCGTCCCTTCATATATCCTGTGAGCGCGTTACCATGGCGCTACGTCACCGGACCGCTCACTCTAAACCAATCATTATCCACAGGAGGTGGGACTTTCATCACCACGTGATACACTCGTGCTGCACGCGAACCATAACCGCCGCGCTCATTCTATTGGTTGACAAGCTGTCAGTCATGTATTTCCTCCACTTCTATTGGTCAAGCAGAGAGGCTTTACATGTCGTTATCGAGAAAACCGGCTGATGATGCAACCTGAAAGGGATGTTTCAAGCTAACAGCCCGAGTACACTGGTTTCTGTGAAAGTGTTGCATCATTCAGTGTGAGAATTTCGTGTTTGTCTCTTGTTGAGGACTTGGGAAGGACATGGAGTTATGCCTGACACATGATAAAAAAATCAATTAGTAGCTGGTGGTCATGCACCTGGTCCTTTTTAGGTCTGTTTTTTGAAAGTGCACATGCTGGGTGTAGTCAGATTTATTCATAACAATGGTCAAGACATTAGCTTAAGGGAATTATTTATAAAAAATAAAAAAAAACAGTCATGTGTGAATGTTTTGTATTTTTGTGAGGGGAAAAAAAACCCAAAACTGAAAATGTCTCTCACAGAAAAACAGCTCCATTTAAGAAAAAGGGAAAACATCAGTAACGTACAGAATTCCAAGAAATTCTGATGGTTTCCGCAGCCATGTTTTCATTAATTATAGATTAATAGACTAATACGGAAAAAACAACCTCTCAGATATTGCAAATAAAGTTTTTACACTCAGACCATCCGATGAAGCAATATTCCTCAAAACTGAAATACTAACACATTTTTCACATTTAAGTCGCATGTCATGACGAGCGCTCCCTAAGAGCTATCATGAGAGGAGAAAACCCAGCTTTAATCACATAACACCACTCAGTACACACACAGACCTCTCACAACTGTGTCTTGTTGAAACTTTATAAAATATCGCTTCTATTTTGGACAAAACTGGAATGAAAACCTGCTAATCGTTGCATTAAATGTTAATGATTATCATGAAGTTAACCCAAATAGGTGCAGATTTTGAAAGTGTACAAAGAGTACCAATTTAAAAAAATTATAATTTATTTTTCGTGCACCGCGGTAATCAATGTTCAGATTATTTACCAAAATATCATAATTCTGTGCAATAATCATTTCTTAATAATTCACATTTTATGATGAGAGATATTTAAAAAGCGAACACCTTTGCCCTATATTTAAATCGTGTTGATGTTCCTCTGGGGAAAAAATAACTCGACTCATGTGGAAACAGGTCTGTCTGAGAAAACATGATGTCCAAACCGAATTCCAAGAAACAGTGATTCATCACATGCAATCATAATAATTAGTGTCTCCAGGTCATGTACATAGCCCAGATACTTAACACCGATTCTTAAAGGATACATCTTAATCATTCTTATGAAATGTGTTGTTTTGTTGTTGTGATGGTCAGCGGACAGATTTTAATGCATTTGATCGAAGTCCCATAAATTCAGCGGATTATTATTTATAAAGATTCACGTGTGATACGTGTGTGTGTTTGTGTAGTTCTGTGGTCTGTCTGTTAAACCTCATTCAGAATAAAACAATGTCAAGTGTCATATTTGTTTAAGGGAGTTGGATTCAAGGTATAAAAATAAAGTATGTCTTTTTTTTTGCACATGTTTGTCCAGCCACAAATTGGAGACTCGGAACCCGGTTTTTCCTGGTGGTGTTGGGTTTAACTTTGGCGCGACTCTTCAGACGGTGGATTAAACCCAAGATTTCTCCTGGGGGTTGAACGTGGCCTCGTTTTTCAGTAGGATGTATAGTGTGTTTCTGCAGTTCTCAGTCCTGGCCTAGTTTCTTCGTAAGACTATTTAGGTGTTTTCCCAATTTCTAATTCCTTAATAATGGCTGTAGGATTGGGAAACACTGTGGTCTTACTTCTCAACTTCACTTGGATTTGATCAGATAAGAGCAACAGACACATGACAAATTGAGTATTGGCCTTATTTCCTGCTTCAGCTTTTTAAGCCAAATGTAATCCATCTAGTCCCTGAGGAATCCTGGCCAGTCTACTTTTATTCTTTCTAGGGTCTGATTACTAACCCACTTGTGCCAGGTTATCCCCATTGAACAGGCTTTATTACAGTATTCAGGTGTGTTACAAACCGGAACACAAGAACAATATGGATTCACTGGGGAACCTAGGAGACTGCACTGAGAACCTTAAACCTCAGAGGGGGAGAAAAGTAAGACTGCGAAACCGAGCGGCAGCTGCCAATTTGCTGCACCACTGTAAGTCATTGTATCAACTTTAATTTGTCACGGTATTTCCACAAAGCCCAAATGCTGGAGTAAATCTTAATGCAGCACCATCCATCATCTCAGACTTGGCTTTCGGATTTTGGAAAAACAGCTCGGCGCTGTGAAAACGTGACCTCATAAACTATGTTCACCATTAGCTACAGATACTTTCCTGAGTCAGGATTTATAAAATTCCACTGTGGAATTACTGTCACCACCGGGAAGGTGATTAATCTCCTAGAACACCATGCCAGGAGTATTTCTTTCCTCTTGCACCACAGCAATTAAAATATTTTATTTATTAAAAAGGACACGGACGATATATCCATTTCTAGTTGCGTTTAATTTTGCGCAATGTCCATGTGTTCCCTCACCAGCCTCTCTTTCTCTTTCTCTTGAAGACAAAAAACACGGCTTGCCATGTCACCAAGAAACTACAAAAAAGTGTAAACTTCTCAATCCTGAATGTTTTAGGAAGTATGAATAAAAATCTACAGGAAGTAATGAACGTTCAGACGTCTAGCAGCTAAAAGACACTCGCTGTCATGCTCTTATAGTCATCAGGGGGTGGTGTGATGAAGCAGAGCTTCTGTTCCCATTCAGTATATTTTCTTAAAACAAACAAAGTTAGTGTTTAGCCATAAAGGCGTTCCGTCACCATCCTCGCTTTGTAGCCGTTACTATAGAAACGGCTGCATTAATATAAAGCTGTAGCTGCACTCTAATCGGAGCTGCTGTTGGGAAAATTCCTCAACACCTTCACAATCAGAGTCCAGATCTCATCAGCACTGAGGTCGAAATAAATTTCAGACACACGTTTGCATTTAAGCACCTTTATTTAAGGACGTACAAGTGAATGACAGCGCAAAGGTTTGTTTTCTGAACCGTGATGCATCACGATCCGACCGACTGGCAGGTCTGGAGTGCAAAGCAAACTTCTGAAGTAGACGTGTGCGTCATACAGCGTCGTACACGAATGCTTGGTCTGTGCTATTTATTAAGAGCAATAAAATGTAAAGCGAACGTGTTACTCAACAGTACAATAATGCTAAATGCACGAGAATGGGGAGCAGATTTACAAGTAATTGTTTAATTTAAAGTCCTAACTAATCACCAAAACATGCTGTAGTTGGAAAAAATTCAACATGGAGGTGATAACTGTAGCTGTAACATCACCGTGTCGTTGATTACTTTCCTAAAACGGCACGTCACGGTGTATATCATATAGAGTCATTTTAATTTAAAGACCTGTAGATGAACACAGTGTGCCTTCTGTAAGGCTTAGTGATCAGGATATGACCCTCACACGGCCACGCGTCAGTATAAAAAGCGAGAACCTTTCTCCCAGTTCTACCCCGCTATAAGGTTTTGGTAAACAACCCCCTCCCCATTCACCCCTCTCCCCTATTTCACACTTCCTTATGTTTATCCCAGGCTCCTCTTTCCTCTTTAGATAAAATAGGATTATCTATAAATAGAGGTATTAGCTGCCATCATACGCTCCAGTCCCGTGTAAGCTCCTTAAAGGTCTGCGTGATGCATCGGGCTTTCTCTGCCGCGCTGCTGCTGAGCTCCAGGAGCCGAGCCTTTCAAAGAACAGCGTGTTTACTCTCTCCACCCATAACCTGAAGCCCCGGCTCCCAGGAGCGTGACCTTGTGTACACTGTAAACACAGCGTGGAATAAGCAACCGTGTGGGTTTTCCCTTTACTGTACTTTTTATTCTGTATATATATCATATTCAGCTCCTTTTCAAGTTTTAAGTTCCAGCTTATTAGTTTAAATCAGCTTATTAACTGTAGTGAAATATGCATAGTTGTGAAAGTGAGGAATGTTAATCAGGACCAGCTCCCTGCTTTGATCGATAAATCATTTTGTTGCATTTATTTATTCATCTGGCTAACATCAGGCAGAAAACATTCCAAGGAATACTTGGAAAGCATAAAAAAACGTTCCTGTGTCGGAAAACTTAAGGTTACAACATGCAATGGTTTGCTAACGAACTACCAGCAAAACAGTTTAGTGATTAATTTAAATGAACACTGTAGGACTTCAATTGCATTCAGTGAATAGTCGAAAACTTCAGCAAAATAGACTTCACGTTAAAACTATAGTGAATTTCCTGGATGCGCAATCAGACTTTTTGAAAATATAGCACACGGTTATAGAAGTCAGCTATTTATACAGTGGGGCAAAAAAGTATTTAGTCAGCCACCAATTGTGCAAGTTCTCCCACTTAAAAAGATGAGAGACGCCTGTAATTTTCATCAAAGGTATACCTCAACTATGAGAGACAAAATGAGAAAAAAAATCCAGGAAAATCACATTGTCTGATTTTTAAAGAATTTATTTGCAAATTATGGTGGAAAATAAGTATTTGGTCAATAACAAAA
>JAQQZU010000020.1:15065102-15080102 GCA_030068025.1 Parauchenoglanis punctatus
CATGCTGGGATTGGCTCCAGCTTCCCCGCGACCCAGACGGATAAAGCGCTATAGATAATGGATGGATGGATGGATGTTTTTTCCCCTTTCCCCAGTTCCCATCCGTTTTGATGTCCAGTAATAGCAGTTAGGATTTATTGAGACTTATTTTGTTTTCCCAGTTGGACGTTTAAGATTAAAGAAAAAGAAAAATCAAAGAGCATGTATGCAAGCGCAGGTTTTCTGGTCTTACTGAATATAATACAACAACAAACTACGGACTGGGACCATACAAAGTAATGTGAGTGAGACGAAAACAGTCATTAACTAGCAATGTCAAACACGCTGCTATCAAAACATTTATTGAAACAGATGCAACCCTGGAGAGAGAGTTCGTAATGTAACACAGGCGGTGTGTGATTACGAACAGGCCAGTGACATTAGTAATCAAATGACTGTGAACGAGGATAGGAGAGCTCAGCTGGAGGACATGTGATAAGATTGTGTGCTGAGAATCATGGGAATTGTAGTCTGGGACAGTGTAGAGTTTTACCATAATCAGCGTTAATGTAAATATTACAGTAAAATCGTGTCAATTGTAACGTAATTACAGAAAGTGTTCATAAGCTGATGTTTATTACTATGAAAATGTTTTGTATTATACTTGTAGTAATGCTGTACAATTGTTTTTATAGCACAGAGAGGTTTTTGAGAAATGTTACTCCTGGTGTTCCCAAACCTCAATCCAGTTGGACCTAACGTGATCTGATTGTGGAAATTCCAAGAATAAAAAGCTCAGTTCTCATAAACAACTGCAAAATATTATTTCGCAACTCAATCATTGAATTATATTATATAAATAAAGCTGTACTGAGAGTCTGTGAATCTATCAGCTTGTGTTTGGATCGTTTATTAGCAGGCGATGCTCTGTGCATGGGTTGTTGTGTAGCTGAGACAGAAAATTATTTTTGGGGGAGGTACAGTACAAACAAAAAGCACTAAACCACTTCTCATGCTTGAGAATGCGCTTGCCAATGGGAACGAGTGCAAATAAGTCACAGACGTAATCTATCAGGGTTTATTTATTGTTGACTGATATTTTTTGTAATGTGTTATTCTTGGTTAAACTGATCCCAAACATGACATGTGTAATATAAATATAAAATGTAAATATAAATATAAAATATAAATGTGAAACAGTACATTTTTTTTTATGTGAGAAAAACGTTTTAGGTTAAAAAAACACATAGACATTAAGTCAAATGTGTCACATCATTGTTTTTTTTACACTACTGTGTACGCCTGTTCAGTGTTAGCTCGCTGGAATAGCGTATCCACGTATACACAGCTGTTCCTGTGTTTCGCTGCGATGTCTGAAACAAAGAGCGTCGCTGTGTGCTTCCCCGGTGCCTTGTTGTCTAGTGTGTAGTATTCCCAGGGTGAGGGGAAAAAGTACTGAGAAGTCATGCTTAAGTGAAAGTATAGATAATGTGTCAAAATCTTAATGAAACGTGCTTACAAAATACTCAAATGAAAGTCAAAAAGGTTCCTACTTCTCTAAAACGGTTTAGATTATTTTTGTTAACACAATTTTGCCTGAAAAACCAAATGTATTTCTGCTCATATCCTATAAAAGACTGATGCTATGTGGTTTGTTAATGAGTTAATCAAGAGTAATATATCCTCTAAATAACCAAAGCTTACCATTAGCTAGAGTTTAGCATGCTGACTAGCCAATTTATGTTAGCTAAGCTGGCATTAGCAAACACAACAGGCTCACAGACAATTACAGCTAGTTAGCGTTAGTAAATTAGCAAAAATTACCTCAACATTCTTTTTCAAATGAACAGATACCTCATTTTTATGGAGACTTTGCTTACTCCAGCATACTGAAATGTTTTGCTGAGGTAAGACGAGGACCTACATGGCTAGCTGTAGCTGTAGTTACGTTGTGTAGCATGAGATTACCACAGATGATGAATTGATTCCTGATTCTTGATAGTTTTTTCTACACTGATGAACGTGATTGGATGCTAAACTGAAATGTTTGAATGCTAAAGTAAATATCTGATTCAAAACTGAAATGATTTGATGCTAAACAAACTAATCTGATGCTAAACTAAACATCTGGATGCCAAACTGAACTCATTGGATGCTACATTACCCAATTTGGTGCGAAATTGAATTGAATTGAAGGACTGGATGCTAAACTAAACAATTTGATGCTAAACTGAAATTATTGGATGGTAACTAAACAAACAATCTGATGCTAAACTAAACATTTGGCTGCTAAACTAAACAATTTGATGCCACGCTAAATAATTTCATGCTAAACTAAAATAATTGGATACTAAACTAATCAATTTGATGCTAAACTAAACATTTTGATGGTAAACTGAAATAATTGGATAATAAATTAATCAATTCGATGCTAAATTGAAATGATTTGATGCTAAACTAAACATCTGGGTGCAGAATTTATGGTAAATTGTATGTTAAACTGAAATGATTGGATGATAAACGAAACAATTTGATGCTAAACGAAACCTTTGGATGTTAAACGGAAATGACTGGATGATAATCTGAGGTCATGTGATTGATGTATAGCATGTTATTGGCTGGTTGAGAGAAGAGTGCTTTGAGATGGAAATAAAAACAAGTCTAGTTGAAAGTTTGAATGTTGACTTGAAAATAAAAATGTAAAGGGTCATTGTTTTTCTTGTAAATGAAATTTTTTGAAAAAATGAAAGTAGAAAAATATTCAAATTCAGTAACAATACTGAATAAATACGGCAAAACAATACCGAGTATACTAAGTATAGTACTGAAGTAGAAAGACTCGAGTATTTCCCAGGCGCGAGTATAAAAACGTGGCGTGAGGTGGAGTGTCTCTCAGTGAGCATGTCACTGACCTCTAGTGTTAATTACTGAAACATGCAGACTGGAGGAACGTCGGGGTTTTTCATTTTCAATTATTTGGAATTAAACATAAGCATCTTCAGTTCTAAAACGCAGGTTCGGACCGTGGTCCTGCGCAGCTGCTTCGGGATCTGTGGTTGCTTGGTTTGAGTGTAAAGTATGCAGGAACTGGAAAAGGAATACTCCAACAATAATAATAATAATTATTATTTACACATTGCCCCCTTCTTGTTTGTTATGAACCTGTTTCCTGAAACTGAAGGTATCCATGTGAACTGAGATGGGGGAAACAACAACAACAACAAAAAAAAAGATGCGTGAGAAAAGCGTTTGGCCTGTGCCGGCATGTTCTGCATTTTTTAATCAGAAAGGAAGCAGGAAATGATGTCACTAGGTCACAAACAGGATGCTGTGATTATAACACAATGAGAATGCCTGGCCATGTGATGGAGACCCTGAGGCCAAAGAGCGGGGCACACACACACACACACACACACACACACATACACATACACGTATACTGTATACGTACACACACACACACACACACACGGAGTCTCTGTGTAACAGGTTGCAGGTCGAAAGCTTTACTACATGAGTAATTGCTGCGATAACGAGTGTTATGTGACGGAAGCTTTTTGCCAACCTTGTTGCTTTTCGAGCATCCTTTTCACCCGGACACACGGATGACGCTGAGTGTGTTTATCCGTGTGTGTGTGTGTGTGTGTGTGAGAGAGAGATTTGCTTACTGCTGATGGTGGCGTAAATAATAACTAATAAATAACTAATCCCCGAGTCCTGTACTTTACATCCTTGACCTTCTGCTCAGTGAAGCTCGACGCCGGACTGGCTGGTGAATTATTTCCAGGCCCGAGATGAAAAAAAAAGACCGGACCTGCATTCAGGTGTTTGTCATGGCTTTGACACGGGGCCTAAACATGTAACACATGAACATATCTTTTTAAACTTGTTGAGTCTCGGCCCACACTCCTAATGGAGGACGTAAATCCCCCCCAGCTCCAGCCTGTCTAACAGACGACCTTTCTGGCCTTTCCTCCGTTAAGTGGAGACCCAGGTGACCCCGCGCCACCCATATGGAAAAAGCTGCAATAAATAATCCCAGGTTCAAGCACCAGATTGCTCAATTAAACTTTTTTTTTTCTTCTAAAGCCCGTAGCTATTTAGTTTTTTGTTCGTGGTGCCAGCTTTGCCCTGAAGCCCATCTGTGCGGGACACGACCACATGCACGGCTCGGCCTCCATCTTTTGTTACGGGTTACGGGAAACAGGAGGGGGAGCGGCAGCACCGTTTCTCCTTTTTAACCCCCCTCACACCCCACACCTCACCCACCCCACTCCATGAAGGCGAGGCCAGGGCTGTTGGCGCCGAAACCCACGTGCGTGTGAGTGTGCAGGCGCTTTATAGCCGCAGCGCTCGCCACGTGGAGCTGGGCGAGAGGGGTGGCATATGCCGCTGTTTTTATGGCGGAGCAGGGTTGCACCCCGGGGGCATCTGTTTCACTCTCCGCACTTCGCCAGCTCCAGGGGCCTGTAGCCGAGGCAACGGATTTGAATTTCAAGCCAATTTACAAGTGAAGGGGGGTGTGTGTGTGTGTGTGTGTGTGTGTGTGTGTGAGGGTTTTTTCAGAGACGTGAAGACAAATAAAAAAATATATATATCTAATTCAGCTTCAAAAACAAGCCATGAAGGAATTATTTTTTTTTATTCTTCAGTTTGTTTGTTTGTTTTTTTTATAAATATGCATTATATACAAAAAAATAATAGTATAAAACATATAAAGAGCAGTGTGTCGTAATTAAATTATCTCTGCAAATAATCATTTTTCTTTTAAAAATTACATTATTGGTCTAAATTTATAGGCAGTCAGTGGTTGGTGTGCAGTCACTTGGTTTATTTTGTTACTCTTGTCTCCGATCCCTGCTGCTACACGCGGTATCTTGATTGCATTGATTCCTGGTTTTCCGTGAATCCAACAAAGCTGAGCGTTCCGTTTGTCTCGTTCCTTTTAAGGCTTTTTTGTGAAATTTGGGCTGCATACAATCTCAGAGGAACAAAACAGTCTTGATATGATTTGTAGTTTTTTTTTGTACAGACATTCATTTCCTCCTGACTGAGATGGGAGAGGCTGCGATTGCTCACCCACCTCTCCCGATCTCTGGTTTTTTCCTTTCCTTTTCTTTTCTTTTTTTTGCATAGTGGGCAATGATGCTGGCGTGAAGGTTTGGAAGTCCCTGGCACCCTCGTAGTGATTAGTTGGCAGATGACGTGTCTGTGATTACCACACGATAGTGTGAGAGAGAGATAGAGAGAGAGAGAGAGAGAGCGCTCACTTGCTCGCTCGATGTGGGGAGGGGGCACGTCTCTGTGCCAAAGCCTTTTTTTCCCCCTCTGGTCCTCCTGCAGTGCAGTCAGTGTAAGTCCTGCTTTTTCTTCTTCCTTACAAGCTTGAGAGGGAAAAACCATAAAACCATACCGTGGGGGTCAAAAAGAAAGGAAAAGAAAAAAAATGGTCCAGGACTGTACACGTCTGTACACGAAAAGCAAACTTCATCTATTGCGTCCTCAAGTTTCTCAGAGCAGCAGTGGACATCACAAAAATCATCTCCAGTCTTTCAGTTCTTTTGTTTTTTTTGTAAACAATCCAGAAAATTCTGCTTTGATTGTGTTTCCCCCCCCTCGTATCTTCCAGCTTCATCCTCCTGTCATGTCGTTTATACCTGGGGGAAAGAAATGTGCAATTACAATTATAATTACATTCACATGGCCCATTTGGACATATTGAAGAAATGAAGGAGTGTTTTGTTTTGTTTTGTTTTGTTTTGTTTTGTCGTTTCCCCCTCGTCCCTTCTCACCTCGGTCGCTATGACGCATTCACTTCTCTCCTCCGCTATTACAAACACAGACTGGTACATGGAGTCTCTCGGGGAGCATATCGTTGATATCCTACACTCCGGCTTTTCACTGCACACACAAATCACACACAAATGTTAGAGTGAAGGAAAAGCAGCTACGTTTAGAGTCATCAGGAAAGTGGAGGGGTCAGATTAATCATTACTGAATTCAGTTTTAATGTAATTAACATCTTTACGTGTTGATAGAGGGCTCCTCGACTCACCTGTACATTCTACTCAACGGTATTTTGTCTTCTAAACACTTTTCGTACTTGTGACTTTTATCCTCTTGCGTCTGGCTTTCCTTAAACTCTTTAGACGAGTTGTAGTCCAAATGGTAGTTCTTGAGGATGTAATTCGACTTCTCCTGACCGCAGTCCACCTCCAGGTCCACCTTCTTGTTCGTGTTCTTGAGCTGCGAGGTCGGGATCAGATTGTCCCTCTGCGTGTCCGACTGATTGTTCATGGCGTCGTGAGTCCTTTCTGCAGCTGCTTGCCTGTGGACGTGGCGCAGAGCGATTGCCACCATACACACGAGCACGAGCAGAGCCACCAGACCTACGCCCAGGGACACGGCGGCCCACTGGAAGTTCTCCCGAGACTCGACTGGGAGCGAGGGAGGCGAGTCGGTGAAATAGTCGCAGCGCGGACCCGTGAACCTGCTGGGACACAGACACACAGGAGGGCCGCCGGGGACGCTGGTGCACGAGCCTCCGTTCAGGCAGAGATCCTGTGAGGAGCAGGGGGCGCTGTGGAGCTCGCAGTTCCGCCCGGCGTACCCCGGAGCGCATGAGCAGGTGTAGTCGTTGACGCCGTCGTGACAGGTGCCGCCGTTAGCGCAGGGGTTCGAGGAGCAGTCGTTGATGTTGATCTCGCAGCGCTGGCCTGTAAATCCTGTTCGACAGCTGCACATACGGACGCCAGCCTGGATCACACACGCGCCACCTGGGGAGCAGCGGGTGTTCAGTTACACACAGGTAAACACACACACACACACACACAGAGCAGGTTGGGTTGGGACGTACCGTTAGCGCATGGCAGAGTCGTACATTTGTCCACCCTCTTCTCACAGTTGAGTCCAGTGTATCCTTTAGGGCAGTCGCACAAATAGCTGCGTCCGTTGTCCCTCTCATGACACTTGCCACCCTGAAAGCAGGGCATGTCTGCGCAGGTCAGGAGGCTGTGCTCACAGTGTGTGCCCTCGAACCCCGGCAGACATGTGCACGTGTAGCCATTATCCAGCTCCTGAAAGACACATCACGTTTAGCAGACCGCTCTATTAGCATGCTAAGCTTCACATTAAGACATCAGCAGCAGAACTCACCACGCAGTGTCCTCGGTTCCTGCACGGGTTGCTGTCGCAGTGACGCTCCTCCAGCTCGCAGTTGACCCCGGTGTAGCCCGGCCTGCACGTGCACGTGTAGCTGCCCTGCCCGGTGTTCGTGCACGTGGCTCCGTTCATACACGGCTTGTGGTGGGTGCAGAAGTTCAGATCTAGTGTCAAATGTGAATGATAGCACTTAAATCACGACCTAGAATCAACTCACTAGAACCCTGCTTACGCACGACTGGACAACATTCTGACTAATAAAACCCTTTAACGGTCCCGGTTTCTCACGCATCATTACTAAATAGATTAAACAGTTATACACTTTTGCAACCTTAAATATAATATCAGAAAAGAAGGATCAGATTAGTGCATGCCTAACATACGTATGGATACAGTGTTAGAAGTGTGTTCTTTCAATGGTTCAGGGTTCTCTTATGTAAAAGAGAAACAACCTGTTGCACATAGAGCCTGAAATTAATCAGATTTCTAAATCCATTATGTTCTCTATATACAGAATGTACAGGATTCTTTCTCTCACCAAAGTGGGTTCCTATTTTTAGTAAGAGTTTCCTATTCTTCAGAAAAAAAGTTCCTTCTCTAAGAAAAGGGTTTTGGAGAGTTCAGAGTTTTACGTAAAACTTTTAAATGTTTCCATAGGTGGACAAGTCGGAGAACCTCTAAGGATCCTCTTTTCCAAAGGATTTCAGCACGTTTTTTTTAGAGAAAGACAATGTTTTTGACCTTCTAAGTCTGGAATACTGATTAATTGATCTTGGAATATTGAAATTCCTGGAATATCGGTGTGTTTTTCCGTCCTGCTGCTTCGGATGCTCTTTGCTTTCACAGCCGATGAAGGAATTTTATCTCTACAAACTATGATGAAAGGTTCCATACAGCTTCCTGAAAAGTTCATTAGTTTGTCGCTCTGAGGAAACCCTGCAGTGTTCTATATAACACTCTGAAAACCATTTTATAACACACTCACATACATCCGAAATGAATTAAAGGTTCTATGTAACTCCATAACACAGAAGGAACCCTTAAGGATCTACATTTCATTGTAGTAGAACTCTGTTAAATGGCAATAAAGTTGATTCTAATCTAACATATACAGGGAAAGCATCAATATATTAAGACCTTTTGAATTCATATGAATACTATCAGTTATTTAATTAACCAGCTCTTAGACTGTTTTTGCACTGAGGTGGCGTTCAGCCTCACCTTGATCGCAGAAGAGTCCTCCCCATCCTTCTTTACAGTGGCATTCCCACGGCTTCTGGCATGTACCATGCTTACACACAGGGTGCTTCTTACACTCGGTGCAGAATGTCCCCTGCCAGCCCTCTCTACACCTGCAACACACATCCACAGAACGGCGCTCGTTAGAAGGAGAACCCAAATACACCTGTGTGTTAACGTGAACGCACACCGCATATATCTACTGAAAACTTGCGCAGCGATATCATCTCGTATAAACGTTCAACGTGTGGAGATTTGGGTGCTATTAAGCTTTGTATGAAATGAGATATGTGAATATTGGAGGAATACTGATCTCATTTTTTCCAGCTTGTGTACTTACACACACTCTCCGGGGTTGGAGCAGTTGCCGTTAGCTTCGCTGCAGCCTTTAAGACAGATCGCTGTGAAAGGAAATGGAAATGCTGATTAGTAACACAGGAAGTCAAATAATAAACAAATAAATTCAAGAGCTATCCATATATCAATTTTGCCTAATAAATAATGTGAATTAAGCAACAACATCAATAAGAAAAATCCTGGTCATTTGGTATGTTTCAGTGGTTATTTAGGGTTCTAGTACTGTTCCTGAGTCTCAGTCATGGGTGTGGCTAAGGGGTGGCCAGTACCACCCTAGTGTGACGCATGGCCACCCCAGTACGAGTTTATTCTTATTTTTCTTATCATTAATGAGAAAGTTAGCTAGTAAACACAGAAAAGAACTACAACGCGGCCCAACTGACCACAGCGAACAAACAGATGAGCAAACCTTTCCTTAATGTTAATGATCTTTAATATGTGGTGTCACAATATTGGATTTTTACCAGTGGCTATCGATATTGACTTGATAGCACAAGCGTTCTTCATAAGATGTAGACTAATGTTTTGTTAGCTATAACTTTTTTGTAAACAAATGTTTGATAAATTGTGTGATTTTTACGTCTGATGGAGATGATATTCAGGCCACACACAGACAGCGCTACAGTAACATCACATGATGTCATTTTCTTTGTTGTGGATGTGGATTAGCATTTTGACCAATCCTAGGATGCCACACTTAATGTGTTATTTTGACTTAATAACTTGTTATTTTCACTTAACCCACTATTCCAACTTCTTATTTCTTCTTAATAACTTGTAAGTTCAACTTAATAATTTGCTATTTTGACTTTTATTATTATTTTTTACATATTATTTTGATTATTAGACCTCAGCTATACAACCAAACGTCACAGAAGAATCGTCTGGCTTTTGAAATAACGAGATAAGTCAGGGTAATGAGATTAAGTCAAAATAATTTCATGGTATCTTGGAACAATGAGTTATTAAGCCCAAAAAAATGACAAAGCATATTTGTTTTATAACTCAGAGGCAAAACAGAGCAGAAATTAAACATGAAGAAGAATGTGCATGTCTGTTTCTCAGTGTGGACATTGTGAAATATAACAATTCTCCATCTGGACACAATATGAGCTCTTAACGACTTCATGGAAAGGAATTTACCGGACATGACCTGACTTTAGCTGCTTTTCTGTGCATATGAACAAGCAGCTGAGGCGACGGGCGCAGTGTAACCATGACAACGCTCTTACAACATACACGCGGTAGCTACTGTCGGCTAACGAACTAGCTTAGCTTGCTGTGTAGAGTAGACTCAATATTATTAGTACAAGATGAAATTTTGATTGATTTGATTCTGAGGAAAAAAGCTTTCATTGTAAATTTGGAGGGTTTTGGGAGAAAATCGAAAGGCTGCTAGTTTTTTAGTCACATTTACAACGCTGGAATATTGGCAATCCTGGTCTTCCGTAACACTCCAAAATCACAGTTCAAGCTAACCAGGCCACGCCCACTCCCTGGTTTACGAGCACCTGATTGGACAGGACCTGTGAGGCGTAAGAGCCCTGGCTGTTTGTAATTGGCCTCTGTGTTACACACTGGGACGTTTTTTTTTTTTGTTTTGTTTTTTTTAAAGTGGGTTGAACTGCTGCTTTTTAGACCGGAACAGATGCTCCATCTCAATTAAAAAAAAAAAAAAACACGGACAGCTGCCGCTATTGTTGTTCTCAGGCCGCGCGAGCCGTAATTTTGCAGCTGCCACGCCGCAGAGCCACAATGAAAGCGCGTAACGGCGGCGCGTGGCGGATAATAACGCCGCGATTAGGGCGGCGCGTGCTCGCCTAGGATTAAATTACCAAGCACGCGCTCTCTCTCTCTCTCTCTCTCTCTCACTCACACACACACAGTGGCCTAGTTTATCCCGTTTCTCTAGTAATAAGCAAACTTCTCATTCCCCATTAATTCACTCTTCTCCACATATTGTAACCCCTCCACTCCCATTGTATCCCATGTAGGTCAGAGATATTCACAGCTTTTCCTTCATTAAAATGCATGCATTTAAGATCAAATTTCTATAATACATAAAATACATGTTTCTGAATCTTATTTGCTCATTTGGTTTAAATGTAGGGGATAAAAATGCATATCAATTTCAGATCAGGTCTGAAGTGGTTATTTCTACACATCTGATCTATAGTGACCTGTAGTTTCATGCTGATCAAGTCACAGGAACAAAATAAGTGAAAAACTTGCTGTATTGTTTTATGAGGATGTATAAATACGTGCTACAGTAGGACAAAATGCACGAGAGGCAAAAAAACAGAACCGAAACCAGATCCAAACTCTGAGCATTTGGCAAAGTAAACCGCATGGGGCTCTCAGTAATGGCATTAACCATAATGACTGCTACTCAGACTGCTAGAGAAAGCAGCTGGCTTGACATATTGGACGTGTTTCCAGTAGGGTTGCCAGAATTGGGTATAAAATCCACCCAACTTTCTCAAAGTGCACTCTCGATGTACTAGACTCTACCATGCCATGGCACCGGGTTGGTACGCTTACTTACATATACCGTTACTCTAGAGCTTTACTCTAAAAGGTATGCATGTTAAATATTTTTTTAAAGGTACACTAGATCCACATTACATAGCATAGGTACAATAGTATACAAAAAGTACCCTTTTTCCTGAAAGTGTAGGGTGGTGATAATCACAAGCTACTGTCATCAACACTATTAATATATATTATTACGTTCCGAGGTATGATAATAGGTTTAATCCGAACATCCTTCACAAAGAAACAAGCAGCCAATAAATAAAGTCAGCTTTAATTCCAAACAAGGGTTTTGTGAGTGGAAAGTTCAGCAAAAAAAAGTTGAAGAAGCCCTGAATCAAACCAGCCCAAATGATGATTAACAAATATCTTGCTGCGTAAAAGATGTTTTTCTTTTCTTCAAATGATTTGGAAATTGTAATGAAAATTTGGAGGGAAAAAAAAAATGCCTACAAAGCCTCGTGAATTTATCACTCTGGAGAGTTTCATTTAAAGCCATCTGGATTGAATAAGGTCCAGCTACTACAGAACACCTCGCTGGATATCGTTCAGGTGCAGGACGATGGTTTGAATTGAACTCTGCAGAGCGACAGATCTCCAGGAGCACTGTGCCTGGACCGCATCTAAATTTCTTTTTAAAGAGAGGTTAAGAGGTTGGCCAGTTAAATCAGAGGCCCCACGTGCACCTGAGAAAGCACACTGTATTATTTTTTTAGGAGAGCAAGGTGAAGCACTAAAACAGACCCTCAAGGTGAGACCCTGAGTCTCCTAAAGGCCAGTGCGTGGTGATCTCTGATTGCTTACGTTCTTCGCAGTATTCCCCCTTCCAGCCGGGGAGACAGGATAACTGCCCGTCTGGGTTGCAGGTGTAGTGGCCAAATCGGTCGTCCCTGGGCGTGCATTTTTTGGAACAACTGTCGCCGTAGTAATTTTCATTGCAGATGAACCGGTAAGAATACCTTAGCTCCGTCTGCTGACCGCTTTGGACATCCTGAGACCACGCAGCCCCTACTTCCAGCTGTCTTTGGATGGCAAAAGAACTAATCTGTAAGTTGGGGTTGTTTGAGTCTGTGGAGGGTGGAAAAGGGAAGAAGAAAAAAACATTTTAAAAGAAGCCTTTATGTCACATATACATTACAGCACAGGGATTTTTTCTCTCTCGCTTATCTCAGCATGTTAGGAAGCTGAGGTCAGAGCACAGGGTCAGCCATGATACAACAGAGAGGGTTAAGGGCCTCGCTCAAGGGCCCAACAGTGGCAGCTTGGTGTAACCACCGAGCCACAAAATCCCTGAATATTAAAAATATACTTTTACAAACACTTCTGATTCGAGGTCGAATCTAATACATAGGAATAAAAAAAAAATCCCAACAAAAAAAGAATTTCCTTTTTCCTTTAAGTCGAGCGAAAAACATTCCCATGCTATTATCCCGTTCCAAAGGGCGGGACACAGAAAGGTGTAAAATACAGGAAAGTGCAGTCGGATGGTTTTGGCAAGCGTCGAGTATTCTCACCAAAGCCCACTGCGCTTTCCCACGCCAAAAATAAACCAGAGGAAGTCCAATTGTGTTCGAGTATGAGAATGTGAAGGTGTTTTTGAAGCGAGAGGAAAGCGTAGTTCCACGGTTGTACGTGTGCTTCAAAAAAACAACAGCTTTACTTTCTTTATTTTTACTACAGAAAAGCTTCTTGATTAAACTAACAGCAATTAAAAGGATAATAATAAAAAATTGCATATAGCAGATATTTATACATATTTACATAACGTATAGTAATCTAAGACCTTAAAGAAATAAATAATTAACAATGCTTTGCCAAGAGGCAGTGGTGTGTACAGTAGTGTTGCCCTCTAGTGGATAAAAGTGGAAGCACTTACCTACAGGTGGCTCCTCCAAAGGTGAATACCAGGCCTCAATAATCAAAGAAAATGATCCCTAAGAGGGGAAAATCACATAAATATCCTACATCAGAAATATCAGCGACAAAGATGATACAAAACTGATCTTTTATGCCGTTCATTTAAATTAGCATGAAATGTAACTACGTGAGTGCTAAGAGTTCATGCAACAGTGCAGGTGTAAATTCTGCAGGGTCCTGCTACATATTGCAGCTTTGCACTAATCGCACACTCGCTTTCAGCTTGGTTGAGACAAAGGTTTCGGACTGGCTCATGCCGTTTTTTCTCCTCTTACCGGCCATCCAAAGTTGAAGGGCAGGCGTATAGGTGTGCTCAGGTGTCCTCCCTCCATCCTGAAGGAGTTGGAGCCCAGCACGGGGGTGACGGCGCTGCCGAAGATGCAGTCCCCTGGAGACACGGACACCTGGTAGTTCTTCAGACAAACACGGAAAAAAGTCCGGCAGTCCGGTCTGCATGAGGTTCCGCTCGCCAGCAGACTTTTAAAATTCTTGAACTCGTGGAGCTTGAGCTCGAAAACACCAGCTCCATATATCTATATGCATGTATATATTTATGGAGAGAAAAGATGTATTAGGCTGCAGGTAGAGTGTCAGAAATAAAGGTGTGTGCGTTTTACTGGAGAATGTGCATGTAAAGCTTAAGGTTCAAATATCTACCTTAAAGTATAATCCGAAATGGCACCACCAAGCAACAAGGGGAGGTACAGGAAAAGTTTGGCACCTTTATTTCTGTGAGTGTAGTACAGCTCTATACAGCACTAGTTTAATGTATAGTGGATGAAACCCGAGGAAACCTGCTGAGACCACACACCTCTCCTGATCATTGCACATCAAAACTATCCCTGCTTTATATCACTTAAGAAGCACATCCAGCCATGCATCCATCCATACAGATCTACATATATACATCATCTCTAGCTTTTCTAAAGATGATGCAGCATTAAATCATTTGATAATGAATCATTTGTTACTAAGAGACTGAATTGCTCTCCTTTACAGGCTCTCCAAAACAAACAAACGCAAAGCACAGAAAAACCCCACAAAAACAACAGTTAATCCTTTACAGCTGCTCCACAACACAAAACACACACTAGTCCTGTTTTAGCTTCTTTTTTTTATTATTTCCTGTGATACTAAATAGTTGTTTTACTGCTTTTTTTGTGTGCTTAACTGAAGTGAATGCCTGTATTCATGTTCCTGCAGGTCTACTTCAAGAAGTGTGGATACAGGATACAGAAATATGGAAAAAGATGCAGCTTTGTGTTTTCATGCAGCAAAGACTGTACAAGTCAGAATCTGAATCAGGCTATCATCTCTGAGCTGATCGAATCAGACCGTATTATTATTATTATTATTATTATTATTTGCAGTGTTCTGGTTCTGCGCTGCAACATTGTCAGAAAAAGAACTAATGATGATGAAGAAGAAGGAGAAGATTTCTTTACCTGCGTTAGGAGCGCGCTGAAGCATGAGATCAGAAAGGTGAACCAAGCTGCCATCCTTTATATTTTCCCAAAATGCTGTGGCGGGGCAGCAGGCTCACCCGCGGGGATATTTCCTACCCAAAAAATAAAGCTCCTATTCCAAAGTGGAAGGAAGGCTTCAAAGAATGAAGTAAACAAACAAACAAACAAACAAACAAATAAATAAATAAAGCACACAAAAAGTCCGAGGAGGAGAAGAAGAGGATATATTCCTGCGCGTCGCCGCTTCCGTGCGCAAAAGGCGCGTTCAAATTTCCAGGTTATCCAAAAGGTGAAGGTGAAGCGCTGGATCCTGTCTTATTATCCGTCCCGTCCTTGCATGTTCACTATT
>JAQQZU010000020.1:15082602-15086264 GCA_030068025.1 Parauchenoglanis punctatus
TCCCAAAGAATCCACAGCTGGATAGAGCGTTGTGTGTTTCCATGGTGACGCACAGACTGACTGACTGACTGACTGACAGCCAGTAGTGAGTGTAGTAACAGTTTCAGTGTAAAGAACTATTGCTAAACCTGGAATTTTATGTAGCTAACACAGAAAAGTGGGGTGATGCACACAGTGATGTGTCCCAGTGCTGCCATACTAAATATCAGTACTCTTGGAATTCTGCTCAGTCAATCAGCCTAGGGGTCTGGAGCTAACTGTTGTGTAATAACTGTTGTATAACTCACTCTTACAGGTTCGGGAGAAACTGTGGCTCCACTCAGTGAGCTTGAATATTCTACAGTATATTGAAACTCTGCAGGACATATTTAGCATAGCACAGCATAACATAGTATAGAATAGTACAGTATAGTGTAGAAGAGTATAGTATATAACAGTATAGTGTAGCATAGTATAGCATAGTAAGTATAGCATAGCATAGTATAGCATAGCATAGTGTAGTATAGTATAGTGTAGTGTAGCATACTGTAGTATAGTATAGTAAAGTGTAGCATAGTGTAGTAAATTATAATATAGTATAGCACATTATAGTGTAGCATAGTGTAGTATAGCATTGCATAGTATAGTGCAGCATAGTGTAGTATAGTATATAATAGTATAGCACATTATAGTGTAGCATAGTGTAGTATAGCATTGCATAGTATAGTGCAGCATATTGTAGTGTAGTATAGTATGAACTAGTATAGCACATTATAGTGTAGTATAGTGCAGTGTAGTATAGTGTAGTATAGTATATTATAGTACAGAACACTAAACTTTAGTGTAGTGTAGTGTAGTATAGTGCAGCAAACAGTAGTATAGTACTGTGGTATAGTATAGCAGTGTCATGATATAGTGTCATTTAGTATAGTATAGTATATTATAGTATAGTATAGAACAGTATAGTATAGAAGAGCATAGTATAGTATGCAGAAGTACAGTAACAGACACACTCCTATATTGTTCATACAGTACATTTACAGTAATGTAGTAATGTATTTACTCTACCTGCATTTTTGCAGAATTACAGAATGGTAACAGTACATTACTGTAAAAACAACACTCAACTTTACACTTATAATATTTTAACTCTTATTATTTGCTTTTTTAATCCATTGGAATAATGAAAACATTTTTTTGTATCTTATGATAAAATATCCGTTAAAGCAACAATTTAAGTTCACATATTACTTATTAATTGTTTTACTAACATCTTTTACCATTTGTATTCACTGAGATTCCTTGTTTTGTTTTTGAATCTATTTATTTTTATTTTTAATATTTATGTTTTTCCTTTGTTCCTTTTTCTTCTTTACTTTCCTAACTTTATTTTCAAGTATATTACTCAGTTATTCCTAAGATTTATGGATTCTTTTATTCTTGTCATGCTGTAAAATGATCAGTGACAGGGTGGTGCGGTGAACTAGAGTTTGGTGATAACACACCAAAGTTGATTATTTTTCAATGAAGAGGTTTATTCCTCTTATACCACATCAACTTGCCTATTCATTTATTAAATAATATCATCCTTTTTATCTCTTCATAGTTATATATTTATATTAATACTACGTGATGTGTGGGAAACAAGTTCTCACTTATGTTATAGCAGCTATAAACAGTCGTTCCCTCACCAGCCTCTCGATTTACCCTCTCTTGAAGCTTGTCATGTTACAGTGAAACTGCAAAAAGTGTAAACCCCTCTGTCCCAAAGGTGTCGGAAAATTTCAAGTTACAGCTTTAGGTCCGACACGCGAGACTCTTTCAATGTTAACGATTACACACGTGATAAACTCCTCTATGTGGAGCGTCTCCTGTGCAAGTCCCTGTGATCGAGCTGTTACTATAGAAACGATAAGTGCATTAATATAAAGCTGTGATGTGCAGCTGCTGTGCCACTGTCAGAGCTGCTGTTACAGAAAAATAATCAACACCTTCTGAGCGTTACTGTGATATAATCCATAACAGCATCTCAGTATTACACAATCATTTGGCCGTAATGTGTCTTCTGAATTGTGCATGAACTATTTATTGTAACGTAATGAAATGAAAATGTCAGGGGTAAAAAAACAAAGCGAGCCATGATTCTCAGTGGACCGATGGAGATGATAGCGGCGCGTGTCGTTTAGCGCTGAGTGACTCGCGTGCCGCTTTCATGCGGGTCTCGAGCGAGTGCTGGTGATGGGGCTCAGATAACACTTCAGCTGTATGGTAATGAGTGCTCATTTAAATGCACAACTGCCATCATTCCAGTAAGAGTCATGATGATTAACTAGATATAACACAGATATAACACAGAAAAAGAATCATGCATGCTTTATTGCCTTTTTTTAAATTTTTGCACTGGTACTGGATTAGGCAATACTCATACAGTAGCTGTAAGGCAGCATTTTTTATTTCATGACCCCCTGCTCAGGCCATGACATCAGACACGCCTTCTCCCACACTGGATTATATTTTCAACTCACAGTCAGGTCAAACCTGTTTACAACGCATGCTTCTCAAAGTCAAACAGTTTGACAGTGTTGTTTTGTTCTGTTTTTTACAGATTGACCTATTATTTAGATATTGACTACATGTACAAACCTAATTCACTGGCCAAGTTAAAAGGAATTGGATTTTAAACCCACTACTTTAGCTCAATAACTTCAAAAACAAGCAGCAAATGTGTAAATGTCAATGTTAATGTTAATTATGATCAAGGAAAACGTCTCTGCATGGAAAGCTCAGAAATAAAAAGCTAATCTAATGGCTCAAATAAATACTTACAATCATATACATTTGCCTTGAGAAGCAACACAGCGAGAGTCAGCTCAGCTCTCTAAAACCTACAATAAAATAACCACAATCAAATAACGATGCCAAACTGCACACTCAACACCTTCAATACCAGGTTTGAGGGCCAGAACACCGAGCCGGTGAGGAAAACTGCCCCGCCGGACGACCAGGTGCTCTCCCTGTCCCCTGCCAGTGTGAGGAAGATGCAACTCAGGACCGACCCACACAAGGCCACAGAACAAGACAACATACCAGGTTGAGTGCTCAAAGCCTCTGAGAACTGACTGACTGATGTCCTGTCGAACACATTCAACACCTGCCTGAGCCAGGCCGTCGTCCCGCAGCACTTTAAGGCGACCACAGTCAGACTGGTGCTGAAGAAGGCTGCAGAGTCAGAGCTTAATAACTACCACCAAGTAGCACCCACATCAATCATTATGGAGTGCTTTGAGAGGCTAGTCCTGAGCCACATCATTGCGGCCACCAGCATTGCGGCTGTCTCCTCCCACCCCCATACCTACCAGGGAATGTTTCCCATCTGGGAGAAGGTTCCGCAGCACCAGGAGCAGGTCTGCCAGACTGTGATATTGTTTGTTCCCCCAAGCAGTCCAGCTCCTGAACCCCATTCTACCCCGATATCTCTTCTCCACACCCTGCTCTGACCTATACCAATACCCCACCCCACTTGCACAGCCACTTTATAAGACTAAACAAGATACGAGGAGATCCATCCATCCATCCATTATCTATAGCGCTTTATCCGTCTGGGTTGCGGGGAAGCCGGAGCCAATCCCAGCATCTTGGGGCGAGAGGCGGGGTACACCCTGGGCAGGTCGCCAGTCCACCAC
>JAQQZU010000020.1:15086364-15100866 GCA_030068025.1 Parauchenoglanis punctatus
CCACACAGAAAGGCACCCTGGGTGACCCGGGGATCGAACCCAGGACCTTCTTGCTGTGAGGTGACAGTGCTAACCAGTGCACCACCGTGCTGCCCGAGATCCTTCCATAGCTGCTAATGTCTAACATGTACTGTGGCTGGTTGCTCTGAATTTCCCAATGTGTCCCCCCTTGTCCACATGTAGTCTTTCTCTACAGGCTTCTTTTGCTGTGTTGCTGTCTATGTTGCACCATATGGTCCAAGGAGGACGTTATTTCGTCGCTACTGTGTGCTTTACGGAATGCGGCTGAGATGACCACAAAGCTCTGCTTGACTTGACTCTCCCTGCCATCACCTGTTTTATACCTTTAGTGTGAATGGTTATGAGGTGAATGTGGAGTAGCTTTAATTATTTTTGAATAAAGAATTTTAGTAAAAATTTTTAGAACATTAATGCTCCATAAGGTACCTTAAAAATGTTAAAACTATCCAGATACAAGAAAGAAAGAAAGAAAGAAAAGAAAGAAAGAAGCAGGCATGAAGAAAGAAGAAGAAATAAGTAACAAAGGTGGGAGGGCAGATGAACAGTGGGGAGGGCAGATGAACAGTGGGGAGGGCAGGTGAGCAGTGGGGAGGGCAGGTGAGCAGGCACAGGTGGCACGAGTGATTATGAAAGATGCTTTAATTGCTTTGTGGTCAGCGCTGACATTCGAGCTCACTTTCACTGTCTCAATGTCTTCATCTGTTGACAAAGGATTTAGTTTTTAATCCAAGTTAAAACCATAAAATACACAACATTCTCTACTTTTCTTATCCATTTCATGCCCAATCACCACACTCATGTCTGTTTATAAAGATGAATATAAAAAGATAAATATAAGAGGCAAATTATCTCCAGATCACTGTATCTAAATACAAATCCAGATTTCTGTTGCTCTCCAGACTTAAGCGTGTCTCTGATTTATCTTTTACACAAAACCCAAAATAAAACAAAGCAAACATGCTGGATTGACTATAATAAGTACTGTTGGCTTTGTAAATGTTTAGAATTTTTTGTAACTCCAAAATCAGCTGCACTGTTCATCTCAAACTGCAAAACTCTGCAATATTTTGCAATTCTAATCTTTAGAGTAAAATATAAAGGTTTTTTTTTAAATGAATTAAACATGTTCCTGGATACATTAGAATTGTTTAAAAAGTGTGTTACTGATGTATTTGTTGCAGCGTGACAGACCATTATCACTATAAAATAAATACTGCAAAAATCTACATTTACACAATGCAATTATGAGTGACAAAAACATCTAAAGAATCTGGATGTGTTTTTAAATAATTATGTGTGATTTTATGCGTTACATAAATATGTATGAGACGGTTGAATTAAACACCATGCTGTATGCGCGTCTTGTCTTTAACGTGCCACAGAAATGAAACGTTTCCTAGTGTAGCTGTACCACTTATTCTTGGTCGGGTTTAAAAAAAAAGTAAAAGTTACTCTAACCTCACTAAGCATTATTTATACATCCAGCCTACATGATTTTCTGCATCGCTGCAGCTTAAAGGACGTTAACCTCAGACCATTGTAACCTTTACCACCCACACACAGCTATAGTGCGATCTAAAGCCTGTGTGTAAATCACTGTGCACAAACACACACACACACACACACACACACACGTACACACCTACACACCTACACAAGTAGGAAGTGGAGAGATGGAGTGGGTCAGAAAGCTCAGATAGACAAAATAAAACACACACACACACACACACACACACACACACACAGAGCAAGTCTGACAATGCGGAATAATTCTGCTGTTAAAGATGTTTGTAAACATTAACGTTAGCATTATTATGTTGCATATTCAATCTCACTGAGATATTTACGTTTACTATAATACTATAATTTAATATAATATTACTGTAATTCCGATCTCATCCACTGATGTATTTTCGTGCCATCAATGCATATGATGTCAACTGACATAACACACATCACACACATAAAACACACTCGAGGCACTCAATTCCTGTCAGGACCTCGATATGGGATGCTCACAATTCCGACTATTGGAAAAGGTTAAAAGTGGGATTGGGGAACACGTACAATAAATCTCCTCGATCACTGAGTTACGCACATTTCGCCTTTCTTAACCGCATTAAAAAAAAGACCAGTTGCAGTTTTCATGACCACAGAGAAGTTTCCATCCTATTGTCAGGAGATCGTGAGCTTGAATCCCGACGACGCTACGTTCATCCGTGGCCGTGCTGTCTGGGTGGGCGGGGCGTACTCTCCCTCCCCTGTCAATCACAGTGACACGAGCCAATCGTAGGCATCTATGAGCTCATGTATGCGTGTGGAAGAGGGCAGACAGCTCTGTACCTCGAGTGCGTTACGCTGCACTGTGAAAAGACGCAGTCAGACGGCTTCACGTGTCTCAGAGGAAACACGTGATAGGAGAGAGCTGGCTGGTGGGTAGGAAGTGGCAGATGATCTTCAAACGCGAGCAGAATTGTCTGCAACGTTCTTAGGGTAGTTTTCATTGCTTCCAAAAGGATTCTGTTACAGGGTTCTGCGTAGAACCATAATAGTGACAAATCAAAGACTCCCGAGGGGAGCATTTTTTTCGTAAGGCGTATAAACTGGTTACTATCCTCTTTCTTTGACTCTAAAACATTCTCAACACTCACTGGTGTTCTGGATTTCAGCTTGACGCTTTTCTGCAAAGCCGGGATCTACACAGAATCTTTAACAGAGGAACAAAGCGAAAGGCCGCTGTCATGTTACAGAGAAACCGCAAAGCGTGACCTCCTTTTTCCTGAACATGGAAAACCTAAACTTACTGTCTTAAGCTCTGACACTGGAGACTCCTTCCATAAATGCTACATTCTTACAGTCTCCTTACAGAAAACGTTTTTTATTCTTCGGCCGTACGAGTCCCTGTGAACGAGCTGCTACTATAGAAACGATAATGTATTAGAATGAATCTGCTGCTCTGTAAAATGACTCCATACCTCCTGACCAATCAGAATCCAGAATGCAGTTATTAACTCCTTCACTTTTCCTTCAGCTCGAGCCGTGCTACAGATCGGCGCTCATGCAAGGAGGCCGTCAGCGTGACTGAAAGTGAAATTCACCGAACAAAAGGACACATTAGCAGAACTGAGGCGATTGTTCTTCTTGTGTTTAGACAGCATTATCCTGTTTGTCTTTTTTTTTTAATGTTTGGTTGTTCCTGAATAAATATGCTTTTTGTGCAGCGAAACAATCGCTTAAGTGAGGCCTCCAGTCAGATGGGGATCATATTCTGTTATTTGCACTTCGGAGCTTGCGGCAGCGGCCAGCGTTTCCTATCTTATCTGCTGTCGCTCCATATGTCTCTGTTATGGCAGAAATGTCATAAAGCGTGCAGCAATTGCACGTAAACCAGAGTTTTATGGTCGTGTTTCACGCATGGGTGCTGCTGATAAAAGCACAATGCTGCTAAATGTGGCCGGCGTTTATTAGGAGTTTTAATGAAGACAGATTTACAAGGACGAGACGTGGGTTCTTTTTTTCTTTTTGCTGTGGAACCGCACAACGATTATTCATTACCGATTGTATCGTTAATGCAAATGTATTAAATAAATAAAGCCGATTTCACCGTCCTGAGCGTCTCGCGACAAGACGAGCATTCGAATGAAAGCATCCGTAAAGCTCACAGTGTGAAGAATTAAATGATCCAGACTGTTAAACAGTCTTGTGAGTGTAACTGAGGTAGCTGTGATTTCAAACAAACGTCCCGTGATGATCCTTCACCCTGCTGCGAAGCTGGAAGAGAACCGTGGAACCGCTCTCGTCCTGCGGCCCTGAAAACGTCCCTCCTCACCACCTTCATGTCTCCAGAAGAGCGACGGCTCTCAGGCCACATTCTCCTTCGCTTCATTTAGCTCCTTTGATGTACAGGTTTCCTGGGGTTTGTTTTTATCCTTTTGTTTGCTTTTTTTTCTGAGGCGGTCTGTAAATGTGTAAATGTCAAACACATGAGTGAGAATTACGCAGCGACAAAGTGTCAGGGTGTGTGTTTTGTGTGTTTTGTGCTTGTCATACGTGTTTTTTTTGGACGTACCGTTGTTGACGCAAATCTGAAAAGATGAAATACGTCACGCAATGTATTTGGTTTCTTATCGAACCCTCTGACAATGGACGGCATTCACGGCTAAAAAACAATATCTCGATGTGATAGAAAATTGGCAGGACAGCCTCATGTAATAATAATAATAATAATAATGTGAGCTCGAAAAGCAATTCATCGCCTGTCCTATCTGTGGATAATAGGTATTTGCCAATCAAACAGTATGTTCTTGGGAACTGGTGAGCCGTAGCCATTTGTACATTTGGGTGCAAAAGTTTGTACCCCCTCCTTGGTTTCTAGATGGAAGAAATGACAAGTATACATCAGGTTTTACAGTTTATCTTACTTATTCATGTTTATTGATTTGATACAGCAGTTGATGGCAATCTAAAAAAAAAAACCTCACACACCCCCCAAACCAGGAAATACTGACCTCTCATAAAGCTGGAGCAAAAGTTTACATCCCCGCTGACCTGCTCTAGATAATTTAAGGCGTCTAATGACTTAAAACTGGCAACATGTTTACTTTTAGTCATGTATAAAGTAATAAAAGCTTCAAACAAACCCAAACTTTTTTAAGAGTTGCAATATTTTAAGTTTAAGAGTTGATCTGGAAACCAGAAAATAACTGACCTGCGCTAGGTAACTGAAGGCATTTAATGACTTACAACAAGCAACATGTTCACTTTAGGTTGTATATAAGGAATTAAAAACTTCAAACTGACACGAACTGTTGAGTTTAGCTACATGTTCCGAGTTTAAGAGTGGACGGGAATCAGGAAAACAGCTCTCTCACAAACACTAAAGCAGGAAATATTGACTTCTCCTGGAAGTTTAATGACTTAAATCAGCCAACATGTTCACGTTAAATCATATATAAGTAATGAAAACTTCAAACAGACCCAAACCCTTGAGATTGGCTGTGTTTCGTATGTAAGAATGAATGGAAATCAGGAAAATAGCTCTCACACACACTAAAACAGAAAAGAACTGACCTGCTCTCGGTAATATTAAAGTGTTCAGTGACTTGCCACAGGCAACACGTCTACTTTGAGTCGTATATACAGTAAGGAATAAAAACTCTCGAAACTCTGTCGAGAATCAGGAAAACAGCTCTCACACACACACTAAACCAGGAAACAGTGACCTTTCACAGAGCCAGAGAAGGCGATTCCACGAGGCTTTACAGTATTTAGAAAGACCAAAAAGTCACCCATGTAACAAATTCAGCTTATTTCACTTCTAATACGTGAACACACATTTTGGACCGTTTCGTTATTTGTTATAACGAGCGAACACGGATTCAATGTCAAACAAAAAGGTGTACAAAGTTTTGCATTCAACTGTAAGGTGAAGAAAGGACGTATGTTTGCAGTATGACAGAAGAAAAGCAACATCTTTAATGTTTGATAAACAAGCTCCCTGTAAATACGGGTTTATCACCGGCCCCTCAGCTCCACACGGTAAGCGCTGACCGCAGTTCGGCAGGTCTGACGTCCATCAGCACGTTTCCTTTCCTAGCGAGGCAGATGGCCCCGCTCCACTTAAATTACACCTCTATTAAAAACACGGCCTCTTTGCACGGCTTAATGCTACATTTGATCTCCGAGCTACAACCTGTTCTGGCTGCTCCGCGAGCAGCTCTGCTATCATCCTGTATATCAGAGCTATATAAGCCACCTGTTACACTCCTTAATCATACACACTGTATTTGCTCACGCTGGCTTTGCTGTGTTTGACATAAGACTGATCCCGGCTGTAAAACACTCATTTGGGCATTTGGGCAATATGGCACCCACGAGCGCCAGCTATCATGTTTTCATTTAATCACAAGCTTTTGCCGCAAAGAAACGTGAAACAATTTCTACACAAAATCCCAAATTAAGTAAAACAATTGCTTTACTTTGTTCAAAAATGTCATCAACATTAAACATTTCGACCTAATATTAATAGTTACTGATTGATTGATTTATTTTTTGTAAAAAATTTTTACAGGTATAAAAGTTATTTTTGTTTTTAAATTTAAATATGATCAAATTATTAGTTACTATATTATATAACATTTTAGTTGTTTTTTCTCTGTTTTTAACTCATACTATTCAAACATGTGGACAATCCATTTACTTTTTAATAGGAGACATTTAGAAATAGGCAAACTTCAAATCACATGCAATGTTAACTAATAAAAAACCATCTAACAAGTGATAAACTCTTCATTGTCGCATGTCTTTTGAACCGTTAACATGCATTTCACCAGGAAACATGAGTGTACTGTACCTTTACACTATTACACTACTATACTGTACATTTTTGCAGTAAGTGCTGTTCATCTTCTTCAAATGATGGTGGGAAAAAGTAGCTGTGAAATGATACCTCAATGAAAGTTTATGGAATAAATAAAAGTGTATATATATATATATATATAAAGCAACAGTATACAATATGCAAATGTACAAAAAAGGTAATTTTTTTCCCATCGTGGAATAAGTTACAGTTAAGGTTAAGGTTAAGGTGATGGTTGCGGGTGGAGTTTAGGGGCGGGGTTAGCTATTAGAACTTGTCTTAAGAAGGCTCAAAAAAATAAATAAAAATATTAAAAAATAAACTACCTCACATTTTTCATCCACAGGCATCTGACATTGTTACAAGATCAGATTTGCTGTTATTATTATTATTATTATTTATTTATATAATTTATATTATTTATTACAGATTATTTAATAAAATGAATAAACTACAAACAAAATGGCACATAAATGAAACTTTGTAAGCAGAAAAATGTGGGAACAATTTATAGGTCAAGATTTGCAACAAGTAATTGGAAGTGAAAATAAAAAAAATCTAAGGAGTAAAGTATACTTTACTGAAAAGTTCTAAAAAGTTCTTTCCACTTCAGCCTGAGATTACGCTTACAGAACTCGACGTGCACATGCCTCCCAACCGGGAAAGGAATTATTCACCAATAATAACAATAACAAAAAATGAAACCACTTCTGTACCTGGAAATTTCCATCCATGTTCTCTGCGTTGTGTTTACTAAACAGTGGCGTACGCTGCTGCTGACAATCTCAACCCCCGATGTCACGCCCTACAACACTGACTCAGGAAAATGTGTCATGGGCCACAATTCATTACTCCTAACCTATTTAAGTACTTAATCAATTAAGCAAAATCTTATTTATTTCCCATCTTCCCATGTCCCATATTGTTTAATTCATGCTGCATACGTAAGTCAGAGTAATTGTATATAAATTCATAGTAAAAGTGAAATTTCAAATGCGTATTCGTATACGTAAATCTGCACAGTTTAAATTTTAACGACTGAAAGTACAAAATAAATAAACAAGTGAATATAAAATGTACAAATATGAAAAATTAGCCAGCACAATTCAGTTATTAAAACCACAAGGTATAATTTACCTGCTCTATATTTTCAACATTTATGCATTTTATACAAACATGCATTTCTAAACCACCAGTCAAGCTGTACTCTGTAATCCAACAAAGTATAAAGAAAATGTGTAAGCAATTATTCACCAATACTGAAAAAGTCAACTTACAGTTTTACACAATTAACTATGGGAGGAAATCTTGAGACTGTTGAAAACTACAAACAAACAAACAAACAAACAAAAAAACAAGCATGTAGTACAAACCATGTGGTTAAAATCAGCTTCATAGGACGCTCTTCTTTCATCTTAAATGTGTCCGAAACATCGCTTCACTTGAAATAAGTGAATATGTAAGGAATAAAGCTGCAAAAGGAAAGTAATCACTGACAAAGGAGTTACTCATGCTGATTATTTTCCTACAACTGCATGCCCTGAAGTGTTTTATTCCTTTTATACCACTGCAATTTGCCACCGATTACAATTTAACAGGAATTGACACCTGAGCGGGGAAACGTACTGACTGTTACAAAGCGCTGACACTGGAGACTCCTTTCATCCATGTTAAATAAACATCTAACAAAAAAAACCTTCACCATATCAATGATTATTTCAATGCTCTTTCTGTGGAGCGTCTATCGTGCACGGCCCTGTGGACGAGCTGTTACTATAGAAACGGTAAAGTATTAGAACATAAAACCAGGGCAATAAAACAAACCTGTGATTTATCATACAGTCGTGAATATTCAAATATTCTATTAAAGCAACTGAATCACTGAATCTTCTGATTTTTTAAGAATTCAAACGATGTGGTGTAACGAATTTCACATTCTCTGTGAAAAAAATATCTGCCATCATTCCTAATGTAAAACGCCTTCCCACAGCCCTGATATCTGCACTTAATGTTGTGGAACGTCTGCAAAACAAATTAGGTCCTGCTCTCACTTGCATTATAGCAGCTGTAAACAGTCTTCCCCCATCCAGCCTCTCTTTTTCTCTCACTTGAAGTTAATAAGACAAAAAAAAAAAAACCCTCAGCTTGTCATGTTACAGAGAAACCGCCAATAAGTCGTAAAAACGTACAGTGGAAAACTTAAATTTACACAGTTGCCGCTTCAGCGCTCACACTGGAGACTCCTTCTGTAAATGTTAAATAAAATGACTTCACGTTAACACATTTATGTGGAGAGTCCGATGCCCGATACCCTGTGAATGAGCTGTTACTATAGAAACGATAATGTGTGATTTGCAGCTGCGTAGATAATAAGACCCTCGGACCAATCAGTAGCGCTGTGGTGCAAGTGGTAGCATGGTAGTGGTTGTCTTCCAGCGGTAGCTCGGTTTAGCTTCCAGGCTCGTCGGTTGATTACAGAAGCCATGTGGCTGAGAGAGAGAACGTAGATTAGAGGAACCACATGCAGCCATATAAGGGGTTTAGAGCGTGATGCAAGACTGCATTATAGCTTTCCCTAATCTGCCCTGAAAACAAACTGCTTTCATCTGGGACATTTTGTACTTTATCAGCCACGTACGCTCGTCTGGAACCTGACTTCAATTCTACTCTATGCTTACTACGTACTCCTTTAACTAGCCACAAAATAAAATGTCATTAGGATTAGGAGCCGTCCATGTTAACAAATAAAAATGATACCGGTTTGATACAAGCGTAAGCTTCTCGCATGAGTTGTGAGATACGTAGCACGTTGGGAGTGCAGCCAAAAGTAACACATAGTGGCCGCGTTCTTCTGTAAAGCCGTTGCTATAATGGGATTAAGATCTCCAGCCTGAGCTAATCCCCACTTGTCTCTAGTGCACCATGCTGACAGATGAGATACAGAATAGAGTCAGTGGGCCAGTAATGGACGCTGTACTTGATTACAGTTGGACTGTTTTGATTAGAAATGCTAAACCAGTGCGTACTCAGACTACGGTGTGAATTCTGGGTTGGATTCGGGGAAGTTTGGCTCTTGTAATTAAGATACCCAAGATTTGCTTCTTTGTCCATCACAAGATTTGTTTTTTTGGTCACTTGCCTGGGTTAACTGAAAAACCAATAATACAATAAATCATTTCCTATTAATACTACAAACCGTTGAATGAAAACACAAAAGCTGAACATAAAAGACATATAAATAGCACTTTGAAACACCCCTACAATGGGTCATACCATTTCTCAGCTGCCTCAAGCCTGACTCTTTCCTTACGCATGTGTTAGTTGTTAAAAAAAAAACCCCAAGGAATCCAAATGAAATGTATGATTAGCTCGCAAACTTATGGTTTAATATATTATACCATATAACATTATACCATAGCATTACTGAAATCTCTAATCTCAGAAGGTGTTGATTAATTTCCTATTACAGCAGCTTTGACAGTAGTGCAGCTGCAAATCACAGGTTTATATCAATGCGCTCCTTCCGACATGTTGTCGTTCCAAGAACAACAGCTCATACACAGGAACTTGTTCAATGCATTTAAAAAATGTCTGTAATTGTTTACATGTAAGGAGATGTTTATGCAGCATTTATGGAAGAAATCTGCATTGTCAGCGCTCTGTAACAATCAGACATAAAGCTGTGAATTTAAAGTTTCCGACATCTTTAGGTTTTTCTGTAACATGACAGGCTGTTTTTTGTCTTATTAAATTCAAGAGAGAGAACGTTGTGTAAATGTTTTGTAAGTTAGCTAGCCAGCTACCGCTTTGTAAGTTGGCTAGCTTACATTTGTAACGTTTTGTAAGTTAGCTAGCTAGCTAGCCGGTTGACTTAGATAATGCTAGTGGATATACACCAGTGTTAACTTGCTAGCTTGCCAATCAACTGACAACAAATATTACAGTGTCAGAACTTAGCTTACAGGATTGTGTTATGTGTTCAGGATCTCTGTATGGAAATAAAAGCCCTCAACGCCTCGAATGTCAAATTTCAAATGTCAAATCTACGTGTTCCTATGTGACGTAGTGCGACTGTTTCTCTCTACACCACCTACTTCCAGATTTAGCTAGGGGTGTTCTGTCTCCTGCTTTTCCTGTGTTGGTGTGATTCATCCATCTGTTGACTGAGATGTGTGTTTGGGACAAGACAACGTCCTCAGAGGTCACTTCAAACAGGACGTGACATATAGTCCTCTCAGAGCTCCTGCCGTGTGTTTGGTAGAAAAGTCCGTGTGTAATTAATAAGACTAAATCCTCCACAAATGCCCTTTCATTTAACCAAAACACAGAAGGCCTTGCTTAAATAAAGTGGAATAAAATGGAAATACGTCAAACACTCTAAATTAATGACAAACCTTCGGTTTTCGATGGAGGCCGCAGATGGAGTACAATAACAAAGCAATTAGTGAAGTGGCAGAATCAGCTTGTGCAGGTTTACACTGCTTTAGAAGCATGAGTTTGTCTTGTTTATCAAAGATGTCAAGCTGCAAAATTCTCGAGTCGCCTTTAGAGCACAATTCTTTTTTTCCACGCTTGAATAAGAAATTTCTTGTGTCTTAAATATTTTAAAAGGTTTTTATCCTCTTCAGGAAATCCAGATGTTATGAATATGCAAATTAGAAAAGCCCCCAGTCTTACACCCTCTTCCCCTCTGAACCCATTTTTGCTTGTCTCGCATTTGCATATTCGAAGCTATGATTGGCTCGAGTTTTATAACACACAGAAAAAAGTCAAAATGTTCAAAATGGTGGTTCTTAAAATTTGCACAATGTTTTAAACTTAACTTGATGAATATGTATCGAACACCCCTGCACTGGGCCATGCCATTTAACAGACATAATACATAACATATTTAATAATGTCTAAGTAAAGTATTTCTTGAATATATGACGCTTATCTCTTGCCACGCCATTGCACATTAGAACCTGATTGGCTGTTGTATTTTATGACACAACATGATTTCACATCACACCTTTGTCTACTACAACAGAAGATGGATTATTTGTGCTTCAATTATATGAACACACCTTATTAAAGTCTTTAATTTTTGACATTACCCTTTATTGATAAACTTTAAATGAATAAAGTGTTTTCAGACAGACAAGTGGTCGTCTACGTAACAGCGTCACATGATCTATAACAGAGTGCTGTTGAATTCTGGATTCTGATTGGTCAGAAGGTGTTGATTCATTTTCTCTAACTGCAGCACCTATTACAGGTTTACATAAATGCACTCGCTCTAGTACGGTATCGTTTCTATAGCAACATCTCATTCACTGGGACTTGTAGAGTGGTGCACTCTGTTTGGGTGTAATCATCGATATGGTGACGGTTTCTGTGACGAGATGTTCATGTAACATTCATGGAAGGAGTCTCCAGTGTCAGCGTCAGAAGTAAAGCTGTTACTTGATGTTTTCCTACATCTTCAGGACAGAGATGTTTACACCTTACGCTTTCTTGGTAGCACGATAATCTGCAGGTTTCTTTTTTCGTCTTTAACGCCAAGAGAGAAAAATTTAGGAAAGGTTTCTCAATGTTGTGGTACTGCTGCTGACCTGCGGGATTAAAAACACGTGAAGTGAGGAGGATGTGGTCTGGCTGATGCTAGGAGCTATTTTTACTAGGCTACTATTAATTAGCTTGAATGGATGCTAGACAGTATTTCCAGAATCAGGATGTGGAAACAGGAACAACTGAGCAGAATACTGTTCACTCACTCACTCACTCACTCACTGTAACTGCTTTATCCTGGTCATGTTCACGGTGGATCCGGAGGCTATCCGGTGAACGCTGGGAGCTAGGCAGGAAATCCACCCTCAACGTAACATGAGTCTATCGCAAGGCACCATGTACACACATTCATACCTAGGGGCAATTTAGAGTCACCAATACACCTATTAGCACGTTTTCTGGAGGCTGGAGGACCTGGAGGAAACCCATACGGACATGGGGAACATGTGAAACTCTATACAGGCAGTAACAGGACAGAACCCATGACCCTGGAGCTGTGAGGCAGCAATGCTACCCGCTGTGCCACCAGCTTGGATGAATGAATTTTCCAACCAAGAAAAAAGCCAGGGCTGTGTTCCTGTTTTACAATTTTGGCCTTACAAGTCCTGGTTTTGTCCTGGCCTGGAGTGCAGCACCGGTTACACATGATAAAGCACCACATGTTGCCTTTTAACCAAAACGGAGTCTCCTCTCAGGATGGAAATCATAATTAAGGGCCCATTTCTAGAATGCTAATCAGTCAACTTAGAGATGAGTAAAAAACTGAATTAGGAAGCTGAGGACAGAGGAAATGACCCTTAAGGTCTCTGACCTCTAATTATTCAACGCGAGTGCTTGGGCTAAGCGTGTGGCCTAATTTTACCCCATTTGTTAGATTTGTACTTAACTACTGATTTAGCCTACTGTTAGCTAGTTTGCTAGCAATGTCAGAAAACAGTTTTCAATAACACAAGCTAGTCTAATATTATACTTAACCTAGCTTGTTAACAAACCTTAGCTTTGTAGAAAACCTTGCTGCTAGCTAGCTTTCTAGACAAAAATATTACTGTTTTTATTGGGATATATAGCCTCCTAGCCGATTTGCCTGTTGGCTTAAATCACACAATGTAAATTAGCATAATGTTTTTTAAGTCGCCAGGGATCTTGGCTGATGATTTTAATGTTGCTAGTATACGTTATAGTATGGTATAGTATATGCTTCGTATGCAGGTTTTAGATATATAATATTTCGCCTAATGTTAAAATAAACTTCTAGTCAGGTCTCTGTCTGTAATCAGACAATAACTGCCAATCTAAGAGGTTGGGCTAAATCTGCGGCCAGTCTTACGCTCCAGTTCCAAATGACAACGCTGGATAATCGTAATCCCGAAATGGAGTTAATTTCATCACAAATTGTGCTCTGTGCAGCTCCACAGGGAAATGATGGGATAAAACAGAGAACGGGAAAACTGTCCGGGGCTCCGTGTGTTCCTGCTGATTGAGTTTCATGCTGTCATTACATGGGAAGCTAACAAGGTTCCTAATCAGTGGTCACCTCTCTGTTTCCTGGTTTAGTCATGAGGATGAGAAAGAGGAGGAGGGGGAGAAGGGGGGAAGCAGGAGCGGAAGAAGATGTGCCTGAGCAACAGAGGAATAATATTTCTGTTTATCTGCTGTGGGGATGGGTCTGAGGTATTTTTGGAAGCCTGTTGTTTTTTCCTTTGCAAATTCCAGGTTCCGCTTTCTCCCCCCTCCTCTCGTTCCCAGCCTGTGAATGCACGGCCGCTTCCTCTCCCTTCTTCCTATTCTCAGCCTCTGATTGCTAGGAAGTTTGTGTGTGTGTGTGTGTGTGTGTGTGTGTATGTGTGTGTGTGTGTGTGTGGGGGGGGTTCGTAGGGTGTGGAGGATATGGCCATTAGAAGATGTGGGGAGAGTGTGTCAACAGTTCCACGAGTGCTGCTTTCTCAGACACAGCTGCTGATGGGACGTGTGTGTGTGTGTGTGTGTGTGTGTGTGTGAAGGACATTTGAGTTTCACCTCCGTCCAAGCTGACAGGTTCTTCCACACTGATTCTTGGAAATGGTTTTACTCGATGATGATTGAATAAACACCTGAACTCGACCGAGAACCATTTATATTTTTATTATTGCAAGCTGACAAATTCCTTCCAGTTTAAAAACATACAAAAGAATGAATTTTTTTTCTTACAAATTAGACAATAAAACCATTACCTTCACTTGGTACCAGATGTTAATGTTAGATCTATTGTGACTGAGGTTTGGTTTTAATGACAAAGTATGATAATTGGTGTCTCGCCAGCTAGCGACGTCGTCTAATGAATTGAATTCTATAATACTTAGCCTAAGTAGCTATCTCACTGATTCCCACCTGCTAGTTAGATATACGTCTATCGCACACTTAGATATCACCTTGAGGGGATGAGGGCAAGATATGCTACAAACGTAGCTACTGGTTTCAATTGCACAAATATAATAGTTTACAGTAACATTAGCTAGCATGTGGTGCGGTGGTTAGCACTGTCGCCTCACAGCAAGAAGGTCCTGGGTTCGATCCCCGGGTCACCCAGGGTGCCT